>CM034703.1:315198161-315213401 GCA_020142125.1 Phrynosoma platyrhinos
GGTCAGGGAGTCTGCTAGAGAACGGGGTGGTCGGTAGACTAGCAGAATTCCCAAGCTATCCCTGGTTTTCTTGGCCAAGCTGAAACCACCACCATCACTCCAATACTACCGTGGGGCTCTCTGTTCTTACCTTTCTCAGAACCCTGCTCAGTAGTGCCATTGAAGGGAAGACATAAAATGGTCCATCAGGCCAGAACTTCCCAGAAGCATCTCCCCTTGCTTGTCACTGGGAAAGTCCATCAGGACAGGGACCAAAGGATCTTTGAGGGACCATAATCCAGATGTGGCTCTTGAAGGCAATGGGCAGCTGGTGAGGGAGGAGAAGCCAGTGCAGAGGCCTGGCATGGAATATGGCCCACAGAATACCGTCTATGGTGGTGATCATGAGACCTTGCAAGTACACCAGGACAGACAGGTCCACTCACTCAGATTGCTTGACTCACAAAATAGCCTTCCTGATGCTCTGAATTGTGAAACAGGACTCACAGATCCTGACATTGGTGTTGATTACCCCAGATGCTGGGTCTTCTGGGAAGGGATAATAAGGTGGCTCTTCCCACAACTAATCAGTAAATCATTTTATCAGAAAACTGATTTATCGGAAAATGAGTCCAGCTCCCATTGCACAGTCTGTGGCCTTAACAAGAAGATGCTGAGTTCACCAGAAGAGCGTTCTAATAAGAACGGCCGTAAATGTGACTTCTCCTCCATCCTGCCACCAGATTTACCATGATCTTATTAAAACTCTGGGCACTGAAGTCAGGCTCTGGACACTGAAAGGAAGGATTCTTTACTGGAAATGTCTTCCTGCATAGGTGAAACAAAGGATGTTGCACTGTCCTATCTGGACCAGAAAACACAAATAAGCTTTGGTCAAATCAAGTAATACTATGTAATCACCCTGATAGATAGCTTGGAGGATGCGGTCCAGAATTTCCACCTTGCACCTTCGCTTCCTGATAAACCTGTTTACCCTCCTGAGGATTTGGATTGCCATCCACAACACATTCTTCTTGGGAACAAGAAAAATAATACAGTAACATCTTTTGAGTCTCTGTACTTCTTCTATTGCTCCAATCTGCATTAGGTGGTTGATGGCACCTAGTAGGAGGCTGTGCTTGTGGGGCTTCTAGGATCCAGGTGATGCTATAAAGGCATCCGAAGGTTCCTGCACAAATTTGATCTTATAAACCCAGGCTGAGGGTACTTAACACCACTAGTTTGAAGTTTGCTCCCATGTGCTCACAAACCCCTTAAACATGCCCCCTATTGAAGAGTTGGCATGAGGCCTGTTGAGTTTTGTGTTCACCCTTGTTGGAGGGGCCTGCTTGAGGTCTTGCATTCTGGTAATGCTATGGTCTGAGTTGGAGCCTCTGCCACTCACTGCTGTCTGAGGTCTAAACCAGCCATATAACCATCAACCAGCCTCCCACTGTGCTGGGTAGGCCTTCCAACCTCAGTGCAGAGGACTCCAAAATCTCCAGTGCACTGGACTTGTGCTTCTAAGGAAAACCTCACAAGTGCCCATTCACAACAAACAGGAAAAGCTTCCCAGATTGATTCTTCCTGGAGGAATAAGTGTAGCATCTTCTCTTCCCCTGGCTCTCTGCTGACTGGAGCATTTTCATATTGTTATTATTTATTTTAATAATTTCTTTGTTTTTAAAAATTCCAAGTTTAATTCTGTTTTAAGGGGTTTGGGAGGGATAAGGGGGGAGGGATTGGGAAAGTGGATTGTTTAATTGCTGTATTTTAATTGTTGTAAGCCGCCCCGATTGCTAAGCAGAGGGGCGGGGTAGAAATAAAATTTATTATTATTATTATTATTATTATTATTATTATTATTATTATTATTATTATCATGTGATGTTGGTGGAGCTCATTCAGCTGTTTGTTGTGGGCATGGCGGAGGGAAAGCACACTGCAATCTCTCAAGACACTAGGTCCCCATGCCAACTCATAAACTCCCGGGGGGAAATTTCTGAAGCCAATCAGGGCTCACTGCACTCGCATCCTCCGCTTGGACTTCCATTTATATTCCCACCTGTATCCCTGGACCATTTCAAACTGGGTGTACATGGTGTGCTTGGGCAGTGGAATTGAGGGACTTTCCCTTCCACTATGGTTGCACAGCTTTTGCCTTCCGATCTCTTCTGCCCTCCGGAAGCCCCTCCTGCTTGGCAGGGTTTGTTGAAGGCCTGCTGCATCTCCCCAGGTTGCAACGAGCATTGCATTTTTCTGCCCATGTGCTTGCTCCAAAGCAGATGAAAATAGAAGATGGGAAATTGAAAGAATGGACGCAAAGAAGAAGCTAGCAAACAATAGGAGAACTGACTAAAGAAGTGTGTGAAGTGGTGAAAGAGCAGAAATTAAAACTTTTTTTCTAGGGAGAAAGAGAGAGATAGAAGAGGAAGAAAATGCAAGCAAAGCAGAACTAAGGTGTGTGCTAACAGAGAGAAGGCAAGAACTTCAAGTGGCCTTATAATGAGGGTTCCCAACCCCAGTGGGCACTCTTCAAAAGGTTTCTGTGCTCCTGCACAGAAAAAAAGGGGAAACCGGAAAAAAAACCTATCAGGATTTCCTCCCCTCTCTACTGGGAAATATGGAAGAGAGGTGTATTCAGGGTGGCATGGTGGGAACCCCATAAATGTCAGACAAGTCCTGAACAAGAGGAGAAAGAAGTTTCTTTTGATGACTCCCTTGGCTAGGGCCAGCAAAGCAAGCTTGAAGTCACCAAAAAGGCATGTTTCCTAAGACAGAAGTGGGTCTTCTTGTGGAATTCCCTTCCAAGGTAAGGTAAGCTGGTTCTCTCCCTGTTTCTGCTGGTAGGAAAACTCTTTTTGGGTGAGTTTTAGCATATGACTGGCTGCTTAAGAAAGGAGGGTTTTAATATTGGGTGCTAGCTTTTCTTGGCAGTCTGGTTGCTTTAAATTTTATTAATGGCTTTTAATCTGGCTAATGTTTCATTTGTTGTTGTTGTGTGCCTTCAAGAGGTTTTCAAATTATGGTGACCCTAATGTGACTTTATCATAGGGATTTCCTGGCAAGTTTCTTCACAGGGGGTTTGCTATTGCCATTTTCATTCTCTGAGGCTGAGAGAGTGCGACTTGCCCGAGGTCACCCAATGGTTTACATGGCCAAGCCAAGATTCAAACGCTGGTCTCCAGAGTCCTAGTCCAACACTCAAACCACTATGCCATGCTGGCTCTCAACCTACCAACATTTCACAGATGAAAACTGAGACCACCATAATTCTTCCTCTCCCAGGCATGATAGCTGCTCTCAAAGTAGCAACCACTGCTGTTGTGGTGCCATTGCAGGCTCACATTTGCTGCTACCCTCATCACTGCCACCATTTCCTCACCCTCTGTGTTCTGTATTGCCTCTTGCTCCTCTGCACCCAATCACTTGAGTGGGGTAATAGCAAAGCAGGTAACAGCAGCTTGAGTGGTTCCCCCTGAAATGATGGTGAGATGCTGCCATTCAACGTGGCTAGAAAATGTCCATCAAGGTCAGGTAGGAGAACTGTAGTGGTGATAGTAGCCCAGACCACTACTACTTCACCACATGCTGCACAAGAAGAGGAGGAACCATTAGCTTCCACCATCATGGTCACTGCTGCACACCAAAGATGGCTTGTTGTTACAGGATGAGTTGCTGTCCTCCTCTTCACCAGCATTTCCTCCACCCATCTAGATGAGCCTTTGCCAACCATGCCATGTAGCAGTACGTCATGGAATCTAGATGCTGCAAGAGGAGCCATCCAAGCTGCTGGTTTTGTTGTTGGTGCATTTCCCAATTATGGTGACACTGGGGCCATAAGTCATGTCATGGGGTTTTCTTAGCAAGATTTTTTCAGAGGTTTGCCACTGCCCTCCTGTGAGGCTGAGAGCATGTGATTTATCCAAGATCACCCAGTGAGTTTTGATGGCTGGATGGGATTTGATTTCACAGACCAACACTCAAACCACTAAGCCACACTGTGTCTCACAATTTTTTTTTTTTACATATATCATGTCACCCCTCAGTCTTCTTTTCACCAAGCTGAACATGCCCAGCTCCTTCAACCTTTCCTCATGTTTTGTTCTCCATGGGCTTATTTCCACTATGATGTGCCTTGTTCACACTTGATTCGATTTCAGGTCCAAACATATTTGATCTGAATCTATCTGAATTGTGGTGAACCGGTGCAATTCAAAAAGAAGTGGTTCTTTTGGAAATGGATCAAATACAGGTTCTTTTGAAAAGAATTGGGTTAGAAGCATGTTGGACAAATGTGAACACATGTCTGGTCACATTTGGGTCTTTCAGGAGGGGAAGAGCAATGGGGAGAGGGTGGGCAGAGGGGTGGTACTCAACCTGCCCCGAAGGTCTTGTCAAATGACCTGTGCTGTCAAAGTGGTCCCTTTAAATCTTAGGTCCCTTTAAATCGTACTGCAGCTATTTTCCACTTCTGCCGGTGTTTGGGTGCCCTTTTTGCCTGTGGGGCAGAGGTCAGGGAAGTTGGGGAGGGTCCTTGGGGGACATGGTGCGGCTTTTTTGTTTAAAACTTTGGCACCCCATGTATCCTTGCAGAGGGTCACAGTTGCATGGGTTCACGGGTGCAGGGAGTCATGGACTCAGTGGGGGGAAAACTGCCACAGCCCCATGCATGCTAGAGGTGCAGTCCCCCCCCCCAGCATGCTTGGATCCCACAGTCCCATGCATGCCAGGGGGGCAGTTTCCCCCCACTGAGTCTATGACTGCCTGCACCCGTGAACCCATCCAACTGTGACCCTGCGTAGGAGTGCAGGAGGTGCCAAAGTTTGTTTTTACAAAAAGCTGCACTATGTCCCCCCAAGGACCTCCTGACTTTCCCAACCTTTGCCTCACAGGCAAAAAGGGAATCAAAACACCAGTAGAAACAGAAAATAGCTGCTTAAGGATTTAAAGGGACCACTTTGACAGCGTGGGAAATTTAAAATCCTAAGGAGCCCCATGAACTGCCCGAGTGCTGAGAGGGGAAAAAAAGGGACGGTTTGGCAAGACCTTTGGAGTGGGTATGTTCCACCCCTCTGCTCATTGCCCCTTCCTCCTAGGTGCCAGCTTCAACAGCTATTCAAAAGTGAGCTACATTATGAACACGGACAGATTCAATTGTGGCAAACATAACATGAATGTATCTTCTGGTGCGAATTGATTCAGCAATCCCGAATCTATATGACTCAGAAACCGGTTTAAATGCAAGTGCAAATTAGCCCCATACCTCTTATCATCCTTTTTGCCTTTCTCTGAACTCACTCCAACTTGTCTATAGCCTTCTTAAAATGAGTCACCCAGAACTGAACACAGTACTCAGGATGAGCCCCAAGCAGTGAAGAAAACAGTGGGAATATTCATTCCCTCAACCTGGAAATCATGCTTCTATTAATGCTGGCTAAGATAGCATTTGCCTTCCTTGTGGCAGCATCACATCCCAAAGTCCTTAGCCATGTATTCTTTCCCCCATTCTATCCCTGTGCATGTGAGTTTTGTGCCCTAAATCTAAAATTTGCATTTGTCTCTGTTGAATTTCATTTTATTAATTTCACCTGTTTCTAGTTTACCAAGGTGCTTTTGAGTTCTGTTCCTATCTTCTAGTGTTAGCCAGCCCTCCCAATTTTGTATCATCTATAAATTTGGGAAGGATTTCTTCTACCTTATCATCTAAATCACTGGTAAAAATATTGAAGAGCATTGACCCCAGGACAGAACTCTGGCTCTTTTGGGAGAAATGCAAGATATAAATTCACCAAACAAACAAACAGACTGGGTATAGAACATAGCTGCAGGAGACAGTTCTTACCTCCTTTCCTAAAGTGCCTCCCTTTAGGACAAGAGGGTGCTGTGCTTTTGTCGGTCATGCCTCTTCAGGTGGCTTTTCTGAACGTAGCTTTTGTCGCAATGGAGACACTTGAAGGGCCGGTCTTGCTGATGCAGCATCTCGTGCCGTATCATTGTCCACTTCACTCTAAACCTCTTCCCACAATAAGAGCAGCAGAAGGGCATCTCCTTATCTGCTTGGTTCCTGCAAGGCTCTGATGCCAGGGAATCAATCTGTGCACAACCACTACTCAAAGTAGAAGTGCACTGATTGTGGAGGTCATCTGGCTTCTTGGCACTACCATTGATCTGGCCTTTGCCATCAGCAGGAAGCTGGAAGAGTTTCTTCTTCCCTGAGTCGGGCTTTTGATGGGAAAGGGGCTTCATGCTCAGGCTGAGGCTTCTCTCCTGCCCAGAAGGTTGATAAGAGTTTTCCTTCTTGTGGAGTCTCTGATGTCTAGGGATGTTCGATCGGCGACGAAAGCCTTTCCCACAATCTGGGCACTTAAAGGGCATCTCTAACTGGACATCCTTCTGATGGGGATGGTGGCCAAGGTTAAGCTGCCTAAGGAGCTTGTCCCACTCCTTTGCAGGGATTAGCTGGTATTCAGTGAGTCCTGCTGTGTTGCAACTAAAAGAGTGGCCACAATCTGGGCATCCAAAGGACTCTTTTTCAGTAGGAGCCAGCTGAAAACCAGTGGGGTTTAAGTTCAGCTCAAGCTTTCTCCCACAGGTAGGACACAACTCAGATACCAATCTGGTCTGAGTTTCCTCATAAACAAGAGAAGATACTGAGTCACTGAGAAGACTTTCCTGAAAATTACCACTGGGACAACTTTTCTCCCCTGAATGGAGAAACTTTTCTCCAGTATCATGAACTTTCTTGCATGAACTGTCTTCTGGAAGCTTCTCTGATCTCAAAATCTTTTGGGGACAACTTTGCTCAAATACCTGGGAGACAATTCCACCATTTTGTTCTGTGACAAGAAAGGATACTGCAACCGGCTGTGGAAAGCCTTCCTGCTGTAGAATCGTGGCACTGAAATCTCCTGTCAGTCCTTTCCTGCCCAGTTGGGCTTGGAGTGGCTTGGCGGACTTACTGCAATTTTCCCCATTGGAAACAAAATCACTTGTCCAGGTCTTTGTTTCCTGCTGGAGCAATGAAGCAGTCAAAGAGCCAGGAGAGTTTCCCTGGAGGACACCTCCTTCTGCGACTGGCGCAAAATCATACTGCATTCGCACCAGTGGTCCAGAACTAGTTCCTTGCAGCAGAGGCTCATGCAGTTTTGTTTGTACTGTGTCATCATCATCTGGTAGGAAAACAAGAGAAGGTAGGTATGAGTCATGGCCTAGTTTTGAAAATAGATTAAAATTCAGTCTTTAGTCTAAAGTACACAAAAGGACAGATTTAGGGGCTCTGCAGATGGCAGAGCCAGGGAAGGGGAGGGGCAGCCGGACACCAGACACCCCAACCCCTTCCCGAGGATGTCATCAGAGCACTCGCCGTTGCACGGCGAGTGCTCTGATGACGTCCTTCCAGTGCAGCATCCCGACATGCTGGGCTGGAAGAGACATGGAAGAGACATGTGGCATCTTTTTGGGTGCCTCTTCTGCCCGCTCTGGAAAGAGCGCTATTTTAGCTCTCCTTCCAGGGTTGGCAGAAGGGTGGATTGGGGGCACTGCATGTGTTAGCAGCAGCCCCAATCCTCTGCTTCTTGGGGCAGCCCATGGATGCCCATCTGCAAAGCCCCTTAATTGTTAAATGCACATTTTGAAAACAATGTTGTCAAAGATTTGAGGTTGCTAATGCTGTGGAGCCTTAGAGAAAGGAATTTGTTTCTGGAATGACTGTGGGGTTAACATCTGTAATCCAAACTCAAGAATCCTTAGCCTAGAAGCAGGCAAGCTGCAGCCTATAAACCACATGTGGCTCTTGGATCTCTTTTTGTGACCTCAAAACCTCCTAACAGTCCCCAAAAGCTCCAACCCCTTGCTGATGCCTGGCAGTTAGGAGCCCTAGTGGCACAGTGATTAAATGCCAGTACTGCAGCCATTCACAGCCACAAGGCTGTGAGTTCAATCTCAGGCAAGGCTCCAGGGTCCTCTCAGCCTTGCAACCTTCTGTAGGTTGCTAAAATGAGTACCTGCTTGTTGGGGGCAATTAGCTTACACATTGTAAACTGCTTAGGGAGTGCTTAAGTGCACTGATAAGTGGTATAGAAATGTACTTGCTTGTTATAGTCCCGCTCCCTCCCCCCAAAAAAACTATACAGAAGACCTCCCAATCATTCGAAAACATGAGTACATACCTTCATTCCCACAAGCACACGAGAACCCCACAGCCTCCAAGATGCAGTACCTGTAGCTGCAGTTATTGCAAATTTCAGCAGCCACAACTGTAATAGTTCTTTGTGGCACAGGGCAGTGCCAGAATATCTTCCTACACTAGTCTCTGAGTTAGGAAGGCAGTACATACAAACACTGGCCTTTTTGCATTACTGCTACAATCCATTTCTAGAACTATGGGTTTGTTGGCAGTGTTGTTTTGGTGGCATTTCTAGAACTATGGGTTTGTTTTGCACTACTGCTACGATCCATTTCTAGAACTATGGGTTTGTTGGCAGTGTTGCTTAGTGGGGAGGGATGGCTTTGGGGCACACGTGTCATGAATGGGGACAACAAAGCGCTACCCACTGTCTACATTCACAATGACCTCAAGATCTCCTCCTCCAACTAGGATTCCCAGATTTTGGGGCTTGGTCCCTCTTCTCTGGCCCTCAGAGCAAGGGAGAGGAATCTCAGGGCTGGCATGCTGGTTTGAAAAGTATATACATAGACATTTTCATCATTTGTTAAGACTTGGTATTGTTTTATCTGAGTAACTTATTCTGTGCAACTGTAGTTGATGCTTGACATACCGTCCTTAAATACACAATCAGAGCCTGCCCCATGTGAAAGGCTTCTTCCAAGACTCCTGATTAGCTTCTTAATTAGATCCCGACCTCAGGAGCAGTGTCTCTTTACCTCTTTCTGCTCTTGCTTCCTCGCGGCTTGTATTTGTCTGTTTAATTGTTTAAATTATTTTAATTTTTTTCTTGAGATTTTGTGTTAAATTTTAATATGTGTAGTGTAATACCTTTTTAATGGGGGGAGGGTAGGGTCCTGGGGTTTGCTTTGTATTTGCTGTAATTTTAATTGTTGTAAGCCACCCCGATTGTTTTAACAGAGGAGCAGGGTATAAATAAATATTATTATTATTAGACCTCAGAACAGGAGGCTTTCTCTCAGTCCCATTACCTTCACAGGTATGTTTGGTCAGGATGTGGGAGACAGCCTTTTCCATGGCTGCTCCCAGGCTGTGGAACATAGTATGTCTAGTTGGCCCCCTCCCTTCTTTTTCCATCAGTAAATGTAGACTTTTTCATTCAGGCAGGCTTTTGAGTTTTAAATTATATAGTAGAAGTCTGTGTGAAGCAATGTGTTGTAATTTTTAAAATATTTTATTGGTTTTTAATATGTTTTAAGTGTGTTTTTAACTCTTTTAGTGTTTTTTTAAAAAAAACAATACTGTTATTTAATTCTTTTTTAACATTTGTAAAACAGAATTTTAATTTAATCTTGTTTTACATTTCTATAACCCACCTTGGATCCCATTCCAGGGAAAGATCAGGTATAAATTCAATAATAAATAAATAAAAGACTTAGGACCTTTACAGACCCGCCTAAAGGGGCAGCCCAGAGCGACCCCTGGGAGTGGAGGATCAGGGCCATGGCAACCGGACGCCGTGGCCCCGCTCCTCCCTTTTGCCACCCCCAAGGTCGCCCTAAGAGCTGGAGCCGCAGCTCTTGCACACACTTTTGGCGGAGTGTGTGTACATGCTGTGCCAGGAGGGTGTCCTGATGCTGTCGGGGTTGAGTTGGGACAGCCGGCGTGTGGCTGCCCTGCCCCAACTCCAACCCCAGGCTGGACCATTAGGCCAGTCTGCATAGCCCCTTAGTGGCACCTAGGCACCTGGAGGTGACCTTGCATATATGCCCTTGAGTGTTTTGTTCCATAACTTAGAGGAGGTTTTTTTAATTGTTTCCTTTGTAGAATGGATAGGATGTGATATTTAAAGGAGTGATAAGATGATAGATATATACAGCTGCAATTAATATGAATTGGAAACCGATCACACTTTTAAGGCTTGTCCATACAGAGTGCATGCCTATATGAAGGTCTTGTCTCATACAACTGGTGAACTACACTTGTCCCTCCACATTTGTGGCTTTGACTTCTGTGGATTTGATTATTCACAGATTTTATTAATATGTTCTCTCTAGGAATATCTAGGTCCTCCAGCACAGCTCTACAGTCAACTTTAACCAAAAGTCGCACCGAAGAACCTAGAGATTCCTAGAGAGAACACTCCACTAGGCATTTGTAGGTCCTCCAGCCCAATTCGATGGTCAATATCTGACACATGTTGATCACAGTTGAACTAGAGCACCTAGAGGTTCCTACAGAGGTGTTCTCTCAGGTAAAAACATAGTGTTTTTGTTATTTTTGTTTTTTCCACCTTCATGGGGGTCCTGTGACCCTAACCCCAGTGAATGTGGAGGGATGAGTGTATAAACCATTACAAGGGTCAGTAGAGGTAACTTTGGACATTATGTGTGGTACTGGGCAGAGGAAGTACCAGCCATCCGCTTCGCCATTTGTATAACTAAGACATTAAACAGTCCTAAAGGTCAGCTGCTAATCCTGCCACCTATCATTTGCCTGAGGCTGCATCTGCACTGCAGAAATAATCCAGTTTTGACACTACGTCAACTGCCATGGCTCAATACTATGGAATTCTGGAAACTGTAGTTTGTTGTGGCACCAGAGCTCTCTGACAGAGAAGTCTAAATGTCTCACAAAACTACAATTCCCAGAATTCCATAGCACTGAGCCATAGCAGTTAAAGTGGCATCAAACTGGATTATTTCTGCAGTGTGGATGCAGCCCTGGCCAACATTTTCTTGAATAGTCATAAACAATGATAGTGTTACCATCAGCTCGATTCTGCCACAGGCAACAATTTATTACTCCCTAAGAAAAGCTTTTAAAATACTGAGTAACAAGAAAATATGAAATAGAATGGTAGCATTTATACAAAATGGCAGCACAGTTCAGGATGCATTCTAGAAAATCACATTAAAATCACTTCAGCCTCACTCCCACTCCCTGGACATCCTTTTTAAAGAAACGGGGGATATCATAATAATCTTCTGAATAATCCTTTAAAAAAAACTGTCCAAATGGTCTGAAGCAATACTTCTCAGGTTTTCTCATTTTTTAAAAAAATGTACTAGATCCCAGTACCTTATTTGTGCCCAATGGCTGAAACTGTGTCCTTCCTGGAAACTTCCCATGGACCTGTAGCAGATGCTCACAGAATGACATTGGACCAGGAACCATCATTTTGAGTGGGTCTAAAGTACACCACTCATGGATTTACTTTTCCCTCTTGTAGTGTGACTTTCAACTTGAGGTGAGGGCTCAAATCTCACTGCTTTCAGAACTGATTTGGAAAAGGTAACAGCTCAGTGACAAGAAGGTGTGCCTGCACTGCAGAAATAATGCAGTTTGACACTACTTTAACTGCATGGCTCAATGCTATGGAATTATTGGATTTGTAGTTTTGTAAGATATCTAGCTTTCCCTATCAGAAAGCTCTGGTGACCCTCCAAACTATGAATCCCAGAATGCCATAACATTGAGCCATGGAAGTTAAAATGAAGTCAAACTGCTTTATTTCTACAGTGTGTGGCAGCAACCCAAGAAGTAGGTAAATAAGAAGTGGGTGATCCTAGTTGCAGTCTCTGATATCTCAGAAGCAGGGCACCTCTTTCCCTGAGAACCTGGAGAATTGCTGTCAGGGCCAGTCCTACCATTAGGCAGATGAAGAAGTCCCCCTAGGCAGGAAATAGTGGAGGGCAGTGGCAAAGTGTTAAGAGAGAGAGCTGTGTGCTCCATGGCCTGCCCTGCACTATTGTCTTTTCACTTTGTTGTCCTACCAATGACAACCTTTGTTTGCTTATTCTGAGACTATGCAATTCCTCACCTTGGTATAAGCCTTGTAAAACTTCAAATTCTTCAGCAACTTGGACCAGCGAGAGTGGCACTGAGGAGCCTTGTGGTGTCTCCAAGAACATTTGAGGCTTGGACTTTTCCAGTTCTGCTCAGCCAGAGAGAGAGAGAGAGAGAGAGAGAGAGAGAGATTAGGACCAAATTTATAAGCCATTGAAGGGCTACAGCCCAATGTTACAGCACATGCTTTACACACAGAAGTTCCCAAACTCAATCCTCAGTACTTCCATCAAAGGCAAGGCGGGTGACTGCAGCTCTCCAGATATTTTTGGCCTACAGCTTTCCATCAGCCCTACCCAGCATAGCTAATACTGAGGAATTATGAGAACTGTAGTCCAATCAATTGTTCCCTGTACACTGCTGCTAAATAATAAACCACATAAGCTATTGACAGGTTTGGAGCCCAAAATCTAATAGCTGACGTTTTAAGAATAGCCCAGGGAAAACTATGATGGGTGGGACTAAATAGATTTCCACCTGGCTTTTTAAGTTTGGGATATCTGAATATTTTAAAAGCCCAATGTGCTTATTCAACTCTGGAAAATTTTGTTTAAAACTGTGTATATGCACTTTGACATGTGTAACAATGTGGTATATATGTTTTTAAAGAATATACAGGTTGAGTCTCTCTTATCCAAAATGTTTGGGACCAGGTGTTTTGGATTTTGGAACACCTCTACTTGCCTATACATACATAATGAGGCATCTTGGAGATAGAACCCTAAAGACAAAATTCATTTATGTTTCATATATGCAAAGCCTGACGGTAATTATATACAATATTTTTAATAATTTTGTGCATGAAACAAAGTTTGTGTACAATGAACCACCAGAAAGCAAACATGTCGTTTAACCACACATGATTTTTTTAAAAAATGGTTTTTGGAATATTTTACATTGTGGAATTCTGGAAAAGGGAGACTCAAGTCTATATTTCTGTGTTGTACATGATAATATGTTTAATGGAATTATATTTATATTTTTTAGTGTAGCCCCTGAAGTAGCCTAACTTTGCTAGAGGCCAAAATGCATTGCGGTTTTTAAATGTATAAGAAATAAAACAAGTGATCATCTATCAGCATGGTCTCCTATTTTGCTTTTGCTTCATATACATGCTCATTAGTTCTCTCCCACAGCACATAAAATCAAATTATTGAAAATCATAATTCTTCTGCCATTAAAAAAACCAAATTACTTTCAAAGCTCTTGTCCAGGGGTAGGCAACCTTTCCCCTTTAAGGGCCGAGGGACTTCAGCTCCCAGAAGCCTCAGCCATGTTGGCCAATAGTCCTATATTGGCCAATAGTTCCTGGGATTTGGGAGCTGAAGTCCCTCGGCCCTTAAAGGGGAAAGGTTGCCTACCCCTGAGCAAGATGAACTGGGACCTGGATCGGGTAATCTTGAGCTAGCCAGTCTCTTACAACCAGTACTACCTTCTCAAGAGTTGTTGTGAGAATAAACGAAAAGGAAGGAGAGTCATGTACACTGCCTTGAGCTTATCAGAGAAAAATGTGGGATATACTTGAAAGTAGTGTGTGTGTATGATTTCCCATACCTTGGATCAAATATTGACCAAAATGGAGACTGCAGACAAGAAATCAGAAGAAGACTAGGAATGGTAAGGGCAGTTATGAAAGAGCTAGACAAGTTCGTTGGCAGGCAAAAATGTTTTTATTCAATCAGGCTTTAATCATGTCAGGGAAGCTTTTATAGTGGGGGGTGTTTTAGTTATATTTTTACTTTTGTATGTTTATAAATATTATTATACTGTTTTGATTTTGATTGTCTTGATTTTGTTTTGATTTTTGTTTTGATTGTAAAGTTTTTTAATGGTTTTATTTGTAAGCCACCCTGGGTCCCGTTCCGGGAGAAAGGTGTCACAGAAATTAAATAAATAAATAAAGTCTAAAGTCTAAAGATATACAACTGAACACTAAAGTTAGAATTGTCCAAGCCATTGTACTCCCCATCACCGTGTACAGATATGAGAGGTGGACAGTGAAGAAAGCAGATAAAACAAAAATCAACTCATTTGAGATGTGGTGTTGGAGAAGAGTGCTGAGGATACCAGCAAACCAATGGGTCCTTGAACAGATCAAGCCAGAACTGTTCCTGGAAGCCAAGATGACAACACTGAGGCTGTCATACTTTGGCCACATCATGAAAAGCCAGGACTCACTAGAAAAGACAATGCTAGGAAAGGTAGAAGGCAGTAGAAAAATAGGCAGACCGCACACCAAATGGATGGACTCAATCTAATAGGCCATAGGACTGAGCAGTGCAGTTGAAGATAGAGGATCTACAAATGGGGTCACATTAGGGTACATAGGGTCACATTAGTTGGGGATGACTCGAGGGCAGTTAACAACACAAGCAATCTTCCTCTTTCTCTATGTGTGTGTATATATATGAGAAGACTCAAGGCTTACCCAGCAAAGACAGAATAGTGCAATACTGCTGGATATCATTCCCACTGAGAGCAAACAGGTAGGGATCCCAAGTGAGTTCCTTTTCCTCAGTGAGACTCACTGATACCTCTTGAAAGGTTGTTGGCTCCTGAATTAGCAAGGAGAGAAACAAACCAACATATGCTCAGACTCAGAAATGGAAAAGGGAACAAGAGAATGCCCACAGTCCATCTCTCTTTTGCTATTCCATCGTGTGGCCTACACATACAACTGTAGGCATAGAGGCTTTTGTCCCATGTGTATGTTCAGTTTGGGGTCAAGTCTTCCATATCCCCTGCACTGTTATCATTTTGCCCTGAATGGATTCCTATCAAGACCAGCCCAAGGCATATTTTTGCCTCAAGAACAAGATAACATCACTTTCTCACAACCGCGCAACATTTCACAAACAGAAACTGGGGGTTGCAGACTGCTAGAAATAGTGCAAATTGAATCCACTTTTAGGGTTAGGGTTAGTGCTAGGGAATCATGGGAACTGTTTTTTTTCTGGGACATTGAGCCTTCTCTGTCAGAGAGCTCTGGTGCCACAATAAACTACAGTCCCCATGATTCCCTAACCCTAACCCTAAAAGTGGACTCAATTTGCACTATTTCTGGCAGTCTGCAACCCCCCTGACTCAATGGCTGTATCCGCAATGCAGAAATAAAGCAGTTTGACATCACTTTAACTGCCATGGCTCAAAGCTATGTACTCCTGGGATTTGTAGTTTGTTGTGACACCAGAGCTCTTGGACAGAGAAGGCTAAGGAGCTCGCAAAAGTACAAATTTCAGAATTCCATAGCACTGACCCATGGCAGTTAAAGTGGTGTCAAACTG
>CM034703.1:315240670-315253112 GCA_020142125.1 Phrynosoma platyrhinos
ATAGTGAAAATTGAGTCCACTTTAAGGCTTAGGGTTAGGGTTAGGGAAATATGAGAACTGTATTTTATTGTTGCACCAGAGCTCTCTAACAGAGAAGGCTCAATGTCTCAGAAAAAAAAACAATTCCCATGATTCCATAGCATTAATCCTAACCCTAAAAGTGGACTCAATTTGCACTATTTCTAGCAGTCTGCAAAGGCCCATAGAAAGAGATGAAAACGTACATAGGTAAGAGACTGTCAATAAAGTGTATCACGAGGGCCAAGAAATGTATATGAAATGTAACCAATGAGCGTAGACCAAACATATATAACCAATCATACTGTAACCTGTAGTTTCTTTGTTCAAAGTAATATAAAAAGGTAGTTCACCTGAGCCTTGGGGCTCCAGAATTTGGAAATTATATTCCTCTGGAGACCTGCTGCAGCTTAAATAAACTGCTTACCTTTCATTCAACTTCTGGGTCGCCCTGGTCTTATTCCTGGAAATTCTGCTGCAGTGGGGTTGAAATGTTGTTGTGTGCCTCCCAAGTCATTTTTGACTTATGGTGACCCTAAATGAATTTGCCATAGGGTTTTCTTTGCAAGTTTCTTTAGAAGGGGTTTGCCATTGCTATCTTTTGAGGCCGAGAAAATGTGACTTGCCCAAGGCCATCCAGTGTTGTTTTTTTAATGCTCAAGCAGGTAATTGAACCCTGATCTCCAGAGTCCTAGTCCAACACACAAACCACTACACCATGCTGGCTCTCCAGAGGTGAAATAAGCCTCCCTATTCTCAGCAGGAGCTGCAAGAACAGTCCTACCACTGGGGCTTGGGTTCAGAAGCTATATATGTACCCTGCAGGAGTGTGTGAGTGTGTGTGTGTGTGTGTGTGAGAGAGAGAGAGAGAGAGAGAGAGAGAGAGATTTTTTTCTTTAAGGATAATCCTAGGGGCTAAGCAGATGGTGCAAAGCACCCTCTTCAGAGCAAGGAAGGGAGGGGCAGCCACACGCTGGGTGCCCCAACCCCTTCCCGAAAACTTCCTTGGAGCAGCCGGCCCTCTGCACGGCCGGCGCTCCGAGGATCCCTTTCTGCTGCAGCATACGCACGCGCTGCAGCGGAAAAGCTGCCGAAGTTGCGCTGGCAGCCTTTTGCGGCACACCTTCGGTGATTTGTGGAAGGAGAGCTTCTCCTTCCAGGGGCAGCGAAGCTGTGCTGCGGGGCCGAGGTGTGCGGATACCTCAGCCCCGTGGCGCAGCTTCCTGGGGCAGCCCCATGCCGCCCATCTGCTTCCCCCCAGACTCTGATGTTTCCACCTCAAAACCTGAGACTTATGGATGGCTTCTGGTGATGTCATTAATTACTGTGCATTAAGTACCAACCACAATTTTTTACAACTTGTCATTCAGAGAGAACATATTTCCATGCTTGGAAATTAAGAGACAAAGGATCTGTTGGAGAAGGAACATTTTATCTAGCCAAATTGCTTCAAGACGTAACATGGATGCAGAGTAGAGGGTGAGTCCTGGTGCCACAGCCACAGGGAGGCAAAGAGGAGCTAACTAAGGGTGAATCTACTCTAGAAATCATGGAGAGAGATCTTGTAGCCCCTTTGAGACTGCCAGAAATAAAGCAACTTGAGTCCACTTTAACTGCCCTGTCTCAGTGCAAGGGAATCATGGGAACCGTAGTTTATGGTGGCACCAGAGCTCTCTGACAGAGAAGGCTGAATGTCTCAGAAAAAATACAGTTCCCATGTTTCCCTAGCACCGAGCCAGCACAGTTAAAGTGGACTCAATTTGCACTATTTCTGGCAGTCTGTAAAGGCCCTTAGGTCTAGTTCCTCAGATGCATGTGGACTTACCTAGACTTAAGTCTACCTAAGCTTATGTTGCCAACTTCTTTCTTTCAGCTACAAGATCTCTCTACATACTGATTCTACATACTAACATGGCTATATCTTTGAATTTCAGAAATAATGGGGTTTGACACCAGTTTAAGTGCTGCAGCTCCATCCTATGGAATGCTGCTATCTGTAGTTTACAAGGTCATTAGCCTTCTATGCCAAAGTGTGGTGGTGCCTCACAAAACTACAAATCCCAGGATTCTGTAGGATGGAGCTACAATATTTCTACAGTGTAGATGCACCTTAAGTAAATACGTAGACCATCATCCCTTGGCTCTACTAGCTGAGTTGGAGGTTTGCACAGTCCTTTCCTCTTGCCTGGAACTCAGACTTCCAAAATGTGGCAATTTGCACCCTTAAGAGTCAAGGCCAGACCCCAGGACAACCCTAGTGAGAAAAGGCTGGAATCCCAACTGTTATCTTCATCTCTGGTGCAAGATGGCCAATTTCCCCTCTCTGGTCTGTTCTGATTTATGAGATAAATGTGTGCATATTTGTTTGTTGATAATCCCTGGGGGCCAGGTTGGAAGAGGGGTGGAGGTATCTCTGAACTTTTTTGCAGCCCAGATGGGGATCACTCATGGTCTGATTGGGCCTACAAGCCCAAAGTTCCCCTTCCTTACCCCAGAAGCTCCTACCAAGAAATATCTTATTTTGATTTTATTATGCAAGTTATTAGGCAACCTTTAAAATTCCTTCAAAGCTGTTGGTGATAGCTTTGTCAAAAATAAAAAATTTGATCAACTCAGGCCGACCTGTCTTTTGTCATCTGTCCAATGCGTTTGTTTAACAGCATCACAGAAATTAGCTCATCAATCCGCTCCTGGCTATGTCCAAGATTTCCAAGGTGGACTCTGTACAGTACTCCTCCTTTACACCAGGAAGGAAGATATGAAGGTGTTCATTCATATGTTTCCCATCCATTGTACTGGGGCATTAAAATCAATCTCCTTGAGTCTTATGGACCATCTTGAGACATTTAACTGAGCTTAAAAAAAGAGTCAATATTGAGAAGAGGGATAAAAGGAGATTTCCAAGATTGTGATATTTAGGAGGAGCCTTCAGAAGACTTACCCCCCACTATTTCACAGATGAAAACTTGGACATGTGAACAAGCAACATCAGACTCTGGTCAAGATGGCAAAAGGTATTAATGAAAAAGAACACATGACCTAGGAGAGGCTGTCGCAGTTTGCTTTTGCCTGAGCCTACTGGGAAAGGCAAGACACCACCCTCTCTTCTCTTCTCTTCTCTTCTCTTCTCTTCTCTTCTCTTCTCCCTGTGCTAAGTTAATTGAGTGCAAACTACTTTGCACTTTGAATTCAATTTGCAACAAATGAAGTAAGCTTAGGATAAAAGGGGAGAGTGGGAAGAGGGGAGAGAGATAATGTGCATTTTAAAGAGGAGTTGAAAGAGTAGCAAGATTGGAATTGTCTTTACCAAATCCAGACAGTTAAAGGACATGAGAAGGCCATAGGAAGCTGCCTTAAGCTGAGTCAGTTCTTTGGTCTATCTATCAAGATCGATATTGTCATCCCTGACTAGCAGCAAATCTCCATGGCTTCAGGCAAGATTCTTTCCTAGCCCTACTTGTTGATCCCTGGTAGCCCCACTGGTGGCCTTCCATCCTAGTAGGAGCTAGGTCTGATGTTGCTTAACAGCCAAAACCAAACAACAGTGGGATGATAGAATGATACCATTGTTTTCTGTTCAGAAAAGCACCCACTTCATTTTCTCTCTATTCTTGTTCATCTGTGAAGATTCCAACGCCCACAAGGGCCAGGGTTAAAAGAGAGACTTAAAACAAAATAACCACAAGCAAAACTGACATTAATTCCTAATTTATCTTTTAACTGCTTCAATAGCCAACTAGATAATTTCCTCCAAACCTCTTGATTTATTTCTCATTCTTTTCTCCTGGACACTCTCACCATGCCGCAAAACCACTCCTCCTCCATTCAGATCATCCCAGGACTTTGAAAATGGACCCCACCTTTTCTTTCTTGATAGCTAAGCACACTTACAAGCTTATCACACAGCACTTATAGGAACGGGAATGAAACGTAATGGAACATAACAGGTTGAGAACGCACGTTACTGCACAAAATGCCACCGATGCCGCCAGGAGTCCCCAAGTCGTTCCCCAGCCATTCCTGGCAGCCTTTTGGCTGGGGAACGGCTTGGGGACTCCCAGCGGCATCGGTGGCGTTCTCCTGTGCAGTAATGTGCGTTCTCAACCTGTTCCCTTCCGTTCCATTCCTTTCCGTTCCCGTAAGTGCCATGCGATAAGCTTATTAGACTTGGCAGTACTTTGGCCTGGCATGTATCTTTCCCTCTGGGGGATAGTTTCCCTCATCCATCCACCAAGCTATGGCTTTCCCTTTATTAAGCTGTCTGCTGGATTTTAAATCCTTCTTGTCTTCTAATCATTTCAGTCTTAACATCTTTGGACGTATGAATTTTAATTCCCCTGACGTCTGATTAAAATTCATAAACAAGCGAGTGATCATTCAGAGCCCTTGGTGGTAGTCTCTGACTTCCTTAGTTTTGGGGGTGTCAGATTTTTCCTCCATACTCCGAGTTCGATGCCAAACAATCCAGCCCACATGTCCTTAGATTGCATGCATGCATGCATGTAAGGCAGTTGCATCCATGTATCTACTCAAGCATGTTTTTCAACACACAGGTGAGGCGTATGCATTGCAGCTGATGTGGAGTTACAAGCTGTGGGGTGACTCCCTTTACTCTCTTGTAGGCATTCCTTTAAAACATAAGCCTTTGTCTTATGAATCTGAATATTTTTGTGGGGGCATCAAAGGTGTCGCACACCCCCCCTACCTAGCACTAGAATAAAAATAATGCGACAGTTTCCAAAGCAACCACTAGACTTGCTGGAGGATTCTGTGCGCTTTAGACCTGGAGGAGCAGAAGTCCAGGTGGAGCAAAAGCTGTGGGAGTTGGGAGCAGATGGTGTGCAGGGCTAGCAGGAAACCAAAGGAGACAGAAATTTCCTCAGAGGCAGTGTGTGTGTGTGTCTCTGTGTGTGTAAGAACGAGAGATCAAGCGAGACAGAAAGAGAGAGAGCTCTGAGGACACAGAATTGCTTAGGAGCAGTACTTTAAAACCCCCGGAGCAAGGAAGTGGGCTTGACTGGTGTTTTCTTTCCCTGGGGAAGTTACCAAAGTACATGGCCTTGTCACTGAATTTCTTTTCACATCAATGGAGACAGGCAGACAGACAGACAGAGAGAGACCTCATCTGAGCAAACAGCTTGCTTAGGCCTAAGGGAAGGCTGTGTGTGCCGAAATGAGTCCATCCGTAATGGTGGGGACAGTCAGGGAGCATTCTGTGTGGGCAAAGATAAAAATGAAAAATGATGCACTGTTGGCTTTTCAAGGGGCAAAGGCAACATCTCATATCATCAAGTTGCCAACTTTGCAAATGCCACTGCACATCACAGAACAGGAAGAATGATAGGCTTCCTCGCCTTTTTTCTTCTTCTTTCTCCCTGTTCTCAGCTTCTACAGTGCCAAGAAGGCTAAGAGTGGTTTTGTCTATGAAGAGTGCGTAGAGCCGTCATTTGGCAATAACAAAAGTTCTCGTTATTGCCAAATGGTGGTCCAAGGACGCTTTACTTATGGGACAAGCGAGAAATGACACCTCCATGACGCTTTACTCATGGGAGAAGCATGCAGGGGTGTGAATGCCGATCATGGGTTTTCCACCATTTCTGACTATTTCCTGATGATACACACAGGAAGCCTCCCATGTGATATTCTCCACAACAGTTACAGGTTGGAGTCTACGTTGTGTGATACCCAGCTCCATGGATGCTCAAGTCGCATTAAATAAAATGGCATGATAAAATGGTATCCCTTATTTAAAGTAGCAAAACCAAGGTTTGTCTTTTGGAAGTTATATATATATATTTTTAATATTTTCAAGCCATGGCTGCTTGAATACGTGGCTAAGGAATCTGTGGATATGGAGGGTTGACTGTATCACCAAAGGCACTATTTTATTACTATAATTGCTCTTTAAAAGCTGCATGTGATAATGTCCTTTGTCAGAATAGATGGTGGTGGCCAAGCCAGTTCTGCAGTGGTCCCGGGGCAGCAGTGCTGTGAAATGGGGGCACAAGGGCTCCATGCAGTGCTGCCCACCTCTGCTAATCTCTCATTCTCAGTCTGTGGCTCCTGTACCTTTAATGGTTAATGTTAACAAGGAACACCTTTTGAAACGTCCTCTTCTCCACCATCATTGAAGGTACAGGAGCTGTCTCCAGTTTTCACTTTGGCAAGCCATTGTCCCTTCAGGTACTGGGTGAAAGCAGATTGAATTGTTGCATTTCTATGGCATTCTTCTGTCATATTGAATCTGTGTTTTAAGCCAATCAATATTGGTCTTATTTTTCATAAGATATGTTTGTGATTCTTCATTTTAACAAATACTCACAGAGTTATGAAATGCCCATTCATCTAAGAACAATTCAGAAGATGGTCAATGAATGTTCTTTCTGTAATATTTTCCCCTGCACATATGCATGAAGTAAAGGGGTCCTGAGGTAGAGGAAAACCTGAAAGTAATTAAAAAATCATAATTATTAATATCTAAAGCCATTATTATTAATCTGTATAATATGATCTGTATTAATCTGACACTTAGATTTTTTTTCTTTCAATTGGGGCCCTGATCTTACCCCAAATTTTTATTTATAGTCCATCTTTCTCTTGGCATGGGTCCCAAGGTAGCTGAAGTACACTAAAAAGTACTGGTACTATTTGGTATAAAGCTGTTTTTTTAATGAACAGTTCTATTAAAAACACTAAATTACAGCAGTTAAAAACACATTAGAACATAGTAAACAAATAAAAAAGCATAATTAACTCCATTAAAAAGTTCCTTCTGCCATCGTAATGCCAATGTAAAGAAAGGTCTTTGCTTACCTGTAGAAAGAATGTAAGCAGGAAGCCGATCCAGGGCTAGTCTACACATAAGTGAAGTAGTGCACATTTTCATACATTTGCACTGAAAGTTAATTGTCTTCACTTTCCTGTGCAAATTCGCATCTATTTACATCAGTTTATCCTCCCTCTGCCAAAAAATGCACAGCCATCCAAATGCATGTGAAGCAGACAAGATAATGTGCATTTCTGCAGATTTTAGCAAATGCTGAAGTTAAAACCTTGAACTTTTTTGTGGAGTTTAAGCATGGGGGAGGGGGGTGGCGCAAAAAGTACAATGGCTTGTGCTGCTTATGCAGAAAGATAAAGAAAATTACTGCAATGACCAATGTAGAGAAATAGAAGACAACAACAAAAAGGGAAGAAGAAGCAATCTATTTCACAAGATCCAGGAAATCAAAGGAAAATTCAAACCAAGGACAGGGACGATCTATGACAATAAAAATAGCATAATTCAAGACCAGGAAGGAATTAAAAAACGTTGGATAAAAACAGAAGAAATATACAAAAGAGATGACAAAATGAAAGACGTATGGTATGAAGAGCCATAAGAAGCTGAAGTGCAAATTCTCAAAAGTGAGGTGGAAACTGGAAGGAAATAAAAAAAATAGCAAAAAATAAATCACCAGGAACAGATGATATTCCGACTGAACTGCTGCAGTCCACACTGACAGAGTCAACTCTAGTGCTAACCAACATACGTCAACAGATATGGAAAACAAAACGATGGCAAACAAACTGGAAGCGATCAATATACATCCCTGTCCACAAAAAGGGGGACACAAGAGACTGCAGCAACTATAGAACCATAGCACTAATCTCCTATACAAGCAAAATCATGCTCAAAATTCTGCAACATAGACTCCAACTATACATGGATAGAGAAATCCCAGAGGTCCAAGTGGGGTTCAGGAAAGGAAGGGGCACGAGGCACCACATTACAAACATACAATGGCTAATGGAACACACCAGGGAATTCCAAAAGAAAATCAGCATGTGCTTTATAGACTATAGCAAAGCGTTTGACTGCATAGATCATGAAAGTCTATGGAATGCCCTTAAAGACATGGGAGTGCCAGTACATCTGATTGTCCTGATGAGGAATCTGTACTCAGGACAAGAAGCTACTGTCAGAACAGAACACGGAGAAACAGAATGGTTCCCAATTGGCAAAGGAATCGGACAAGGCTGCATTGTATCACCACACCTGTTCAACTTGTATGCAGAACATATTATAAGAAAAGCAGGCTTGGACACAGAAGAAGGAGGAGTGAAAATAGGAGGAAAGAATATCAACATTCTAAGATACGAAGATGACGCCATAGTACTAGCAGAAAGCCTCACGGACTTGGACCACCTACTAAGGAAGATCAAAGAAGAAAGTGCAAAGGCAGGCTTAATGTTGAACATAACCCCCCCCCCCCAAAAAATAATGACTACTGAAGACATTTGCAAACTCAACCTAGACAATGAAGAAATAGAAATAGTAAAAGAATTCTCATACCTGGGATCAAACATTGATAGAAATGGGGACTGCAGTCAGGAAATCAAAAGAATGAGGAGGGTGACTATGAAGGAACATGAAAAGATTCTAAAATGCAAAGATATACAACTCAGAACAAAAGTTGGACTCATACAAGCCATTGTATTCCCTATTACCATGTACGGATGTGAGAGCTGGACATTTAAGAAAGATGATAGGAAGAAAATCAATTCATTTGAGATGTGGTGCTGGAGAAGAGTGTTAAGGATCCTATGGACAGCCAAAAGGACAAACAAGTGGGTCCTAGAGCAGATCAAGCTGGAAACCTCCCTGGAAGCCAAAATGACCAAACTGAGGTTGTCGTACTTTGGACACCTCATGAGAAGAGAAGACTTATTAGAAAAGACAATAATGCTGGGAAAGTAGAGGGAAGTAAGAAGAGAGGAAGGGCATATGCCAGAAGGATAGACTCTATTAAGGAGGTCATGGGTATGGGTTTGCAGGATTTAAGCAGAGCAGTGGAGGACAGGGGCTCTTGGAGATGTCTCATCTATAGGGTTGCCATACGTTGAGATCGACTCGATGGTAGTTAACAACAAAGCGCAAAAAGTCCGAAGTCCTGTGAATCAAGTGTGGCTGGACCACATTCTATTTGATTGGAATGAGGAATAGTTTAAATTTGTAGACTAGCCTGCAGCCTTTCCACAGAAGACCCTCTCCCTTGTTTTCTTTACCAAATGTACCAGTGAAAGTGGTGGGACTGAGAGGAATGACTTTGTCTGAAGCTCTTAAAGGTTGAGCAGGTTCATAGAAGAAGAAACGGGACCTGTTCACATTACACAATCATTGTTAGCATGGTTACGCAGCACGTGAAGATCCACGTAGACATGCAGCACCAGGATCACAATCTTCTCAGATGCAGCAGGTAGCTTGTCAGCTGGAGAAGCACCTCTCCCCTTCCAAACAGAGTAAAGAGACCACAGGCAGACATCTCTCAGATGAGGTTTTAATCTTAGTTCCTCTATGTACAAGGTTATTTACAGCAATCATCCAATGTGACTCACAGTAGTCCACTACAACAACAACAACACCCACCCACAATCAACCACACGTGTGTCCAGAGGCTTCTGCCTTATATAGCCATGGCTCCACATGGCCTTCTGACCCTGCCTCTTCCTCCTACACACCTGTCACTCACCTGAGTGACTCTGCAGTTTTGCAGCAATTTTGTGTGCTTTCCAGAACCAGGTGACCATTCCCCTGATGTCACATGCTATGACACAGCATGAGTCAGCAGGACTCAGCCGTGATCAAATGCTGTGGCATCATGGCTGCTGCTATTCCCCACATTGTACATTTTACCCCTGGGACTCCTTCCCAACAATCATAACACTGTTATTCCACTTTAACTACCATGGTTCATCCTATAGAATGCTGGGGTTTGTCGTTTGGGGAGGAACTAGAGCTCTCTGCCTGAGAATTCCAACTGTTCCTCCCTAAACTGTCAATCCCAAGAGTTTGTTGTATGGAACAATGGGAGTTGAAGTGGAATAATAGTGCTGTAATTGTATAGTGTGAATGAGCACAGGTCTTTCAAATCAGGACTTTCAGAAATTAGCTCTCCTTGCATCTACCCAGTTTGGCTCTAGAACTATCTCTTTCCAGGCATTGGTAGGGGCTTTGATGGAGGCCATTATGGCCCTGCCTGGGGAATATGCTGCCGACTGTGCCACTGAACCATCTTGACAATGGGAGGGATGCTGGTCCCTCTCTTCTCCCATATTCTCTGTGTGCTTGCCTATTTTCGCTTCAGTACACCCATCTCTCTGTGCCTTTGAGCATTGTATCTCATCAACTGCTCTACCCAGGTAGCCTGACATGACAGGCATGAGTCTCTTTTTGCAAAATGCCCCAGGCATGCTTGTTGCCTAAGCATGCTCTGTGTGGGGGCAGGGGGAGAGGGAGGATATGTCACATGTAGAAAAATGGATATTCCTGAATACATTGTCCCTTTACTGGTATAGACAACTTAATGCCCTTTAGATGTTTTGGACCACAATTCTTGGAAATCCCAGCAAGCATGGCCATCCAGAGTCTTGGCCTTGTCTACATGGGTTATTTACTTTGATTTGTCCCCAGGCTCTCTGTGTCTTGTTTGTATGGAATTTTAACTATTGTAAAAATTAACTATTGTTTGACAGAGGGGCGGGATATAAATAAAATTTATTATTATTATTATTATTATTATTATTATTATTATTATTATTATTATTATTATTATATGACGCAAGTCCAAAACCCCAAATTGGGCGCAGATTGTCTTCATGACTTGATTCAAGCTTTCCTCCTCTTAACCCTTTGCATAACTTGAATTTAAAAACCTTATCTTTTACCAGTGATGTTGATGCAAGTCAATTGACATGGACTTAAGTCGGACTCAAGTCACTTCAATGACAACTTGCCGAAAATGACACATTGACTCAGCTTGAGATTTGCATATTTTTAGTCTCTGATGTGCTATTCACTTTGAGCAGCAGGTAAGACCTGCTCCCAATGTGTGAGGTGTATTTCTTGGAAGGGAAGAGCTAAATGAGCTCTAGGCAGAAGGATCCTTCTAAAGCTTTTGAAAAGCTTTTGAAGCCTCTTCTGATGTGCTGCAGGAACAGGCTGGCAAGCAGAACTCAACCTCCACCTCAAGCCCGTTGCCTAATGTGCTTGGTATTCCCTCCAGTAAATGCAACTTGCCTCCTTTTCTTCTATTAAAAGCTGGGTCCCAGACTTGAGACTGGGACTCAACTTGAAAATATTTTGCAACAACTTGAGACTTGACTTGAAATGTGAAGGTAGAGACTTGAGACATGACTTGAGACTTAGGTCGAAAACACACTGCAGAAATAATCCAGTTTGAGCCTGCTTTAATTGCCCTGGCTCAATGCTAAGGAATTCTGGGAACTGCAATTTTGTGACACATTGAGCCTTCTCTGGTAAAGAGCTCTGGGGCACAATAAACAACAATTCCCAGGGTTCCTTAGCACTGAGCCAGGGCAGTTAAAGCAGTCTCAAATTGGATTATTTCTAAAGTGTGCTTTAGATCTTAGACTAAAAAACTTGAATACATCACTGCCTTTTACTCCAGATTTTTGGCTCTCCACAGCAATCATGGGCTGGTCTTGTCAGTATATTTTTGCCCCAGGCGGTGTAAAATGTGTCAGGTGCATGCGATGGGTGAAAGAGGAGATGCTGACTCGGAGGAAGCTGATGCAATTTGAGCATGGAGATGAGTCACAGAAGGTCCAAACTGCACTGTCACTGTGGAAGGAAGCTGATGAAACACTAACAGGGGTTGGATCAGAATCCTATGGGAGAAGCAGACAGCTTAAAGGGCTGTCTTGGGGGCAGGGAAGGGGAGGGGCAGCCGCACGATTGGGCCACCAACCCCTTCCCCAGGTCGTCCTCCGAGCAGCCGGCCCTCCGCATGGCCGGCGCTCCGAGGAGGACCTCCCGCCGCAGTGTTCGCACATGCTGCGGCAGAAGAGTCGCCGAAGGTGCGCCACAGCCTTTTGTGGCGCACCTTTGGCGACTTGTGAAAGGAGCGCCAGTTTAGCGCTCCTTTCAGGTGCGGCAAAGCTGCGCCACGGGGCCGAGGTGTGGGGATACCTCGGCCCCACAGTGCAGCTTCCCGGGGTGGCCCATGGCCGCCTGTCTGCTTCCCCCCAAGTTGTGTTTGTGTATATAAGGAGAAATGCTCCAGTGTACCATGTGCTGGTGCGGATGTCAGTTGACGGTGAAGTATTATGTCAGTTGGTGTAAATATTGCTGTATTGTGCTTGTAAATACTTTGCTGCAACTAAGATTAAAAAGCCTCTCCAGAAGAACCCAGCAGTCAGGAGTGACTTTCCAGACTTGGCAGTGGTGTCTGTTTCCTAGCTGACAACCTTTAGCGTACGGACTCAGTTTTCCCCCCTGTACTAATAGGTCCACACTGGCCAGAATACTCTGCGCTTCTGCCAGAGCATTCTGGCCCTGAATTCCCCCATTACCTGTGCTCTTTCTGCACTGACAACAGCAGCTACCTTCCTACGCGATCCCTATTCATTATCTGGTGCCGCC
>CM034703.1:315303277-315325499 GCA_020142125.1 Phrynosoma platyrhinos
AGCCTCGGCCCCAATCCTCGGCTTCTTGGGGCGGCCCATGGCCATCCATCTGTAGAGGCCCTTAGTCAGGATTCCTAGAGAAGATCACACCTTTCACTCTGGGCAGCAAGACACTTTGTACCACGCTTCCTCTCCAGATCTTTTTGGCAAGAAATTATTTTTGCATTCATCTTTCATCAGATCAGCAGGAGGGCAGCAAAAATCTGTAGGCCCTCTTGTCCAGTGGCATCACCAGGGAGGCATGGGGTGTGTGGACCGCACCAGGTGGCACCCTAAGTGGGGGTGACCCCACTGCTCCTCAAATATCTATTTTAACAGAAACAGACTGTGGCATTTGCCTGTTTCTATTTAAAAATGTGTGAGAGATTGGGTGAGTGGAGTGAGGCTTAGTAAGAGGAGAAAGAAGAGGCCACAGATTTTTAAAAAAATAAAATTTAAAATTTATACATCCCAACTTGAGACCAAGGGACAGAGCCTGGTGATATGACAGGGGCTGGGTGTACCTGTGGCATTACCCATGATACGTTAAGCATCAAGAACATAAATGTAATAAATGAAGGAGGGGACAAAGTCTACAGCAGCCTTTCCAAAGCACCTTGCAACAACAATATGTGGTTTAATATTTTTTCAGCAGAGTGCTCTTGCCCTGAGATACCTCCTCTTGCCTTGAAGCCAGGGAAGATGGGCCAGACTCAGAGATCTGGGAACTCTAACAACAGCCACGGCCTTGACTGGAGAATTCTTGAAGTTATAGCTTCCAAAAGAAAACATTTGAAGCTTAGATCTACGAGGATTGAAAATTCTGTGCCACAATGGTGGGGGTTGTCTTTCCCTCCAAATAGCACTTAGAAGGCATGGTCAGGATAACCATGCCATCATGTTTATGAAAATAGTCTGCATTAATTTTAATTTTGGATTAGAGATTCGTATCAGGCTATTAAACCAATAACAACAACCCTTTGGCTTTTCACCTCCTTTAACTCAGCTCAGCTCAAAGCCTGTTGGCTCATGCACATTATGAAATAATTCATCAGTGTTTGGCTATCATGAGAATGTGCCTGGCTTAGTCAGTTTACAACATTTGTTGGGTTATAAGTGGGAAGAGGACCATGGAGCACAACTTGGCTGGAAGTAATGCATCGCAACACATCACCCGTAATACTATCTGGGTGGGAGCCCTGTTAGTCTGTTACAGGAAACGCAAAAAGCATATAATAACACTTTAAGGACTAGCATGCTTTATTTGACACTTAGCAATAGCAACTTCATTTATATACCTCTTCATACCGCACTATGCAGTTTCTAAGAGGTTTACAACTGTAAGCTACTTTCTGACATGCCATATGTCATACACCAAAAGCTGTCCATGGGACCTCCTGTTTTCCTTTCTTGCTTTTCTAAACGTTAGGAACCTTGTTGTTGTTACTGTGAGCCTTCAAGTTACTTCTGATTTATGGCAACCCCAATGACTACACCACCCTGGCTCATGAGGAATCTTGCCAGCAGTAAAATTCAGACAGCCTTCCCCCATTTTCCTGCCCTTGATTTAACTTCTAAAAACTAAGCAGCAGTACCTTAGCCGTGGCTTGTTTTGTCACCCTAAAAATTATGTTAGAATCAATGACAGAGTTGGAAGAGACCATGAGGGTGATCTTGTCCAACTACCCTGCCATGATACAATTCACAGCTAAAGCATTTCTGAGAGATGACCATCAAGTCTGTGTTTAAAAATCTCCAATCAAGGAATGTCCAGTACCTTCTGAAGCAGTGAAAGCTTGTCAGATTGTGAGGCACCTATCATGATCTTGCACACTTAAGAAGACAGTCCTGACTTTTCTTTTCTTTTTTTAGGAAGCTTTTCTATGTTTAAATTTTTAACTTGAAATAAGTCGCTGCACGTTGGGCAATAACCAAAACCACATTGTCAAATTCTGATGTGTCTACAACTATATCCTAATGAGCTATTATGTCCCACTTTTGCTTCTAGGAAGGCTCCCTTTGGAATTTTGACTTTTCAGCTTGAAAGTTGGCACTGCCACTCACTTGGATGACAACAACAACAGCAACAACAACAACAATAACAACAAAAACCACTGTGTCAAATTTTAAGATGTCTGCAATTTCCTGATAACGTATTATTATCCCCCTCTATTTTTGCTTCCAAACCACACCCCAGTTTGAAGTTTCATCTTGAAACCTGGTACTGCAACTTGCATAAAAACCAAAAATATTCCATCACATGTTGAAGTACCTAGCATGATGTCCGCAATGAGTTATGGTCACCACAGCAGACATTGTTTTTTTATTGCTATAGATAGTGGAGTGCAGATCATTTTATCAGATGAAATGCCTTACCTTTTGGGCTAAGGAGGGTATAGTAGTACTTCTTTTGCAAAATAATGTCACAACTGATTTAATAGTACCACTCACTTTATGCAACAAGTAACATTCACTCATTATTTTTTCTCAATGCTGGAGGTAGGGCAAAATGCATTTGAGAACATTTGAGGTTTTTTTTTAAAAAAATAGACCATTTCTTACTTTTTAGATTGATTTTTTAAAAATGAACACCCACCCACCAGCAAACTACTTAATTTGTGTGTGTGTGTTGCATGTATTATTAAAAATAATTAGTTACTGTGTGAGGACTAGAAATGAGTTATATAACAAGTTACTTAAAAAATTCCAAGCTCTGCCAGTGCAAAGAATCAGCAATGGTAGATATTCCTTGCTCTCCAGCAAAGGGAGTTTTAGAAGAGCATGGTGAGTTTCCAAGACTGTGGAAGTCGTGGGAACACACTTAAAAAAAAAAAAATGCATGCTTGCAACTCATTGACATGTATTATTCGGTCATGTTTCCATCAGGGCTGTCCTGAGACATTTTGATGCTTGAATCCAAGGACAAAATGATATCTCCCTGTATGACCAAAATGTGAAAGGTCTGGAAACCATGTCCTATGAGGAGCGCTTTAGGGAGCTGGGTATGTTTAGGACTGGAGAAGAGTAGGTTAAGAGGTGACATGGTAGCCATGTTTAAATATTTGAAGGGATGTCATATTGAGGATGAATCAAGCATAAGCTGTTCCAGAGACTAGGGCACAGAGGAATGGATTCAAGCTACAGGAAGCTTTCAGTAAGGCCTCTAGCAAGGTTCCCCATAGTGGCGTCATTACATGGGTGTTGGGGGTGTGGACCGCATCAGGTGACACTCTAAGGGGATGTTACACCACTACTCCTCAAACATCTGTATTTTTTGTGGGTTTTTCGGGCTGTGTGGCCATGTTCTAGAAGAGTTTCTTTCTGATGTTTCTCCAGCATCTGTGGCTGGCATTTTCAGAGAATACCGGAATGGAAGAGAGTGGGTATATATCAGATCCCATCTCATCTTGGAAGCTAAGCATGTTCAGGCCTGATTAGTACTTGGATGAGGGACCACCAAAGAATACCAGGTACTATAGGCTATATCTTAGGGGAAGGCAATGACATTCCTTACCTCAGAAAGCCTTATGAAATTCATGGAGCTGCCATAGGTTGACAGGCATCTTGAAGGCACAAGCACACATAGGAAACACTTTAATGCTAAGTGTGTGTCCTTTGTATGTGATGCAGTTTGGTAGATTTTGAGACTCAAGTAAAAAATTCAGAGTAGTTCCAAAAATTCTGATGCCTGGCCCTGTCATAAGTACATTGTGTGCTGTGTGTACAAATATTTTCATTTATCTATCCTGAATATACTCAATCTGCCTAAAGTATTTTCTGTGCTGTGTTCTGAATAATTTTTTTAAAAAAATCTGGCAGATATTTCAGAACTGTTTATAAGGAAAAGGCTTTTAATACTGTGCTGTACTATTTTTACTTCTTACCTACTTAACAGTTATGTTTCAAGCTGTTATTAATTCTACAGATAGTTTAATTATATTTGAACTATAACGTTTAATATGTCTCTACCATTATGAGTTTTCATCTGTATCTGTTTTAATTTTTCAGAGACATAGCGTGTTAGTGTGGAATATCAGTATGCAATGGAAACTTGTAGCACCTTTAAGACTAAAGAATTTGGTAGCATAGGATTTTGTAGACTTAGTCTACTCCCTTAGATGCATAGATGTATCTGAGGCAGTAGACCAAGTCTACAAAACTCGCTGGGTATGTTGTATGATACAACTTCTTTTGCACAATTAGTCTCGAAGGTGCGAAAAGATCCCTTTGTATACAGTTTTAATTTTTGTAAGCCACCTTGGATCCCAGTTTTGGGGAAAAGGTGGGAATGATGATGATGTACCAAACAATATTATTGTGTGTTGTAGTTGTTTTGTAACTTCAAATCATCCCAACTAAGGGTGACCCAAAGACAAACCTAACATGGAGTTTTCTTGGCAACATTTATTCAGAGGAAGTTTGCCATTGCTTCCTGGGGCTGAGAGAGTGACTTTCCCAAGGTCACCCAGTCAGCTTCATGGCTGAGTGGGGAATCGAACCCTAGTCTCTAGAGCAGGGGTAGGCAACCTTTCCCCTTTAAGGGCTGAGGGACTTCAGCTCCCAGAAGTCTCAGCCATGTTGGCCAATAGTCCCATGTTGGCCAATAGCTCCTGGGATTCTGGGAGCTGAAGTCCCTTGGCCCTTAAAGGGGAAAGGTTGCCTACCCCTGCTCTAGAGTCATGGTCTGCCATTCAAACCACTATGCCACACTGGCTCTTTATTATTGTGTGACCTTGACCATATTTGGAAAGGGGAGCCACTGTAATTTCTCTCCATCTTTTCCAAGTAAGGATAATATTACAGGCTGCCTGCCTGAGGACAGGGCTGGTCTAAGGGGGGTGGGTGGGTGGTTTGCAGACTGCCAGAAATACCAGTAGTGCAAATTGAGTCCATTTTTAGGGTTAGGGTTAATGCTATGGAATCATAGGAATTGGTGTTTTCTTTCTGAGACATTGAGCCTTCTCTGTCAGAGAGCTCTGGTGCCACAATAAAATACAGTTCCCATGATTCGCTAACCCTAACCCTAAAAGTGGACTCAATTTGCACTATTTCTCGCAGTCTACGACCCCCTTAAGACATTTTGGCACTTGAAGCAGAAGCAAAATGATACCACCTTCCATTCCATGCCTAGAAGTCACGTGGGGGGACAGCTGCCCCTTCCTTCAACAGTGGCAATGGGATCAGGTCCTCCACCACACCAAGGGCAGCAGGGCAGTTTAGCCAGGGTAGGACAACCTGTCCAGGAGGAGAAAGTACAGGGAATCAGGAAGAACAGGATGCCTTCCCAATATTTGCTACCTGAGGAAGGTTAAAGGTAGAAGTGGCCCCACTCAGTGGTGGAGGAAGGTGGGTGGTGGGCATTTGAGGAAATATGTAGAGTGAAGGTGGGATTTCATCCTCTCAGCACAAATCCTTTCATGGTGGTTGGGGCAGGTCATGGGTGACCACTAGTGGTCTCTCATCCAGACACAGATCAGGTCCACCATTTCTCTCAGGCTTCACCATTGTTACAGCATGGGGGATTATGGCCAGACGGAAACTCTACTCTTTAGAATCAAAGCAGAAAGACTATTTCAGTCCCATAAGCCCATTCAGGGTTATGCCTCTAATCTAAATCTTAGCCCTCCCCATCTCCAAGGTAATAATAGCATCTCAATGTCCCTTTCTATGCACTAATTGACTTCTAGATTAGCATTAAGGGATTTGATTAATGCCAGAAGTGGTGCACTTTATCAATCAATAAGACCTCATCAATCTTATTAGCTTGTGATTTTAGTCCACTTTCAATAATGCATGCACAACAAAGTACACAGAACTGTCAAGCAAATGCAAACACTGAAGTGAGTTGTGCTTTCCTGGGAGCTTTCCTTTAATCCCCCCCCCCAAAAAAAACCCCACAAACCCAACAACTCTGCTGTATTGAGAAATCTGAAGATTTTCTCTGAAGTTTTCTCTGAAGATGCTAGCCACAGATGCTGGCGAAACGTCAGAAAGAAACTCTTCTAGAACATGGCCACATAGCCCGAAAAAAACCACAAAAAAACTATGGATGCCGGCCATGAAAGCCTACGACTTCACAAATCTGAAATCAGCCATAGCCAACATGGCAAACTCGAACTATGTTGGAATGTGATTCCCATTATGCCTCGCCATTTTTTAATAGTGTGGGGACAGTGTGAGTGGTAGTCCAACATTTCTGGCTGGTGCTGGGTTAGATGAAGCTGTCTTAAATCTTTTGTAGTGGTATGTTGCGATAAGTCTGTAACTTTCTGCATTTGAAATCAATTTAACAGTTTATTTAACTTCCTTATGGAAGTCATAGATCAACAACAAGAATTTTGAAAGCAATTATTTATTTGCTAAGGATAAATTAAAGTGAATTACAGTCACACATCAGGGGGATTATTGCTGTATCTATAAATATATAACAAAAAGGTTAAAAAACAATAAGCATTTAAAAATCAGTGGTACCACCAGATACAGAGAAAGCCATAGCAAATTCTCTCTCTCTCTCTGTCTGTGCATGTGTGTGTCTCTGTGTAAAACAACCACTTTAAGAGGAAGGCAAATGCCAACACAAAATAAGCCTGTGAGCTATGCAGTTAGGTGGGGGAAGAGGGTGGTGGATTTGAAGGTCTTGGCATGATTAGAACTGACAAGGAAAGGATTTTGAGGGATTCTGGGGAATTTTGAAGGCCTTTGGGAAAGAGGTGAGACAGAAAAGAAGCAAGTAGTAAAATTGTTTTTGTGTGCAAGAGCAGGAGTTATTGTAAGGTTTTGCTTCTCCTTAACTGTACTTGTGTTATGCAAAGATGGAATCTTGAAGGATGTGGAAGGAGATAGGGAAAATGTGCTCTCCTTAGTAAGGAGAGAAAAAGAGAAGAGGTCCTTCGGTTTGGAGGATTTCCCCGAACTCTAGAGGCTAGGATATGCCTTTGTGTTTCTCCGCTTAGGTAAGAAGACTAAAAAAAGATCTGTTTTGATGACTTGGCCATGTTAATCCTAGTTATTAAATTGCTCAGATTTGGGAGCTCAATTTAAAGTGTGTGGAGGGGCTTTTCCCCTTCCTTTCTCAGGCGAAGTGTGTGAGATGGACACAGTAGAGTATCTTAGCATCTTGGCCATTGTCTGATTTCGTAGGCGGACTGGAGTAATTCTGTGATTGCTTTTGCAAAGGTGTCAGACAGGTGGCAAAAAGTGTCAAGCAGATGACAAAATGCAGGCTTCAGTTTACCAGACTTTTAAAAGGTGGTTTATAAAAAGTTATAAAAAGAATCTTAAAGGCTAAACAAGATGAACTTGGTTAACAACATTAAAAGATGATGTTTCTGGGTATGCACTTCCTTTGCTGTGCTTCTTAGGGATGATTATAGATAATTGTCAGGAAAACATACTTTTAGTAATATGACAAGCTCATATTAATATATCCCTGGCTCACATTGATATCCTATATACCGTACTTCCCCTACCTTTTTCCCCGCCTTTCTTCCTCAGGATGCTGCTATGGAGGAGGTGAAATGAAGGCATTGCCATCTTCCAAATAAGAATCCTGCCTACACGAATACATTTTTCCTTTGTTCTCAGATTTCTACCACTGAAAACTGTTCACGCCTAGAATTCATATTTGCTGTGTTTGCATTCCCTTGGTAACTTTGCCTGCCCCTTTTCTTTGGATACCTAAACTCTATTTCTAAATTCTCTATTGATACTTTAAATTACTGCAGTGCTAGAAATTCAGGGACTGATAGAAAATTTCATGGGGAGACAGAATTCTTATTTTGGGAGCAATGCCTTCATTTTGGCCCCCATTAATACACCCCAGTTCTTCATCTTTCTGTTCACTTTCCCCCACTTTCTTTGTAATAATACTTTTAAAATTCTTTTTTAAAAAGGATAATCATTTGCAAGTGTGGGGATGATTTAAGAAAAATGGCTCCCCAAGGATGTTGCTTGTTGACAGTTCTGCCAACTTTGCTTTTAAGGCATGGCTGACTTGTACAGCCCTAACGGAGTCTGTGGGCTTTTGCAGACTGCCAGAAATAGTGCACATTAAATTGAGGCACTGCCCTGGCTCAGTACTAGGGAGTCATGGAAATTGTATTTTTTTCTGAGACATTGAGCCTTCTCTGTCAGAGAGCTCTGGTGCCACAATAAATTACAGTTCCCATGATTCCCTAGCACTGAGCCAGGGCAGTGTCTTCAAGAGCAGGAGCCCATTTACACTACAGAATTATAGCATTATAATTCCATTTTTAATTGCAGTTTAGGGAAGGGCATTTAGAATTCTCAGGCAGATGGCTCTAGTGTCTCAATTAACTACAAACTCCATACCATGTTGCTATGGCAGTTAAGGTGAAGTATTAGCATTAAAATTGTGCAGTGTGAGTGGGCCACAGAATACAGTCCTTTTCCAGAGTGGTAGCTGTTTCTTTCAGAATTTGGGGGTGGTGTAGAGCCAGTGTGGCATAGTGGTTTGAGTGTTGGACTACAACTTTGGAGACCAGAGTTTGAATCTCTGCTGAGCCATGAAACCCATTGGATGATCTTGAGCAAGTCACACTTTCTCAGTCTCTGAGGATGACAACGGCAAACACCCTCTGAAGAAATTTACCAAGAAAACCCCATGATAGGGTTGCCATAAGTCTGAAATGACATAAAGGCACACAACTAAAACAGTGAGCTACATCAAGTGTATTTCATCTTGTTGTGTGCCTTCAAGTTGTTTCCTACTTATGGCATCCCTATGGCAAACCTATCATAGGATCTTCAGGGGCCAAGAGTGTGTGACTCACCCAAGTTCATCCAATCAGTTTCCATGGCCAAGTGGTAAAATGAACCCTGATCTCCCGAACTGTAGTCCAACATTCAAACCACTATCAGGGGTAGGCAACCTTTCCCCTTTAAGGGCTGAAGGACTTCAGCTTCCAGAATCCCAGGAGCTATTGGCCAACATGGGACTATTGGCCAACATGGCTGAGGCTTCTGGGAGCTGAAGTCCCTCGGCCCTTAAAGGGGAAAGGTTGCCTACCCCTGCACTATACTATGCTGGTTCAGTATTCCCTCTATAACAGTGATTTCCAAACTTTGGCCCTTCAGGTGTTTTGAACTTCAACTCCAGTTTGACCAACAGTTATGAATTCTGGGAGCTGAAGTCCAAACCATCTGGAGGACCAAAGTTTGGGAATCACTGGTCTAAAAGGTTCTTGATCCTTCTCACTTGGCACTTTGGTGTCTGTATACTCTAGTGTACTCTTTCTGCCAAATCACTGAGGTGGATTTTGGACAGCATCAGTATCAGTGTCCTTCACTAAGAAATACCCCTCTCATTTGAGTTAGATTGCTCTGAGCATTGTTTATGTATGTGGTTTTCCCAACCAACTGCGCACTTGGTTGTTTTTTGTCTATCTCTTTCAGACTTATTATTTTCAGGACATTGTGCGTTAGACTAGGTCAGAAGTCCAGCTGTGCAGCCCCTTGCATTTTACACCAGCTTTAAGACCAAAAATAGGTTAGTTGACTCTGCCATGAATGATTTGTGCTTGATCGAGTCATGCTGACTGCTTGTAATCTCTCTATTTTCTTAAAGTACTGATACATTAAGGTTGCAGCCCAGTTCCATTAAAAATCAGCATGGGTTTTGCCACTGATTCCAACTGGATGTGGATTTCCCCCCTAATTAGGTTTTCATCTCCACTAATGGATTCTTGGGTACAAACGTTAAGTGAAAAGAGCTATAATTTCCTGGGAGGTTTTCTCCCCACCACCTTCCTTTTTTAAATATAGAGATACAGTAGCTCTGTATTTGTTCTTCTTCAGTCTTCTGGGGATGTGCCAATTCCAGGCAAGTTCTCCAAATAATAATTCTCCCACCTACTTCCTGTAAGTTTCCCTTTTTGCCTGTGGATGTTTGAAAGGCTCCTCCACAGCCACAGCCATGTTCTAAGATTTTTCACCCGCTTTTACCACACTGATACACTTTATGGTTGGGCTGTCGCTGAGGTTTCCTGAAATTGAGTTTAATCTGATTAATGTGACCTGTCCAGAGACCTCATTTCAGCTCAGAACAGCTGGTTGATCAGGCAACAAACCCAAATCAGCCAGAACAGAAATATTTTATAAACAGTGGTGTGGCAGAGCCAGGGCTCATAAGCTCAGAGGGCTGGGATATTTTGACTAGCAGAGAAAAAGAGAACCTGATTTTGCACACTGTTGTGAAATTGATGTTGTTGTTTGCCTTCAAGTCATTTTCAATTTATGGTGACCCTAAGACAAACCTATCACAAATTTTTCCTGGCAAACTTTATTCAGAGCCTTTCTTTCCTCTGAGGCTGAGAGAATGTGACTTGCCCAAGGTCACCCAGTGGGTCTCCATGGCTGAATGGGGATTTGAACCCTGATCTCAGAGTTCAATGCTCACACCACTACACCATGCTGGCTCTCTATAGAGAGTCCTAATAAAGATATTCCTTGTCTGTGGTTTTTGGGAGTTGTTTTATTTTTATGGATAAATCCATAATTATCTTCCTTTTCAAAACATATTGTTGTGAGCTATCCCTGATGCAATGCAAAGCAGTTGACAACCATCCAACAAGGCATGGTAAGGCTGGATTATGGTGGTTAGGGCCCTGGATCAGTTCCCAAAACAGGACACCCTTTGAGCAGGTCTGTCAGCTATTATGGGTCTGATTTCATAATGCTACAAGAGACAGCAATACAAAAAAAAATATCTTTATGTGCAAATCTATTTGCCAGCCTGCAACTTCAGTGAGATGGGTGGCCTCAATCCATGCAATTCTACTCAATTATTCAAGTAGCACACCCATTGAGTGATTCAGGAATTTACCAGGGCAGAAGAGGAAGCAGGGTACATCTTTTCCCTCCAGATTTGGGCTGCTAGCTAGTGAGAAGCTTAGAGCAATTGTACCAACTGCACCATGATAATCCAGCTCTGGGCATCAGGGGAAAGAAACAGCAGTCAAGGAAGAGAACTTAAGTTTTGAGATAGAAGAGGCTGAAATTGGAGTGTATTGCCTGAGGGAGACTACCCAAGCTGCTCCCTAGAGTGGATCTTCTGCCTATAAAAATGGTTGTTTATCTCTATTATACTCTGTTTGCATTGTTTGTTTGTTTTTAATATAGCAAATATTACAGACACTTTAAATCTCCAGTGAATCTCATCCCAGAACTAAATCCATGGAATACCTCACCACATAGGAAGCATGGTAATACAGATTACTTTTTCTGGCATCTGACAAAATGAAAGTTTGAACCATACTAGTTGTTGGTTCTGGGAGTTGTAATAAAAAGTAACTTTTCCAAGCACAACAATAACAATAACTTTCATCAAACTATTTTTTTAAAATGTGGCATTAAAATGCCATCGGCAGCCTTAAACCAGGAAATCCTTCCGGAGCTAAACTGGAATTGCTTTTCAGCTAAAAGTCAAATACTCTCCAACCATTTCATTGTTGCAGATTGCGATTTGCAATTTAGGGATGCGTAAGAGATCATTATGCAGAGCAGAAATCTATACATTTACTATGTATAAGGCTGTCCTATTCTGGCTCTGGAGGCTACCGCAGGTGGCATTAGAGGAGACTGCAGAGCCCGCTTCCTAAGAATGTTAAATCTCACAACAGATATTTCAGTATATTTATAATTCAGTTCAGTTCAGTTTTATGGTTTTAGCCATTAGGCAGGATGAGAATAGCAGCAACTTGAAAGACATTCAAAAATATTTCCTTTCTGGGTAGCAGGAAGCCTGTGAAAAGAAAGCAAGACACATCTTGAATTCATATGTGTGTGCTTATGAGCCTGTGCATGAGTACCTTCCAGCACCTGACTGGTGAAACATAAACAGTCCTGTGCATGAGTATCTCATGAGTCCAGGTGTGTGTCAATAGTGGAGCAGGACATGGAGCCAACACATGGACTACTAAGCAATGCCTAAATTGCACAGGAGGATGGGGGGGGGGAGGGAGACACTTATCTACTAACTGTGTCCAGTGGCTTCCCCTGGTGCTGGCTTTACAAGATTACAGGCAAAGTTACTTTCTGAAAAGCCTACTTTCTGGACTACAATTAACTAATGGAGACAGTGATTTGGCTAAAACTGGGGTGACTCCAGGTCTAGCTTGTTGCTTGAAAGTGAGCAGCAAATGGCATTTCCCATCTTCTGCCTCTCAGTCAAGGTGCCAACAAAATTGTTTTGGCAAGGAGACAGAAAAACCCACAAAGCCCACCATCCTCAATCATCATCAGTCATCACCACCACCACCATCCTATAGTCTAATTATTTGCTGCCCTTTTATGACTTCATATACCTGCTGCCCAATGCATTTGTCTTGTTCTGCCCTGGGGGCATCAGGGTACAGTACCAGTGGATTTAATGAATGTCCCTTACCACATCCATGCATAATTTCATGAACGTCCCCTACAATTTCTGTTTCCATGGATGTCATGCATATTTCATGCAGTGTCATGAAAGGTCCTCTATCAGAAACTGAAAAGGACACATAGAGCAGGTAATTTCTTCAGATTTTTCCATATGAAGCTTTTATTGTGCAATTCCTTTGCCTCATCCATGGAATTTTCTGCAAAATCCAGACAGCATTGTTTTTCATTTGCATCTCTCTTTTCTTTGTTGTTGGTTCTTCTGTTCTTTTTCTCATACCAAAAAATGAGAGCCACCCAATATCTTTTGACTATAATTGCTAGGCACTGTTTGTCTGGAAGCCACAGTGAGACTATTTATGGAGAGGTAACTGTTTAGACTGTTGCCTTCTTAATGGATTTTGGGATTCCACCTCCTATATACTATCTTTGAAAAACCAATTATCTTTGGTTTCGAGGAGGAGGAGGATACTCAGTTTCACAATCTACCATGTGTCACTCATTGGAGTTTTGAACCATCAGTGATTCAGATTATATCCAAAAATTTAGCAATCGGTGAGGCAATGTGGCATATTCCAAGTAGTGTCACTTTTTGTAATTGTCTTTTTGCACTCCTATCTATGACATTTTCATTTAGATCAGGGGTAGGCAACCTTTTTGAGCCAGGGGCCGGTTTGCTGTCCCTCAGACAATTGGGGGGCCGAAGCACCAAAAATAAATAAATGAATAAATAATTTTTAAAAAACCAGAAAAAAAACAACCATGCATGCACACTCTCTCAGCCTCAGAAAAGCCATGGCAACCCCCCTGTGGAGATTTTGCCAAGAAAACCCCAAGAACAAGTAATAACAACAATAATCAATATCATCATGGCGGGGGGTGGCGGCAGCAGCAGGACTGGCCTGGGGCCGGTCCAAAGGCCTTGGGGGGCCACATCCGGTCCCCGGGCCTTAGGTTGCCTACCCCTGATTTAGATATTTTGTCAGTCTATTTGGAATTGCATCCAGAGCACCCATCACCACTGGAACCACAGTTCTTTTCTTTTCTCAGAGGGACTGAATCTTAATTTGTAGGTCTCGGTATTTAATCATCTCTCCCCACTTTGTCCTCAATTTTGCCTCCCTCCCCCCAGATTGCCACATCAATAGTCAGAGCATTCTTTTTCTCAGTTGTAGATATGTCTGGCATCTTATACTCTAATTGTTTATCAGTTTGAATCTTAAAGTTCCATAGGATTTTTACTTTCTCATTTTCAGTGATTTTCTTAGGCATATGTTCCCACCAATCTTTGCAGATGGTAAATCAGATTTTTGCATAGATTCCAATGTATCATTGCAGCCACTTCATCATGGCATTTCTTATATTCAGTTTGTGCAATCTTGTTACACAAACTAATAAGGTGCTCGAGATGTTCATGTTTTTCTCTCTAATGACTACCCATATTTTTTCAATATTTGACTTGATGCTATTTGTTTGAAGTGTCTCTTCTTGAACTGCAAATATAAGTCCTTCAGTCTCTCTTTTCAGTGTCCCATTCTGTAACCCTTTCCAGGTGGCCTGCTTCTCTGCTTTTCTTCCTATGCCTTTAATATGCTGATCAGATTAAGAACAGTATATTGCAGGGGTAGGCAACCTTTCCCCTTTAAGGGCCGAGGGACTTCAGCTCCCAGAATCCCAGGAGCTATTGGCCAACATGGCCGAGGCTTGAAAATAAATAAATATGCATGCACACTCTCTCAGCCCCAGAAAAGCCATGGCAAAACCACTGTGGAGATTTTGCCAAGAAAACCCCAAGAACAGGTAATAACAATAATCAATATTATCATGGCGGGCAGCGGCGGCGGCAGCAGGACCGGCCTGGGGCCTACTAATGTTGCCTGCTCCTGCTTTAAGGCAATCTTTCATTATTTTCTTGCTAAACACATCTTTTGTTTCCTCACTGTTCAACACATTCTACATATTGTATATCTACCAACATTTTCCTTTGCTTTCTCAGTAATCTTTTATCTTCTTCAACAATTTGTTTCACTTATACCAATCCCCACTTACCAATATCACATGGCAGATATCATTGATCAGTGGCACTTTGATGATGGAAACTGTGGTTTGCTCACATAATTTTCAGGGTTTTTCTATCTGTTGCATCCAGTTCTGTTTGAGGCCAATCAACAATTCTAGCATCGTATTGAAAAAAAACTAGTATGGCCCAGGAGTTTATGGCCTGAATCATGCTTGTTCTACTACTAAGTTTTGATTTTAGAGCTTGTGTATTGTTTTTGTATACTCAATATTAATAATTCATTTCACTTTCTTATGTTGGATATCCTCTGATTGTAGTATTCCCAGGTACTTGTAGTTTCTATCATGGTTGAGGCTTTTAATGATATTTCCATCAAGGAGCTTTCTTCCTTTTGATTCAGCAATTTTAACCCTGTTTATTGATAGTGTAGCACATTTATCAGTTCCAAATTTCATTGAGATGCCTTGGCTAAATATTCTTACAATGATGAATAAGGATCCATTTTTTGATGCTGACTTTCCATATAGTTTTAAATTATCCATATACAATGAATTGTTTATTTTTCCAGCTTTGATGTTGCATATCCCTGATTTGTTTTGTTTAATAGTACTGCCAGTGGTATAATTGCAAAAACAACTAATAAGGGAGACAAGGAATCACCCTGAAAAATTTTACACCTAATACAGTGGGCTCTTGGTATCCACTGGGGTTGGTTCCAGGATCCCCCACCAAAATCAGTGGATGCTCATTGTATACAGTGATTGTATACAATGGCATACTAAAATGATGTCCCTTATAAAAAAAAATGGCAATATCAAGATTTACTTTTTGAAAATTTTATTTGAATATTTGCAAGGCATGGGTGGTGGAATTTGTGGGTGGAGAATCCAAGGATATGGAGGGCCGACCATATTAACTCTTGAAGGTGCTTGTCCATTTACTGTTAACATAGTGATCCATGTTGTCATTAGCGTTGAGAGGAATTTTCTAATGAGAGGAATTTGCTGATTTCTAAAATGTCAAAGCATTTTGATCCATGTATGGGGCAAAGAATCAAATGCATTTTTATAGTACCGTACATCTATGCTATGTGTTAACTTATATTTCAATCTCATTTTGTCAATTTGTAGTTGTTGTTGCTGCTGCTGCTGTTGTTATTGAAAGAAGAGTTGCTATTTCCATTTAGAGTCTTGGGGCCTTTGCAGACTGCCAGAAATAGTGCACATTAAATTGAGGCACTGCCCTGGCTCAGTGCTAGGGAATCATGGGAACTGTATTTTATTGTGGCCCCAGAGCTCTCTGACAGAGAAGGCTCAATGTCCCAGAAAAAAAAATACAATTCCTATGATTCCCTAGCACTGAGCCAGGGCAGTGCCTCAATTTAATGTGCACTATTTCTGGCAGTCTGCAAAGGCCCTTGGTTCACCTGGTTAGTACTTGGATGGGAGGCCACCAATTAATATCAGATGCTGTTGGCTATATTTCAGAGGAAGGAGCTAGCAAAACCACTTTTTATAAATATATATATATTATTTTACATATGGTCTTAAAATACACATCATTCTGTACTCCATAAGTATTTACAAATATTAATTACAGTGCATTTTCCTACGCCCCTGAAATCCTTAAATATCTCCAGAAAAAAAAGTAACCAGTGACAACTACCATTGTGAACCTTTAATCTAATAATTCATTCTATTACTTAACTTAGCTATGAGATTTAAATTTTGTCTCTCTTGCTAATTTTCCACCAAAATGACATTTTTATAATTAGTTATTTTTAAGTCTATTTAAGATGCAAGAAAACTTTCAACTTTTTCCCATTTTGAAATAAAAGATTCCTCTTGTTTGTCCTTAATTAACATAGTCAGTTTATCCATTTGCATTAGATCTCTTATTTTCTCTTTCCATTCTGCAAACATATACGCATTGTTAATTTTCCAATATTTAGCTATAATCAATCTTGCACCAGTAATTAAGTATAAGATTACCCCTATTTCCTCTTTTTTCAATACCCCTTTTAGATTTTCCGTTATGTTTAATAAATACAGTTTGGGGTCCATTTTTATTCTTATGTTGAAGATTGATGTTATTTTGCTGTGAATGGTTTTCCAAAATTCATTTACCTCCTTACAAGTCCACCACATGTGGAAAAGCTTGGCATCTTTTTGGTTGCATTTCCAACACCTGCCAAGATCTTCTTTGTTTTGTTTAGCAGTCCTTGCTATCTTTAACGGGTAGAGATGCCATCTGAACAGAACTTTATAATAATTTTCTATCAGGTGAGTGCATTTTGTAAACTTCGTATTGTTCATCCAAGTCTTTTTCCAAATTTCTGACTCAATGTTTTCATTCAAATCTTGCATCCATTTAATGATACAATCTTTTATACATTCCTCTTTCAACTCTATCTCCAACAAATATTTATAAAGACGCATAATCAAATGTTTATTCCCTTTATCGTATATTTTTTTGGAAAGCAAAACCACTTTTGAGTATTCCTTGCCTAAGAAATTCATAGGGTCCCCATAAGTCAGCATGCAAATTAAAAGCACACGCACACATTATCTTAAAAAGACATGGTCCAATATTCTGTATCAGCAACTGAATGAAGTACTGTATTTAAATAAGGAATCTCTCTTGGCTTGACTCACTCCAAAACCTCATTCATCCATGCTCTCATCACTGGGGTTGTGGGAAGTTACAATCATGGCAACAGTGTCACAATTATGACTAAGTAGCAATCATGAATAAAGAATAGTTACCTACCAATCATGACTAAATAGCAATTGTGACTATGGAAAAGTTATCTAACTGTTCTGTATTCGTAGTCACTACTTAGGGCCTTTGCAGACTGCCAAAAATAGTGCACATTAAATTGAGGCACTGCCCTGGCTCAGTGCTAGGGAATCATGGGAACTGTAATTTATTGTGGCACCAGAGCCCTCTGATAGAGAAGGCTCAATGTCCCAGAAAAAAATACAATTCCCATGACTCCCTAGCACTGAGCCAGGGCAGTGCCTCAATTTAATGTGCACTATTTCTGGCAGTCTGCAAAGGCCTTAAGTCACAATTGGGACACAATTGCCAAGATTGTAACTCTCCCTCCCCAACCTACTTTACCAGATGTTAGCTGCATGGAGAGAAGGAGGTCCATTCTGCCAGTGATTGGAGTATGGGTGAATGACATTTCCGTCAGGTTCCGTGGGGAGAAATAATCCACTTTGACACCACTCTAACTGCGATGGCTCAATGCTATGGAATTCTGGGAACTGTAGTTTTGTGAGACATTTAGCTTTCTCTGTTAGAGAGTTCTGGTGCCACAAAAAAAAAAAAATGACAGTTCCCACAATTCCATAGTATTGAACCATGGCAGTTGAAGTTTATGTCAAAATGGATTATTTCTGCAGTGCGGATAAATAACAATAATAATAATAAATTTTATTTTAACCCGTCCCTCTGCAAGGCAATTGAGGTGGTGTACAAAGTTAAAACAAGCCAGCAGTTAAAACAATTCCAGCCCCTCCAATCCCTAACCCATCCACCCCATAAAAGTCGAATGAAATTAGTAGAATAATTAAAATAACAAAATAAATTGACACAATGATTTAAACCTTGAAACAAACAGTAGTGGCAGGGAGCAGTAGCCATTCAACTCTATTAGGGGCAGGAGAGTTATGCATCCTAAGTACTGTATACTTAACCAGTTAACTATACTTAACTTAGGTGCTATGCTGACGGGCTGCTTTGGGCCGCCCCATCTAGCAGCAGATCGGGGCTGCAGCAACCGCATGCCGCAGCCCCGATCCTCCCTTTTGCCACCTCAAAAAGAGTAGCAAAATGCTGCTCCTTTTAGGGATGGCAAAAGGCTGCCCTGAGAACCGGTGCCGCAGCTCTTCTGCACCCTTTTGGCTCAGCATGTCCACACACTGCGCCAGAAGGGCGTCCTGACGCCATGCACCGTGCATACAGGCACATGGCATCAGGACAGCATCAGGCTGGGGTTAGGGTGACAGGCATGCTTCTGCCTCACCCCAACTCCATCCCTAGACTGGCCCTTTAGGCTGGTCTGCAACGCCCCTAAGTAGCTGATGCAGAATACTGCCCTAGATTTGTAATTTTCCTGTAGTTCAGTATAGCACTTCATGCACCCTGATGAAGTGGACTATAGTTCGTCTAAGCTTATGCCATAACAAATATTGCTAATTAAAGTAGGTGTCAGGGAGGCAAAAAAATAATCTGACACTGATTCACCAAAAAAAGGGTTCCAGGATAGTTAGCCCATAACAACAAACACACTTTGAACACTATGGGAAAACAATCTCATCAATGTCTATTGAAAGAGCAGAGGTGAGGAAGAGCATCCACTTTTTCTTCTCTCTCTCTGAACAAAATGGTGCTTTAGGTGCATTAGCAGTCATGCTTGATGCAATTTGAGAACACATCTTAAAGCAGCATGGAAAAAATAGGGAGCAAAAAATCAAATACTGTATATACTCATGTATAAGTCTATAAATTTTACTTTAAAAATTGACTCAAAAAACCTGGGTCACCTTACCCATGGGTCAATGTAAGTAATGTACTTTAACTCTAATAAAAAAGGAACCACACCTGGTGAAAGGTGAGAGCTTGATCCCTCCTGGGAGCATCTAAAAGAAGCACTGATCTCCTTTACTCTCTCATCCATTCAGCCCTTAGGATGAGCACAGTTAGGTCTGCTAGAATTTTGTAAGTTCTTTGGCAAAATTTTCCTTTGCTTCATCCTTTACATCCTTTCTTCCATGCCCCTATGTTTTACCTTTGACTTATCCTTGGTTCATAGCAAATTCCATAACTTTGGCCCCAAAATCTGCATCGCCTATTAGAAACACAGTTTTAGAAACACAACATCCCCTGTTCGAAGCTCCATCTGCTGCAGTATTAAAAAACCAATGCCTCCTTAAATAAAAAGGTCCTTACCTATCGGCAGAAAGGAGACCAGCTGGACCCTCCAGGGAAGGGAATTCCACAAATTAGGAGCAGCCACCAAAAAGGCTCCTATGTCCTCACCAGGTATGAGCCACCATTGGTTTGACCCAGTCTTCTGGAGCAACAGAGAACAATTCTTCTCTTGTGTGACAGGCCTACAGATACTTTAAAAATGCTGTCATGTCTTCCTTTAATCTTCTTTTCTACAAGCTAAACATGCCAATGTCTTTCAGCCATTCCTTATAGGACTTGGTTTCCAAAATGTCATAGCATCCTAGTCACTCTCTGCTAGAGGTGCTCCATTTTGTCAGTGTCATTCTTAAAAGATTATACACAGAAAGAGTACTACTAACCTCAGCCTTTCTCTGTTACAAATGCTCTGTACTGCCTCTTTAGGAGGAATTCTTATCTCAGAAGACGTTCACAGTAGCCACCCAGCTTTACTGTAGGTTTAAGATGGTGCTTTTGATTTTGAGCAGAAACAAATAGGAGTTGTTGAAATTTGTTAACACCTTCTCAGAGGACAGGACAATCCTATACCCTCACACACTTCACAGATGAAAACCAGGACACATGTGGTCAAGCAATATCTGAGTGTAGTCAAAATGGCAAAAGTTATTAATGGGGAAGAACACACAAACTAGGAGAGTCTGCAGCAGTTTGCTTTTGCCTGAGCCTACTGGGAAGGGCAAGATTTTCCCCTCTTCTCCTTTCCTCCAACTCTCCTTGCCTTTCCTTCTCTCCTTTGACTTACCTGAGAGTACAAACTACCTTTTCACTTTGAATTCAGTCTGCAGTAACTGAAGTAAGCTGAGGACAAAGAGAGAAAGTGGGAGGAGAGAGGAACTTGGACATTTTAAAAGTAATTGAAAAAATGGGATGACAGAGGATTGATCTGGACTCCTCCTGCCAAATCTGGACAGTTGGAGGCTACACAATCCTGGTCTTTTTTCAGTCACATTATTATAGATGTTGGTGTGATTCCAGGAAATGTAATAAATAATGTAACTATGAATTGAAGACACTGATGTGCGATGTTCTTTCTCATATTCAAAAATAAGTGCATAAAAAGAGTCAAGCTGGGCCAAAGGCTTATTTGTCCCACAGCGTGCTTCCCAAAATGGCTGACCAGATGCTTGTGGGAAGTCCGCAAGTTGGACCTGAGTACGACAGCAGCTGCTGTAGACGTTTCTTGGCAACTGTTACTGTGAGGCACGCTGCTTCTGGTACTGGAGGTAATGCATAGCCATCATGGTTACCAGTCCTTGATAGCTTTGTTCACTGTGAATCTGTGCAATATTTGTCCAATACTTTGCCTCCCTCCCTTTGCCTGCGTAGCTCAGCTCATCCATCTTTCCTTCCCTTTCCGTAGCTAAGCGCCCTCAATCTCAGCTTATTTATTTATTTAAAACATTTTCCAGCCACTTTCAGTAAGCAGCTTATGAAAAAGAGAAAAGCCGTTGCATCTAAACTAAAACCACACAATAATAAAGTCGTGAAAAAGACTACTGAGCATGTCAGCAAAAGCACACAAAGCTATTTTTTACACCAATTGTTCCAGGGTTGTGTGTATGTGGAGAGAATTCCCTTGGTGGGGAAAAAAGCCTTTTCACCTCAACTGTAGCCTGGGTGACTTTACCTTGCCAAGAGGTAGAGATTTTGGGGGGAACCACAAAAGAGCAAAAATGGTTCTTTATTTAATTTGTTATATTGTATTTTGACTGCTAGATATAGGCCTAAACTACACTGTAGAAATAATGCGGTTTGGCACAGCTTTAATTGCCATGGCTCCATCCTATGGAAGCCTGGGATTTGTAGTTTGTTGTGGCACCAGAGCTTTCTGACAAAGAAGGCTAAATATCTCAAAAAACTACAGATCCTGGAATTCCATAGCATGGAGCCATAGCAGTTAAAACTGCATGATTTCTGCAGTGCAGATTAGACCATATAGAAAGAGGTGCCTGAGGAATTTTTCCCATTCTTGTTGATGAAATAAATTGGCTGGCTTTGAATGCTATATCCCTTTAACATGGTTGGGCGGCATCATTTGCTCCTCTGCCTCAGATGGCAAAATGTGTTGTGCTCATCCTGCTCAGTCAGCATAGCATGCCAAAGCTGAAAGGAGTAAAGACCCCATTCTTAGCTGAAGCCATTCTGATCTGGCATAATGAGGGCATACAGAACAGGGCTCTGTTTACCCCAAAGGCTCATAATGTTCCAAGGTAAAGTAGTGGTCAATCATATCTGTACATCACAGACCAAGTGGTCACAGGAGAGAGTTCAGGAGCTTCTGGGAAATTCACTTCTGCATGATTTCTAATAGATTACAAAGCAGTAACAAAAAGGCTTCTCCTTACTCCAAAATAACCAAAGGTAGCAAACCTAGGGAAAATTTTAAAGTAAAAGGTATGGAAGTAATTATCTACGCAACTATGATTTGTTCAGATAATACTTAGATCTATTAATGCCCATGTTTTCTCTAAATTAAGGAGGAGACAATTTAACAAATCTTTGTTTCTTTGTTCCTATTAGGCTCCAGAATATAACCTGAGAAGAGCTGATAAAGTCCCACCTGTGCCTCCGGGGAGATATGATCCTGAGAAGAAAGGTAAGAGGAACACATTACCAACATGCCAACATGTGTATGGAAAGATTAATCAATATTTTAAAGCCATATATGGTTAGATTTCTAAGAATCTTAAAGTGTACCTCTCCATTCCTAAAATCTGGTGCTGAAGTTTTGGCTTCCTTCTTCTATGCCTCTGTGGAGATGGGATAGATGTCCTTTAGCAGGGTCTTTTCAGGAATGGGCCCAGAGTTGTGGGCTGTTTCCATGGAAATTCAAGATATGTTGTTTCTGGA
>CM034703.1:315336849-315351581 GCA_020142125.1 Phrynosoma platyrhinos
GGCCTTCAGTTGCTGAGCTGCCCAATGAAAGATGGAAAGATGCTGCTGTGAAGGAGTGTCAGAATTCAAGACAGACTAACAAGGCAGAAGGTTGTTTTGGTTCTAAACTGGGGCCTGTCATCAGTAATGGAATGGATGAGGGTGAACAAATTGAAACTTAATCCAGACAAGACAGAAGTCCTCCTAGGCCCTGGAAGACAAGAATTCGGCCTGTGTTGGATGAAGTTATACTACCCATGAAGACACAAGTCTGCAACTTTGGTGTGCTGCTGGATTCAGCTTTGAGCCTGGATGCCCAGGTTTCAGCAGTGACCAGGAGTGTATTTATACAACATGCAGGGGAATTCCCAGCACTTACCCCTTTAACAAACACTATAACCTCCAGTATGGATTGAGAAATAATACATGAATGAAATAAGCAATTTATACAAGAAATGGTTCCAGTTTCAAAATGTATATCTATTAGATTATTTGTGTTTCTCAAGGGCTTTGCAGAAAGCAAAGCAAAGCAAAGCTGGCCGCCCTGACTCCACCCCAACCCCGTCAATGATGCCGCATGCCCGTTCGCACAGCACGTGGCATCAGGACGCCCTCTTGGCATAGTGTGCGCACATGCTGCACCAAAAGGGCGCAAAAAAGCCGCCACTGCAGTTGTAATGGTAGCATTTTGCCGCCCCCAAAAGGAGCAGCATTTTGCTGCTCTTTTGGGTGCAGCAAAAAGGAGGATCAAGACCACAGTGTGTGGTTGCTGCAGCCTTGATCCACCACTCCCAGGAGCAGCTCTGTACCGCCCCTTTAGGCCGGTCTGCATCGGCCAGATGTCAATTACTGTATATACCGGTAGTTGTGTATAAGTCTAGAAATTTTAGTCTAATAGTTTTTTGTGGGCTTTTCAGGCTGTGTGGCCATGTTCTAGAAAAGTTTCTTAGAAAGAAACTCTTCTAGAACATGGCCACACAGCCCGAAAAACCCACAAAAAACTATGGATGCCGGCCATGAAAGCCTACGACTTCACTTTAGTCTAATAATTGACCAAAAACCTTGTGTGGACTTATCCACAGTTCAATGTAAGTACTGTAATTTCACTCTTATTTAAAAGTGAAAGACAAGAGTGTAATATGTCCTGGAAGCACTGAATCTGTCCAGCCTTTAAGGCAGGGGTAGGCAACCTAAGGCCTGGGGGCCGGATGCGCCCCCCCGAGGCCTTTGGACCGGCCCCAGGCCGGTCCTGCCACTGCCGCCGCCGCCCGCCATGATAATATTGATTATTGTTGTTATTACTTGTTCTTGGGGTTTTCTTGGCAAAATCTCCACAGGGGGGTTGCCATGGCTTTTCTGGGGCTGAGAGAGTGTGCATGCATATATATATATATATATATATATATATATATATATATATATACACACACACATATTATTTTTATTTATTTCTTTATTTATTTATGGTGCTTCAGCCCCCCAATTGTCTGAGGGACAGCAACCCGGCCCCCGGCTCAAAAAGGTTGCCTACCCCTGCTTTAAGGAGAGCACAAACACAGTTATGCCTGCTGGAATTTTGTAAGTTCTTTCACTTTGTTTTGCTTCATTCTTTAGATAGTTTAGATAAGTTTTACCCTTGACATATCCACAGGTTATATCAAAATCCATAATTTTGGCCTAATAACCTGCCTTTAACTTATGCATGAGGCTGACTTATAGTTGAATATATATGGTATTTTTAAATGCAAATCCTGTGAGTGAAAAAGAAAGACTACCACAGTAATAAGTGAAGAAAACAAACTGAAGAAGACCAAACAAGTTGAAACGTCCAGCTTAAGATCCTGGGAACAGATGTCCAGTTATCATCTTGTCTAAGTTGTTTATATAATTCATATATTATTGTCTTCTGATCTTTCTGTATATTACATCTGGATTTTATGTATATTTAGTGACTCTGGAATCATTGTTCTATGTTTGCAACTACATGCCTTATTGTGTAATGCATGTCTTTTCTGTGACACCAACAACAGGTCATTTTTGAAGTTTCTATAAGTTTTCACTATTGTACAGTCACATTTTGTGGTCTACTTTACAAACAAAATAGTTATATTTATAACATATTTCTAGACATACTGGAGATTATAGTGTTTCATCAGGAATGCATTTACACAGTTCAAGCTTGTGTGCCAGCTGTGTCCAATTCTTGAGATGTCAGATCTGGCCACAGTGACACATGTGTTAGTTACATCCCGGTTGGATTACTGCAATGTGCTCTATGTCCCTGGAGTTGCCTTTGAAGAATGTCTGGAAACTTCAACTGGTCCAAAGAGCTGCAGTCAAACTGGTAACTGGGGCAGGCTATAGGGATTACACAACTCCCTTGTTGCAATCGCTCCACTGGCTGCCGGTCCATTTACGTGCACTATTCAAATGCTGGTATGAGCTTTGAAACCCTACATGGCATAGACCCAGGTTATTTGAAGGGCCATATTATCCTTTACAAACCAGTCTGTGCTCTGAGATCTGCTGAGGAGGCCCTTCTCTCTGTCCCACCTCCCACACATCTGGTGGGAAGACAAGAGAGGACCTAGTCAGTGGTTGCCCCCAGGCTCTGGAACTCCCCAGAGAAGATAAAATGACACCCTCTCTACTTTCGTTTTGCAGACAAGCAAAGACTTTTCTATTCTGACAGGCATTTGATGAATGTTTATATAAGGTCCATCTTAAACAATGTGCTGGTTAGTGCTAATTGTTGTGTGGGTGTGTGGGTGTTTAATGATGGTTTTAATTTTTTTAATGTTTGTTTTAACTTTTGCACCTTGTGGATTTTTAACTAAATTGCTGTAAGCCACTTTGAGTCCCAATCTGGTAAAAGGACAAGTTAGAAATAAATATTGTCATCATCATCGCCATCATCTGCATTGCCTCAGATGGCTGGCTATAAAACACCATTCTTCCTCTCTGAGTTATCTTGATTTATCATGATCCTGACTCATAAAATACCTTGGTTTGTGCACCCTGGCATGCCCTTTGGATCACTATCAGTCCAGCTTTGTAATTGCTTCTCAAATTGGGAGGTGTGCTCTCTGTATTTTAACTTCAACTGTCTCTGGACAAAACTCTGCCTGATGCCTTGTGACTCCTTATGTCTGACTCCAGACTGGCTTTTACTCAAACCCTTACTGCTCCTTACACTGTGTTTGCTTGGATTGGGCACCCGCCACCCTAAACGAAGACAGCTGGTGACTCTGATGTCAGTCAGGTGGTGAATCCACTTTGGGACTTAGTCCAAACTCAAAGGAACTATTCAAGGTGCTCTACCCTAATCTTCCCCCCCCACACACACAATAGGTTCACCAACATGGATAGCTCCAAAACCTGGCCTAGAGTTACTGCTCTACTGATACTGAAGTACCAACCTCCACTGGCTGCTGTAATGCACTAACCCTGAGATAATGTGGCCTTTGAGGGGCGGGAAATGTTCCTACCTATATTCTCATTCTTAATTTCCTGCATCAAGCAAAGAGTTGGATCACTTTACAAGATGTCCCTAGCTCTTTAGTTCTGTGACTACATATTTTGCTCAGCACTCTTTGGGAAAGGATGAGGTACGTACAACCATGATAGATCAGGATCTGAACTAGTTGTTATTGTTGTTTTTCAAACATGAAGGATGCTCTGTTTTACTCATGCCCTTGCCCAACCCCTCCAGAGGAGCTGGACTATCATTCCCATCCTCCCCAGTCAGCATGACCTTTTGGAATTCAGTAATCAGCTTTTGGGGTTGCCACCCTGTCAGACAGCATATTAATGTCATTTATCGCTTTGTCAATTTTACTCTCCCCTAGTAATTTCACTCTAGCCATCTCTGTTCCTGACAACTTGACAGCCATACTTCTATTTAAAGAAAGATCATAAATGTAACAAGGAAAGATCTTTAATGAGTTATTTACATGGAAAAGGGGGCTGCTGGGGGCGATGTCTTAAGTACAATTCCATTATAGTGAGCCCTTGGTTCCAGGTCACACACACACAAACACCATGGATACTAAAATCTGTGGATACTCAAGTTCCATTATATACAATGGTATAGTGCCCCTGATATATTTTTAGATTTTTTTGTGGGGGCAGGATATTTTGAAGTGGTAGATGTTTGAATCCATGGATGCAGAATGTGGGATACGAAGGGCCGACCGTATTCAGCATGGTTTAGTCTGATATGTTGAGAACTATAAATGAATCCCAGCCATGCATGGTTAATATTTGCCAAATATGGAGTGTTTTAATTAATTACAGTATTTCTAACCCAAGACTATCAACAGATTTCAGAGTGGAATATATCCAATGAAGCAATTCAACATGAAACCATGAACAATCTGAAAACCACCAAATTCAGCATCACTATAAAATCAGTGCTAATAAAACAAGGAAACCTAAATACCCTAATGGCACTAGATCCCATCTGATCTTGGAAACTAAGCAGGGCCAGCCCTGATTAGTATTTCAATGGGAGACTGCCAATGAATAAGAGGTGCTGTAGGGTATATTTCAGAGGGAACTGGCAAAACCAATGTGTCACTGTAAGGGTGCAGGATGTGTGGGTCATTCCAGGTTACACCTCACAGAAGAGGTGACACCTTGGTGGGGTCCTCCTCTCCCTGCGGCAAAGAGTGCCCACTGTGGCTTTGCTGCAGCTCCGTCTCTCTCTCTGGGAAGGGAGCCAAGGCCATGGCGAGGGAAGTGGAGGAGTGAGTGCACCCCTTGGGGATTTGTTGGTGGCCCAGCTTTCTCGCCAGGGAGGGAGCTGGGTGGGCAGAGAAATCACAAGGGGTGACCAGCAGGCAAGCCACTGTCGCTGCACACGCCGCCCCTCTGCACCAAGTGTCACCAAGCCTGGGCAAAACCACCTCTGAATAATCTTTGCCTTAAAAAATCCAATGAAATTCATGGGGCTGCCATAAGTCAACAGGCAACTTAAAGGTACATAAACATTCTTACACACAAATATACTAAGCAAATAAAACAGGGCTGGGGAATTGTTCCCAATGTTGTTGGACTCCACCTCCCATCAGCCAATGTAGCCAATGGTACAGACTGGTTAGAATAGGGTGACCAGATGTCATAACCACAAAGGATGACAAGGCACTGTACCATGTAGGACATTGAGGGAAAATGTAGGGTGTTACAAAAACAAAAGCTAAAAGCACTAATATAAATTCATGCTTCTTAGCCATGCTCAAAATGGAGCACATTTTGAAATTCTTCCTGACATAGAAGCTTGAAATGGAGGACATGTCCTGGAAAAGGAAGGCATCTGGTCACCCTCGGTTAGAACAGCCTGTGTAAAAGGCCTGTGTAACAGTTTGGTGCCCAAATACGCTGAATGTTGGTACCACCTAGGCCTCCATAACCAAAGCATCACATCTGAAATTGCCTCTTTCATGTCCCACCTGCATATTGGACAATCCAGTCCTGACAGCATGAGACAGAGGAGAGCCCTCTAGGCTGATCTGGAGAGATGGAGGCAGGATGAGGTGTTCCTTCACTTTGCTGAGGTCCCAAGTCATTCACAAAAGTCACAAATCTTCTCTCCTGCCACACAGGGATATCAATATTATTCTTTCATGTTGTTTAAGCTGAGGAACCTGAAGCTGGGGGAGTAACCGCATGCTTAAAACCACTTTAATTAATTTATTCCTATCCTGCGCACCCTCCTAACTGCTAAGGCAGCTCACAACGTACTATAAAACACACAATCTTATCCAAAGACATAGCCCTATTTGTTTGTATCAGCATCAGCATAAAAATCCTGTAATACATTTGAGAGCAATTGACTAGCTCTGGTCCATAAAATAGAGCCAACGTGGCATAGCAATTTGAATGTTGGACTATAACTTTGGAGTCCAGGGTTTGATTCCTCACACAGCCATGAAACTTGCACCATGGGCAAGTCACATGCTCTCATCCTCAAGGGAAGGCAATGCAAAGCCCCTCTGAACAAATCTTGCCAAAAAAACTCCATGACAGGGTCACCATAACTTGGAAACAACTTGAAGGCACACAACAGCAAGAAGTCTATAAAAGGTTATGCTAGAAATGTTTTTTTCTCTGTTTGTTTCAAAGGTGCTACAGGATTCCTTTGTATCTTTACATCTTAAAACAAACAATTAAGAATCAGAAATTAAGAATATGTAAAATTACAAATGTCTCCTAAAATATAATGGCCTATGTCAGGAAATGGGGAAAATGTGACCACAATGGCTTTTTACAGGACCCTGGAGGACTTCACCCACCACCCATCACTGTGCTTCCAACATGCCTCCTCCTTGGATTTCTTTTTCTTTTTAAAAATCTGATTCAAAACTGCACCATCTTTTGGACCCCACCCAGGCTGTTATTTTAGGCCTAGGAAAAGTATTTAGGACTACCATATTCCAGTCTCTCAAATCTGAGCATCTCATTTACATATTGTGCAAATTATTATAATTATGCACATTATTAATTTCCATGCTAATTATGTAAATTCAGAGCATTAGTTGTAGCACTTTTTTCTACCACTGTCTTTTAGCCTTGGTACTATTTTTATGTTCTGTTCTGAGAAAACTAGTATAGAGTAATGTTTAAAATGGTGGACTTGGAACAGACACATCAAGTTCGAATCCTGCTTAGTCATTGGGATTTATCATGTTACCTTGGGCCACCGCTATTTTGCAAGAAATCTACCTTACAGCTTTATTGTGGACACTAAAAACTAGACAGGAACCATGTACAGTGGCCATGTACATTCCTGGTGTGTTGGTAATAACCACAACAGCAACAGTAGCAAAAATGCAACAAAATCCAAAATCCACAAGTAATTATGCATTTATTGGGCCAACTCCAATAATAATACAATAATACAAAAAATAAAATACATATGCAAGCTTTCAAAGTGTTGCTGGCTTTTTTGTCAGGCAAAGATGTTAAAAACCATACAAGAGAAAAATTGTGATGATGTTAAGAGTTACAGTCTTACATGCTTTCTGAGATGTTGTCAGTTAAGATGGTACTGAGGGATTTCAATGCAGACAGGGGCCACTCCCATTATTGGCCATTTAAAGACTACAGACAAAAAGCAATAAATGACAGGTAATAAACTTTCAATTCCATTAGCCAAAGAAAAGTAACTTCTCTTGAGATCCAGCTATCCCCGTCCTGTGCAAAGTTAACTGCTCCTTTCTTAGGCAAAAATACTGAATTTCTGAAGGAGTCTCTATATTGTTACATCTGGAAAAAAGTTTAGATGCTGTATTGGTAAAACAGCCAAATTTCCAGTAACAATAATGACATTTCATCATGCACAAGCATTTCTAATGCTACTATATTACTATAGTATTTTTTATTAATTTCCCATTGTTTTGTTCCCTTAATGGTAAAAAGATATAAAAAGGTAAAGGTATTCCCCATTGGCAAAGTTGTCAAGTCGTGTCAGACCATAGGGGTCGGTGCTCATCTCTGTTACAAAGCCAAAGAGCCCGCGTTGTCAGAGACTACTCTCTGTTTACCTTCCCACCAAAGTGGTACCTATTTATCTACTTGCACTTGCATGCTTTCAAACTGCTAGGTTGGTAGAAGCTGAGACTAGTGATGGAAGCTTACCTCATCATGCGGCACCTGGGTCTCAAACTGCCAACCTGCCGATCTTGCAATCAACAGTCAGCATCTTAACCACCTGAGCCACCGCATCCTATATAGATCCATAAAAGATACAGATCCATAAAAATTCCACAAGAAGACCTTGAGATTGCCATTGGATTCCCGGGGGAAAGCAGAGGAAAGCACACCAACTTACAAACCACACCTCTTTCTCTTGCAATTTGCCTCAGTTTGTACTTATTTCTCTTGCTCTTTGCATACCATATTTCCATTGTATCTTTGACCCTCTCATCTCTCCATTCCTTTATCTTGTTCTACCTTATGCCTAACGCCTCTCTCCTTTATTTTGCAGCTGTATCTCTCTCCTTTCCTTGACCTTCACCAGGCTGCCCTCCCTTATTCTGTTCCTTGTGTCTCCCACCCTCCTTTCCTTCTCCTCTTTGCTTCACATCGTGTCACTATTCTTTCCTTTCTTACACCTTCTGGCACCTTATGCCTACTTCTCTTGCTCTTTAAACTGAACATCTCACCTGCTCTTGCCTCACCGCACACCTTCACCTGGCCTCACTCCCTTGCTCAATGGTGTCACTACCTATGATGTCACTTGGTGTGGAGGGCTGACCTCCCTCTCCCCCAAACTTGCTCACCTGAATCCCCTCCCTGGCCACCTGTTCCCCTTCCCCAGTTTCCCTTCCCTTATATGCCTGGTTGCCCATCCTCCCCTTGCCTTCCCGCCCCAGCCGTTGTGTCACCCCTCATTCCTTTCCATCGCCAGGCTTCCTCCCCATGAAGAAAGCCCCACAATGGAACAGCCAGGTAGGACACGTGTTCACCCCAGCCAGGTATTCACCTCTCCTGCTCCAAGGGTGAAGGAGGGCCCAGATAGTTGTCATTGTTCACCATTCCTCTGGGGTGGCACTTGGTGTGGTCCACATCCCCAGCACTCCCTTAGTGACACCACTGCTCTTGCTTCTTTCACACTACTACCTGCACCTCTTCCCTTCCCTTCCATCCTTCTCCTCCCATCTCTCTCACCTCATGCTGCCATACCTTCCTTCTCTTGTACCTTGCACCCACCTGCTGCACCTTCTGCCTTCCCTTCCCCCAGTTTGCTTCACTTTGCCCCTCTGCCGTGCTTCCCTTCCTTGCAGCTGCACCTCCAACCTTTTCCTCCTCCCTTTCCATTTTACTTCATGCTGTTGCCTCCCTGCCCTCTAAAGATGGGGCAAACAAAGCTGGCAGTATTGTTTTAAACAGAGGGCAGGTAAGTGGCAGGTGAAGGCAGTAATGCCACTGTTTTTGCAGTATTGGGAAGAGAGATGTGCAAGAGTCAGGGGGAGGGATAATGGGGGTGGCTCTTTTCCTCCCATATCAAAGAACTGACCCTCACAAACAGGAACATGATTTATTTTTTCTGGACAGCTAATAAAAAATAATAATATTTCCACATCAAACAAGTCATGAAAAACAACATACTCCACAGAACCTTAAATACCAGTCATTGTATTGCAGTCTTTACCCTGCCTTGTGGCATCCCTCATCATTCACTCCGATGACTCTATTCTTTTCTGTCCAATCTTTGCAAGGTACTCTGCAAAACAGACTTCAGCTAGACTTTCCTACAAAACTTGCACTGTCCTCTAGAGCCCAGAGAACTGGAAATTATGGGGCTATGCAGACGGGCGGTTCTGGGCTGCCCCTGCTAGCAGTAGATCGGCAACTGCACACCACGGCCCTGATCCTTCCTTATGCTGCTCCTTTTAGGGGTAGCAAAAAGCCACCCTAAGAGCCGGCGCTGCGGCTTCCACACCCTTTTGGCGCAGTGTATTCTGCCGCCGCCTGCGGCGGCAGAATGGTCTCAGGCTGGGTGTTGGGCTGGGGTTGGGGTGGCCGCCATGCGGCTGCCCCACCCCAACTCCACCCCCAGGACAGCCCTTTAGGCTGGTCTGCAACATCTCTAAAATTAAAAGAGAGAACAAGTCATAAATGTCACTCATAGACTGTCACTTTCAAAACAACTGGTTGGAAGAGGGACTGTGTGTTTTGTCCATAACTCCATCCCAACAAGGGCTACAGCCTGTTTTTTCAATGACAGTGTTACCCCAAGGTCTAGCCTCCCTCTGCACCTCCTCTTTTTGATATCAGTTTGATATTAAAGGGATGTTTTGGGCAGGTAGCCAAGGGAGCACCGCCAGTGCAGGAAATGAGCCATGCCATATAAAAACAATATTTGGGGATCCTGCTGGCTCATCATGGGGGAAGCCAGGGCACTTAGCCAGGACAGATAAATTAAGATAGGAATTTGCATAGTCCCTTCACTGATAGGAGTGATGGTGGGTGATAGACCTGGGGCTTAAACATGAACAGAAGTCCAAGATTATCTCCCTCTGGGAATCAGACTCCTTTGTCCAGGGACATTCACACTGATTGTCCAGCCATTTACAGACTTTCAGTTCTATTCTTCCCTCCTGGGAACTTCACCTTAATGCCAAAACTGCCCCAGGATACATTTTGTCCTATAAGTATACCTGCTCAGGAACTACCAATTTGGTCTTGTTGTGAGGTCAGACAGACACTCTGTCTGTACCTGATCAGACTCTTAGCTACTATTAGCCAAATCACATCCATTGGCAGTGTGTTGAGCCATTTTCCTGTCACAGAACCCTCTGACTGGAACCTCTATTTATGGAATCAGATACGGTACTCATATCTGCAAACCTGAAAATAACTTTTTGCTATTATAAATAAAATTACATTTGGACCTTGCATCCTGGAGTTCTGCTTCTTGGAACTGGTATACACAGGTTTGTTCCCTGCTTTTAGTTGCCCAAACCCCTCTCAGTAGTTTCAGTTTAGCTAATAAAGTTCCCTCTATTAAATATTGTTGTGGGTGCCCTCTGAGACCCTGGCATTTTGGGTAACAACAGCTTGGAATCCAGACCAGATGACAGTCGAAACAAGTACTAGATGGCACATCATGGAAACTGGCTGGAACTTGGCCAACTGATTGGTGTGGTAACCCTACCTTTATTTAAGAAGAAATTAAACTAGAATGGCTTACTTCATTAAATTAAGACCTCATCTTAGGACCACATTATACAGCAAAAATGACTGGATGCAGCCCACAAATTTAGGGCAAATAATGGTACAGGCCACAAAACATGAAATGAGAGAGGTGTGACTTCCTGGGTGGGTCAGAGAAGGAGCTTTTTATGCCTTTGCAAATACTCTCAGGCCTAAATATCCTTAAGGCACCAGATCTTGTGTGATTCTGGAAGATAAGCAGGATCACTTGAATGAGAGGCTGCCAATTAATACAGGCTTTTGGAAGCTAAACAGGGTCAGGCCTGGTTAGCACTTGAATGAGAGGCTGCCAATTAATACCAGACTATATTTCAGAGGGAGGAACTGGCAAAACCACTCCTTGCCTTAAAAAAATCCTATGAAATTCATGGGGTTGCCATAAGTTGACAGGTGACGTGAAGGCACACACACACACTAATACTAACTCTTTGAATTGAGCCTGGGAGAGAATTGACAGCCAATGTAAAGATTTCAGAAGAGGTTTTGCATGTTCATTGTTCACTGGACCTGTCAACATCCAGGCTGGTTGCTCCAGCTGCAGTTTTCAGAGTGGTCTTCAAGGGGACCACCATTTAGAGTGCATTGTAACAGTCCTGTTGGGGAAGCTATCAGAGCACAGACTGCTATGGCCAGATTATCCCATTGAAACGGAGTTTATGGCATAGACAAGATTTGATCAAGAGATTGGTTACTAGGTCAGTGGTATGGATAAAAGTGAGTTCACTGATGTGGCCATTTAGGGAAATGTGCCAATAAATACCAAATTCTGTCTAGGCTTGTCTGTAATTATGCATGAGAGAATCAATGAAAAGTGTGATTCTGCAGGTATTGGTGCTATCAACTAGATGTTGTATAATGGAGATGTAGTATGGGGAGGTGGTGACAAAAATTGTGTTACAGATAAAGTTCAGACTGGGCAGCATTTTTGTGTTTCTAACCACCCAGCCAAGGAATGCTGAGGATGATGTTAATGTTAACAGATTTACAAGTCTTGGGTTGGTAGTTCAGAAAGCAAGGTCAGCAGCCTGCAAAATGTCTACTGTTCTTAATTTCCTCTGGAGAGAAAGCTGTAGACTTGGTGTGAATCACTGGAGCCTGAGAGGAGGCCCAATATTATCCCAGATGGCTCCAGCAGGACTCCTGGTGTTGTGCCAGCCTTTGGCTACTGGCCACACAAGGCAGGGAAGGGTTGTTGTGTGTTGCCTTTATGAGCATTTACATGTATCCATGTTGTAAATGCTTCTGAATATTCAAAAACAGGCTGGTGACCAAATAAAGAATGGAATCTACTATACCATTGCATAAGAGATTGGACCTTCAGATAACCTATTCTCATATAAAAGCTTCAGGACAAGAACTACTACACCTGCTTGAATCTGCCCCAAGCAAGGCAGATCCAGAGCTTGAAGAAGTTACTATTTCAGACAGAGGACGTTTTCACACAGGCGGCTCTAAAGCCGCCTGGAAGCCCCCTGGAAGCCATCAGGAGTCATTCCGGCGGCGAAAACAGCAACCGCCGGAATGACTCCTGATTGCCTCTGGCAGAAGTGCCTGTAATTCCTTTTTAAAAAAGGAATTAAAAAGATGGGGCTAAAGCCGGCTAGCAGCAAGGATGGCGCAGGGATGGCGCAGGATGGGGCGGGGCTTGCTGCGACGTCGTGTGAACTTTTCCTGCACGGAGCCGGAGTGGGGCCGGATGGAGGTAGGAATGACTCCCTTTTTTGCCCCGTGTGAAAACGTCCAATGGTTCCCAGAAACTCAGCTACAATGCCTGACCATGTTGGCTGGGAGATTCTGGGTATTACAATCAGAAAAGTAACTTTGCAGATCTTGAGGTAGTTATATGCTCTGGGGGAAGGGGATATAGGCTCCCTTCTCTTTCCCTCTTGTCTTCCTCTGTTACTTGTCACTCACATATTTTAAGAGGGGCAGCATTTCTAATTAGGAAAGCAGTATGTTTATAGTGACTTAAGTATCAGATTGAAGATTAGAGTTCCAATTTCCTACTCAGACATGTAAATCATCAGGGAGACCTTAGGCAAATCACACTCTCTCAGCCTCAGAGAAAGGCAATGGCATGCCTTCCAACTGTCCCAGTTGGGGAGGGTCAGTCCTGATTAATCGTCTATCATCCAATTCAAGTGTGTTGGATTACACTACATATCAAGGGTTGGCTGGAACTCAAGTGTTGATTATAACATGTCTCTAATTTTTAAACCAACTGAAACAAGTTAGTGATTCCCAAACTTTAGTCCTACAGGTTTTTGGACTCCAACTCCCAGAAGCCCCAGCCAACTTGGCCAACAGCCAGGAATTCTGGGAGCTGAAGTCCAAAATATCAGGAGGACCAAAATTTGGGAATCACTGAGTTAAAGCCAAGTACGTTTTAAAAATTCATAAAATCATTAGATCACAGCAAGCTTTAATAAAAAGCCATGTTTTAATTTGGTGCTGAAATGAAAGCAATGGCAATGCTAATCAATTCATTTAAGGGGCGTTAGTAGTATGTGTTAATAAGGGCTTGCGGGTGGTGTGTGACCCACAAGCTACACTTTCCCCACCACTGATGTAAAAGCATAATAAACACCCTGAAAGATTATTGCAGTGTAGCATTAGCTTCACAGTCAGACAATTCTCTTGAACACAGAGTGGTGTTGGGTGTGACTGTTTGACTACAACTCTTAGAGACCAGGGTTCAAAACCGCTCAGCTGTGGAAACCCACTGGGTGACTGTGGGAAGCCACACTTTCTCAGCCTAAGGGGAAGGCCATGACAAACCTCCTCTGAATAAATCTTATGGGGGGGGGGGGGAACCGCTAGGATAGTTGACTTGAAGGCTTGCAAAAACAACAAATAGTATGTGTAGCTGAAATTAATAATTTCCCCCTCTCCCTTCTGCACTTCATCCTCCCCCATCTGTTGTCTTCCATGTGTGAATGTTAGATTGTAAGCTCCTTGGGGCAGAACTTGTCAGTTTATACTTCATAAGCCACAATGGATATAGATGGCACGATGTAATGACATTTAGAAATCTAACTTCACAGTACCCATCCAGAACCAGCCCTCTGGACACAAGGGAAGTGTTTGTCTGTAAAGCTGTGGCCACATTATGATAATCTTTCAAGGAGCTTACTGTGTGGCTATAGCTTATGGGCTGTATCTCACCCTAAGGTTATTTCACACACATACACACCGCACACAGAGAGTGCACATCCCAATTCTCCCTCCCACACACAAATATTCTCTCATCAAAAAAGGTTCACACATACACACACACACTCCTGTTAAACAAGCTGCTGAAAGGTTTCTCCTTTATCTGTCACATCATTAAAGCTGAAGGAGGTTTCTTTCCTGCTTTTCTAGCACAGACAAGAAAAAGAAACGGTCCTACAGCTGATAGTTTTGAGCGGTCCCTAGATAGATGAAAACACAGTTCTCACAGGGGAGGTTCTTTGCAAAATGGAGCAGCAGAACAATGCTAACAACATTTCTTTTTACAGCGTTTACAGTCAACTCACAACCACAGGAGGATGGAGGTGGCCTACCTTTTTTGTCTACGTTGATGCTTCTCCAATAACACCTCAAAGTGCCTAAATGTGGACGCCATTGCTATCACTTTCACATACCCTTCCAACTGTCTTAAGTAATCATCTGTTACCCCCCCCCTTTTTTTCCCCCCAGCTGCTTTTAAACTGTCCCAGTTTCTCCCATGCTAACGGGTCACAGATGAAAACCAGGACATGTGGTGACCAAGCAACATCTGAGTTTGGCCAAGATGGCAAAAGTTATGAATGTGGATGAACAGACAAGCTAGGAGAAGCTGCAGCAATGGATGTAAGCTGAGGATAAAGGTGGAAGTGGGGGAAGGCAAAAAAAAACAAAACAAAAACAACAGGACATGTTAAAAGCAGCTGAAAAATTGGGATGGCAAAGGATTAACTGAGACTCTCTCTGCCAAAGCAGGACAGTTGAGGGATATGCCATCATCAAAAATAACCCCAAATGCTCAGAAATAACCTCTCTCTTTCTCTAGG
>CM034703.1:315357390-315368115 GCA_020142125.1 Phrynosoma platyrhinos
GCCTAGATTTCTGTAATGCGCTCTACATGGGGCTACCCTTGTGCTTGGAAGCAAGATTAGTATCAGGAACATCCAGGAGGGACCATATTACTCCATTACTAAAGTTGCTCCACTGGCTGCCTATCAGCTTCCAGGCTCAGTACAAGGTGTTGGTTATCACCTTTAAAGCCCTAAATTGCTTGGGTCCAAACTATCTTAGGGACCGCCTTCTCCCTTATAATCCTCCCTGCGCTCTCCGGTCCTCTGGGAGAAATTTGCTGCAGCCTCAAAAATCTAGGCTTTCAGCTGCCTCCCAGAGGGCTTTTTCCATTGTCGCCCCCAAATTGTGGAACGGCTTGCCGGACGAGATCCGCCAATTAACATCTTTAGACAGCTTTAAAAAAGCTGTCAAGACGGATTTCTGGCAAGCCTTCCCAGGATAGAATATCCCGGCCTCAGTCCCCTCCTTTCTTTAGGGGAGCCCTATCTGTCTCCCCGAAAACTATTTATTGCATTACCGCAGTTCTCTGTCACTTTATTGCACAATGGTGATTGTTGTTTTAACTCTGTTTATTTTAACTTTTAATTGATTTAATAACTTTTTAAGGGGTGGGTGGGAGGTAATTTGTTTTGATTGTTGCACTGCACTTTTTACTGTAAGCCGCCCCGATTGATCTCAAAGGGGCGGGGTATAAATAAATAAATAAATTATTATTATTATTATTATTATTATTTGTACAGATCTTGACGGCTTCACTTGTTTGGGGACCTTATTTAGTTTAGTGTGTGTTGCTATCAGCATACTTGACCACTTTCCCAGGACAAGTCCTCAGAGCAAGGGAGATGAATCTCAGGACAACAGTACTGCATTGAAAGGTGTTTTGTGTGTGTGTGTGTCTGTGCTTCCCCTCATTTGTGAATATTTCTTTATTTTGTGTGATCTGTGCCACTACAATGGATTATGCTTAATGTGTCGTAATTAATAACACCACTAGGGGCTGCCTTGTAACATCATTCTTGCAGCATCAGCAGGACCCACCAGCCTGTGAGACTCACAAAACCTGAGTCTCACATTTTGGAACTGAATAAAACATTGGAGCCTGGCATAGTCCTGACCTAGTCACCTTATTATCATGACTGATACCACACAGGGAGAGCATAGAATCACAGAATCATACATAGTTGGTCCTCCACATTTGCGGCTTTAACTTTTGCAGATTTGATTAATAAGGAATCTCTAGGTTACTGATAGCAAACCTTTTAGGGGCCAAGTGCCCAAACTAAAAAGTGTCCCAGCACCGGGTGCTACCCAGTGCTGAGGGGCAGGACTTTCAGGGCGGGACTTCTTCCCCTCACCCCCTCACTCTGGAGACAGCTGAAGGCCTGCATGCCTGTTCCTCCTGTTCCTCACTCTCCGCATGGCAGGTAAAATGGCTTCACGTGCCATCTCTGGCATGCGTGCCATAGGTTTTCCACTACGGCTCTAGGTTCTACAGTGCAACTCTGCTGGAGATTGATCATAGAGTCACACTATCATAGAGTCTCACATAGAGATTCCCAGAAAAAACACTTTTCTAGACATTTGTAGCTAATCCAGCATCATTCTATGATCACCTTCTGGCAGATGTTGACCATAAAGTTGCACTGGAGGACCTGGAGATTCCTAGAGTGGTGTTCTATCAGGTAAAAAGAATATCATTCTTTATTTGTGTTTTTTTCCACATTCATGGGGTCCTTCACCCCTAAATCCAGCAAATGAGGAGGGACCACTGTAGTTGGAATGGTCCCCCTGGGCAACTAACCCAGTGCTCAGTGCTGGATCTCCAGCTAGACTAGACCATCTGCAGCAGGCAACTGTTCAGTCCCTTTTTGAAGATGTCAAGACAAGGACACCCCCAGCACCTCTATTAGTTCCACTGTTGAATTGCTCTTACTGTCATGAAATTGTGAAGTCGTAGGCTTTCATGGCCGGCATCCATAGTTTTTTGTGGTTTTTTCGGGCTGTGTGGCCATTCTCTGATGATGCCAGCCACAGACGTCAGAAAGAAACTCTTCTAGAACATGGCCACACAGCCCAAAAAACCCACAAAAAACTATGTCATGAAATAGGTTAGGTTTAATTCTATATTATTGCTATTTTAACTATGTCTTATTTAATACTGCTTTAAGGGGTGTGGGTTGGTTTTTCTTTTTTGAGATATGTTATATGGGTTTTATTGTAAGCCGCTTGGATTGTCTGTCAATAAGCGGGATATAAATTATTATTATTATTATTATTATTATTATTATTATTATTATTATTATTATTTCCTTCTAATGCTCAGTTGAAATTTACTCTCCTGTAACTTCAGACCATTAGACCTGGTCCTACCTTCTGGGACAGGAGAAAACAAACCTGTACCTTCCTCTCTGTGGCAGCCCTTGAGGTTTTCGAAGAGTGCAACATGTCACCCTTCAGTCTACTCTTCACTCAGCTCCTTCAACCTATCCTGATCGTATGTTTTGTTTTCCATCCCTCTTATCATCCTTGTTGTTCTTTCTTGAATCTGTCCCAACTTGTTTATATCTTTGTGAAAATGAGGCATCCAGAACTGAATGCAGTACTCCAAATTAAGCCTGATCAATGCAGAATGCATATAGTGGGACTATTACTTCTCTTGGCTTGGGAACTGTGGTTCTATTAAAGTAGGCTAAGGGTTTGGGACACTGACTCTGATGATTGCAAGGTTGGCAGTTTGAAGCCCAAGGACTGCATGATGGAGTGAGTTCCTGTCACTAGTCCCAGCTTCTGCCAACCTAGCAGTTCAAAAGCATGTAAAAGTGCAAATAGAACAGCGTTCCATGCAGTCATGCTGGCCACATGACCCCCGGAATAGTCTTTCAACAACACTGGCTCTTCGGTCAGAAGATGGGCACTGCCCCATACAATTGGACATGACTAGACAATATTTTCAAAGGAAAACCTTTTTAAGGGTTTGGTACACTAGCCAAGAACCTCAGACCTTGTGGTGAGTCCTCATAATGCACGCAGCGAATACACTTCTTTAAGGCATTAATCAACCTTAACAAAAATTGCTGTTCTAGGAAACTCCAGAGTTAACCTGGATGTGAGGACAGCTGGATCAAGATGGCTCAGGAGGAACCCAGCTGTCCATGCATTACACACCCACCACATTGTCCCACTCTACTCCCTCTTCATGGATTAGATGGATGCCTCATTTTTACTTCAGAAACAACAGCGATGGCCAGACTTTCATAGGGAGCAGCTTGGCTGGCAAGGTTGTAGTGGCAGCAGCAGCACTACTAAAAGGAAAAGGTCATTGGGACAATGAGGTAGTGACTAGTGGCCTGTCTGGACACATCTGGCTTGTCTCAACCTGGGGCACCTCTGAAGGATAATGCCCTAAAATAGCATTTACCTTCTTTGCTGCAGCATCATTACTGCTGTGTCATGTTCAGTAATAATCCCAAGGTCCTTTTCACATATAGTTCTCCCAAACAGATATCCCCCATCCTGTGCCTGTGCATTTGGTTTTTGTGGCCTAAATATAGAATTTTGCATTTGTCACTGTTGAATTCTATTTCATTAATTTGTGCTGAATTTTCTAGTTTATCAAGGTCCTTTGGAATTCTGTTCCTATCTTCTTAATGTATAAGCTATCCCTTCCAGTTTCTGTCACCCACAAACCTAATAAGTATTTCCTCTACTCTCTCATCTAAGTCAGGGGTAGGCAACCTTTCCCCTTTAAGGGCCGAGGGACTTCAGCTCCCAGAATCCCAGGAGCTATTGGCCAACATGGGACTATCAGCCAACATGGCTGAGGCTTCTGGGAGCTGAATGTTGAAGAGTAATGGCCCTACAACAGAACTCTGAGGTGCTCTACTCAAGACCTCCTTGTGGCTTTTCTTACAGTAAATTAAGCATACGCAAATGCAAATGTATTGAATTCCACTCAGACCAACACTTCTGGAGGGCACCAGGTTAATGACAGTCAAGATGCATATGCCATTCCCACCTGACCCTTCCAAGAAAAATATGAAATAACAATGTTTTGCTTATGGAGATTAGAAAGGCAAGATCAGGACAGTGTTTTGCCAGGGACGGGGGATAGGGAGTGTCCTAGGCAAATCAGGAAAAGAGGAACATAGGCTGAATTAGTAGAAAGCAATGTTATTGTTGAATGTTTATTGCTGTTTGTTGTTAAATGCCCTCAAATTGGCTTTGACTTATGGTAATCCAATAAATGAGAGACCTCCAAGAAATCCTGTTATTACTTCCCTACGCAGGTCTTGCAAATCAGGGCTGTGGCTTCCACCTGTGTTGTAGGTAGTCTTCCTCTTTCTGTACTGACTTCAACTTTACCTAGTATGCAAAGATACAGCCATGTTAGGGCCTCTGCAGACGGGCGGCACAGAGCCGCCCTGGGAAGCGACGGATTGGGGCTGCGGCGACCCCACGCTGAGGCCGCGATCCTCCCTTTTGCTGCCCCGAAAAGAACGGCAAAATGCCACTCCTTTTAGGGGCAGCCAAAGGCTGCCCTAAGAGCTGGCGCCGCGGCTCTTCCTCGGCCTTTCAGCTCAATGTGTTTAAATGCTGCACTGGGAGGGCATTAGGATGGTGTCGGCGGGAGGTTGGGGCGACCAGTGTGCTGCTGCCCTGCCCCAGCTCTACTCCCAGGCCGAGCCTTTGGGCAGAGGCCCTTAGTCTGTAGAATCAGTCCATAGAGAGATCTTGTAGCACCTTTGAGACTAAGTAGGCAGCATGAGCTTTCCTTGATTTAATGCATCTGGGGAAGTAAACTTAAGTCTATGAAAGCTCATGCTGCCAACTTCTTTCTTTCATTTAGGCTCAAATGTGCTACAAGATCACTTTGCCTGGTATTGAGATCTAGCATTATCATCTATCCTCAAAATGCATCCTGCCCTATATTGTAAAATCTCAGGGTGGGATACCAACAGCATAGAACGATTTGAGAACTGCTGATACCTCCTTCTTGTGTGTGGATGGTGCAGTCTTGTTTCAGCATCACAGTGGGCCAGTCCTGTCATTAGGTAGCATGAAACAACCACTTCAGATGCTGGAGGCAGTGGTTATATGTGTTCTGTTTGAATCCTTGGTTCTTCCCCCTCTTGGTAGAAGGAGAGGTGTATGCCAGATATAAACTGGATGCAGTGGACACTATCCTATCATTGTTGTTCTGTGACATCAAGTCATTTTCAGCTTATGGCGACCCTAAGGTGAACCTATTACAGGGGTTTCTTGGCAAGTTTCTTCAGAGGGGGGTTTGCCATTGTCATCCTCTGAGGTTGAGTGTGTGTGACTTGCCCAAGGTTATTCAGTGGGTTTCCATGGCCAAGGGAGGATTCGAACCCTGCTGTCAGTCATAGTCCAACCTGCAAACCACTACACCGCACTGGCACTTATATTACACTTTACGCCTGAGGAGTTCAAGACAGTTGCATGTGGCTTGCCTCTTTCAAACAAAGATAGGTCAGGCTGAGAAAGTGTGACTGGCCCAAGGCTACCCAATGAGTTTTGTGGTTCAGTTGGGAGCAGAACCTGGATTGCCCAAGTCCTAGTCCAACATCTAACTTCTATATTACTACATCATGCTGGCTTTGTCAAATACCTAGAGAAGTCCAGGTACATCTTGATTTTTGTGGAGGTTGTATTCCTAGATTTGCAATGTAAGTGAGACTGATGTAAATGGAAGAGCCAGTTTCATAGGGAATTACTGGAGATCAGAGGGATGTATTTCAATGAAGTGAAGTAGACACAAATTTAGTAATTTTACTCAGCCAGTCAACAATTTACAAAAGGTTTTAAACATAAAACATCAGAGCTTACTTTTTCCAAGCTAGAGAAACTACTCCCTTCCAGGTGATAAGACTCTAGTTGCTCACTCCCTCACTACCAAAGCAAGCAAACCCCTTCCAGCCAGGCCAAAACTTCAAGATTCCAGTTTCTTCATCCCCTTCATGCCCCTTTCTAATCAGGCAAATGAAAACCCTTCTTTCAAATGATGGCAGTATTTGAGTTTCTTCCTCCCCCTCACATTCCCACTTCTAATTTGAAAGGAAACTCCTCCCTAGCAGCAGTGCCAAGAAGACCACAATTACCTTCTCTCTCCCCCTAGTTCTCAAACATAGGAAGATGAAAGAAATTCAGGGGCTGTACAGATGGCTGCTTTCCTTCCCGGATCGGGGCTGTGGCAACTGCATGCCCCGGCCCTGATCTGGCCTTTCCGCGGTGCAAAATGAAACCAAAAAAAGCGGCTCCTTTTTGTGCTGCAGAAAGAGTGCCCTAGATGTGGTGGCAGTTTTTCTCTGCTTCTTTGGTGCAGTGCGTATAAAAGCTATGCTGAAGACTTGGCATGATGCCGCCTGCTGTGTGGTTGCTTGGGCAGCATCATGCCGGCATGGGGGTGAAGTTGGGGCGGCCAACATGCAGTTGCTACACCCCCCACTCTGCCCCCACGCTGGCTCTTTATGCCGGTCTGTATGGTCCCTATGTCCAATTGGCTCTTTTTACTGCTCAATACTCCGTAACGGCCTTTACAGACTGCCAGAAATAGTGTAACTTGAAGCCACTTTAACTGTCCTGGCTCAGGGCTAAGGAAGCATGGGAACTGTAGTTTATTGTGGCACCAGAGCTCTCTGACAGAGAAGTCTCAATATCCCAGAAAAAAATACAGTTCCCATGATTCCCTAGCACTGAGCCAGGACAGTTAAAATGGCCTCAAGCTGCACTATTTCTGCAGTCTGTAAAGGCCCTAAAACTCCAAACATCTTCACTGGACGTTATCACACTGGGTCTAAAGCGGCACCATCCCTGCATCATGCCGGCATCATGCCGGCTCCCTGGATCCTGTGATCACACGACGTCGCGGCAAACCCCGCCCATCCCTGCATCATCCCTGCGCCATCCCTGCATCATCCCAGCTCTTTTGAATTCCGGGATCTTCAGGAATTACAGCTGCCATGGCCAGAATCAACCCAGCACCAGTCCGGTATGATGCTGCTTTCTTTCTGACGACAGGGGTCCATTCCAGAATGGTGCTGGGTTGATTCCAGGCAGATTTTCTTGCCGCTTTGAGAACCTAGGTGTGATAACGTCCACTGTCTCACCTCACACTCCATCCTTTCTCTCCCACTTTGCTCAACTGCACAGTTATACTGGCAGAGCAGTGCACTGAGGTTGAGATTTTCATGTATTTATTTTGCCAAATTAGGAGTAGCTAATACCCCAGAGCAGAGAATCAACATTCAAAATGACCTTAATAGATTAGAAAGCTAGGTCAAAACTAACAAAATGAATTTCAACAGGGAGAAATGTATGGTACTGCACTTACACACACACATACAAAAAAAATGCATAGATTTAGGATGTGGGACACCTGGCTTAACAAGACTACATGTGAAAGGGATCTAAGAGTCCTAGTAGACCACAAGTTGAACATGAGTCAACAGTGTGATGTGGCAGCTGAAAAGGCCAGTGCGAGCCTAGGCTTCATAAATAGAGGTATAGTGTCTAGATTGAGGGAAGTAATAGTGCCACTTTATTTTGTTTTGATCAGGCTTTACCTGGAATATTGTGTCCAGTTCTGGGCACCACAATTAAAAAAGGATGTTAAGAAGCTGGAGTGTGTCCAGAGGAGGGCAACCAAAATGTGTTGTTGTTGTTGTTGTTGTTATTATTTCCCACTTCTCCCATAATCCATATTATGAGCAGCTATGTGGTGTCAGTCCAAAATCCTCTCCAGTCCAATAGTCTATTTCTTGCAGTACTGTACCTCTGAGAAACCCAAGAAGGGCTTGGATGCAACAGCACCCTCTTTTTCATACTCATCAGGAACTGATATAGAGCAGTATACTGCTATTTCTGGAGAGAGCACATGTCCATAGGAAGGTAAAGGTAAAGATAGTCCCTTGACATGAATGTCTAATTGTAACCAACTGTAGGGGATGGTGCTCATCTCTGTTACTAAACCAAAGAGCCAGCATTGTCCGAGGACTGCTCTGGTGGTCATGTGGCCAGCATGATTGCACTGAACGCAGTTACCTTCCCACCAAAGTGGTGCCAAGGGACCTTATCACACGGGGTCCAAAGCAGACAGAATCCACACAAAATCCCGACCTAATACGTATTATTTTTCCGTGTGTTCACACGACGTCGCACAGAACCCCGACAGAATCCCGACACAATGCGGTATGATCCGAGTTCTTTGGAATTTCGGTTTCTTGGGGAATTGCAATTGCGCGACGGGAATCATAGTGCAATCATAGTGCTATTGCCGTCATGTCTGATCACCAAATACGTATTGTGGAGCATTTCCCCGTCATGACCCATGGTTCCTAGCGTGGTTCTGTACGGAATTTTCTCACTTGTGTGTGAACGGCAAATACGTGTCCAGGATGCACTTTCTTGGAAGTGCGATAAAAGCGTGATGACGGTAATTGCGTCTGATAGCCATTTACGTATTGTGGGGTTTCTATTGGTTTGTTCCTGGATTTATTCTTATTTCGCTTTCTTGTTGCTTTGAGCCCCGCGTATGATAAGGTCCTATGTATCTGCTTGCATTTGCATGCTTTCGAACTGCTAGGCTGGCAAAAGCTGGGACTAGTGACAGGAGCTCACACCATCATGCAGCACTTGGGCTTCAAACTGCCAACCTGCTGATCTTGCAATCTTCAGAACTGGCATCTTAACCACTTAGCCACCACATCATCCCCATCCATAGGAAGTGCTAAATAATGATAGCCCCACCCGTTACAACATTTTGTTGCAGATCCTGCCTGTATAATTGGGATCAGTAACTGAAGCTTGAGAGCCAGTGTGGCATAGTGGTTTGAGTGTTGGACTGTGACTCTGGAGAACAGGGTACGGTTCCCAGCTTGGCCATCATACCCACTGGGTGACCTTGGGCAAGTCACACACTCGCAGCCTTAGGGGAAGGCAATGGCAAATATCTTCTGAATAAATCTTGCTAAAGGTCACCATAAATTGGAAACAACTTGAAGACACACAACAGCAGCAACTGAAGATTAGATATATCTGAAAGTAGGAATAAGAACCTAGTATTATCTGCCATTTGGCACCTTTAAATTACAGGGCTGCTGTAGCTTTTTATGATTTAAGAAAATTGTTCTTTTAAATTGTCAGCAGGTGGCAGTATTAACTTCTTGCTTCAACATAAACTCTCAGATTTAGGATGAGAATTAAGCTTGATGGAGCAAGAAGCAGGGAATTTTCATGCTGTCTGATGATGGTTTGTCACAGGTAGAGAACAAGAAAGGTAATAATAGCCCAAAACTTGGTTGTTTTATAGCAACATCACAGTTTGGTCAAGTTGGCAAATGTAATTAATGAAGAAGAACACATAAACTAGAGATGTTGCTGCAGTTTGCTTTTGCCTGAGGACCAAAACACACTGCAGAAATAATCCAGTTTGAAACTGCTTTAACTGTCCTGGCTCAGTACTGAGAATCCTGGGAATTGTAGTTTATTGTGGCACCAGAGCTCTCTGACAGAGAAGACTACCGGTAAATGTCTCACAAAGCGGTCTCAAACTGGATTATTTCTGCAGTGCGTTTTGGCCGAGTCTCCTGGGTAGGGAAGATTCTGCCCCAACCCCTCCTGTTCCATCTGCTGATCTGTCATTGTTGATGAAACATGGTTATATTACTCTGACATTTGAAATTTGAAATTTGGCATTTGACATCTGCTGAACTACTTGACATTTTAATGCACTTTGCAACAACTGAAGTAAACTGAGGACAAAAGGGGAGAGTGGGAGGAGAAAAAGAAACAGGGACAAAAGCAGCTTAAAAAGTGTGATGATACAGGTTTAATTGGGACTGTCCCTGCCTAAATGATATGAAGGCTATAGAGTGACATATGTGGATTTTATAAGAGATTCCACCTCAACATTAGGAGGAACTTCCTGACAGTAAGGGTGGTTCGACAGTGGAACACACTCCCTCGGAGAGTAGTGGAGTCTCCTTCCTTGGAGGTCTTTAAGCAGAGGCTGGATGGCCATCTGTCGGGGATGCTTTGATTGGGATTTCCTGCATGGCAGGGGGTTGGACTGGATGGCCCTTGTGGTCTCTTCCAACTCTATGATTCTATGACCAGTGGTTCCCAAATTTTGGCCCTCCAGATGTTTTGGGCTTCAGATCCCATAATTCCTGATTGTTGGCCAAGGTGCCTGGGGCTTCTGGGAGTTGTAGTCCAACAAACCTGGAAGTCCGATGTTTGGGAATCACTACCATAGACCATTCAGATGTAACATTAAAGCAGTCTTCCCAAGCCCAGTAACCTCCAGATTTAATTATTTTTACATTCAACTCCATCTACTATGGCTAGTTTGTTACGATGATGGGAGTTGTTGTCCAAAATACCACACTGAGTAAGGATGCACTGAAAGCCAGTGTGGTGCAGTGATTTGAGCATAGGAAAATCTCATGGCCTTAGGGATGCCGTAAGTCGGAAAGAAGACACACAACAACAACAAAGGATGCACTAAATGATGTACCATTCAGAAAATAAGCCATGGTGGCATTTTGAGCGATCTAGTGATAATTTTTTGGAATGACTTGTCATTGTTGATGAAACATGGTTATATCTATCAGAATTCTATGATTATGCGATAATCTTCTTAAATTAAAATGGTATCAAATTGCCCCGTAATTATCCACTGTAAGTGCATTCCTTTTCCAATCAAAAATTTTGCAATCATAACTGTG
>CM034703.1:315402630-315414070 GCA_020142125.1 Phrynosoma platyrhinos
TTTCTCCGTGTTGAATTTCATTTTGTTAGCTTTGGCCCATCTTTCTAGCCTGTTCAAGTCATTTTGAATGTTGATCTTGTCCTCTGGGGTATTAGGTACTCCTCCTAATTTGGTGTCGTCTGCAAATTTGATAACTATGCCCCCAATACCGTCATCCAAGTCATTAATAAAGATATTGAATAGCACTGGGCCCAGGACAAAGCCCTGTGGCACCCCAAGGGCTCTTTCCAGGTTGAAAAGGAGCCATTGTTGAGCACCCTTTGGGTTCGGCCAGTCAACCAATTACAAATCCATGTAACAGTTTGGAACAATGGAAACTATTTCCATTATTTAAAAAAGCCAGTCACTCTCAACAATACCATGTATTTGAATAAGCAGGTTTCCACACATGGCACAGTGTTGAGAGTGTTGGACTGGAACTGGGGATACCCAAGTTCAAATCTCCACTTGGCCATGAAGCTCACTTGGGTGACGTTGGGCCAGTAGCTATCTTTCAGACTAACCTACCTCAAGGAGTTGTTGTGCAGACCGTAATGGACAGAATGACAATGTATACTAGCTTGAACTCCTTAGAGGAAAGGTGAGATTGATAAAGATGAGGATGAGGATGATATTTGAGCCTAGTTGGCTGAAAAACAGAAGAGGAAGGATGCTGTATCATGCCCAGTACATCAACCACCTGGGTCCATGGATAGGTATCCCCTCCCCCAGCTAGCACACACCTGGGATGTGGAATTTCAAGAGATATAATCCAAAAAAGTAACTCATCCAAGTTCTGCTCAACACTATTGCAAGTGTTTGACTAGGGATCTGTGTGCAGCCCTACTATGCATATGGAGACAGGTTAGAACCAACAAAACACATAACCCTGAAGGAATTGGCTCAAGCTATCCCTCCATTCAAAGTCAGCTGAGACAGGCAGAATGCAAAGCAGCCATCCTGGAATGTGCTTTCCATTCAGACTTTGTGGTGAGTTTTCAGGAGAAAAAACTAAGGCAATAGACTCAAGTCTACAAAAATTCATGCGATCAGCTTCTTTCTTCAATTAGGGCCTTTACAGACTGCCAGAAATAATGCAGCTTGAGGCCATTTTAACTGTCCTGGTTCAGTGCTAAGGAATCATGGGAACTGTAGTTTATTGTGTCACCAGAGCTCTCTGACAGAGAAGGCTCAATGTCTCGAAAAAACTACAATTCCCATGATTCCCTAGCACTGAGCCAGGACATTCCCTAGCACTGAGCCAGTGGCCTCAAGCTGCATTATTTCTGGCAGTCTGTAAAGGCCCTTAGTCTCAAAGGTGCTACAAGATCCCTTTCCATACTGATTTTCCAGACTAACACAGCTAGTTCTTTGACTTCTACAGTCAAGAGTGTGTGTAGAGGGAAGGTCTCACAGCTGATCTCAAAGAAAATAAGTTCAAAATAGGAATCAGATGACTGTCTAACTCCAGTTCCCTTCATGGCTGTTTTCTGCCCCCTTCCCAACTTCACATGTAGCTTGCTAGATCACTCCCCACTTTTGGTAAATGCTAAAACTCACAAAAGAGAAACAGCTGAACTGGGATATCTTCAGAAAATCCTATCTATTATCAGAGGTGTGAACAGAGATAATGGTTTCTTAGCATGCTACATTTATTTATATACAGATCCCATCACAGTTATATAAAAATATTATCCACAGAAAATTTTCCTGCTTGAAGGGAACTGACTTCCAGGTAAGCAGAATATATTTCCTTCACATCTCAAGAGTAACAGGCCAACTGCTCAAAAGACCTGCATCATCTTAAATAACTCTTTGAAGGTTTACTGCCAGTGTCACAATTTGCATCATTTTGCAAATCTGTATTGTATTGTATCTTATCAATGCATCCATAAAATTTCATGCTAAAATAAATCAGTTGTTATCTAAGACACGGCATAGATCCATTCTCTCTCTGCATTCCTTCTTCTTTGTGCTAAAATCATGAGTATTTCTCAGGAATACTTTTCATGCCCTAATATTATTACATGAAGACAACTACCGGTACTACCATCAAACATTCATCATGCTCCTGTTAAAGGGATAGCTTCAGGAGCCACTTGAAAAGTTGGCAGTCATGTTAAGAAAGCATCCATACATAAATCCAGTCACATTATGAGCACAAGAATAAATCTAGTTGTGAGGTACTGATGGTAATCAGTGCCTCATTGTTTCCCCTAAATCATTCTGTATAATTCATGTAATGTGCCTGTGAAAAAGTTGGTCCTCAATAGACATTTTCGCAGTATGCTCTACAATAATTACTTGATTTGCATGCATGGTTCAGGTTCTCTCCTGTGGTACATTATGATTAACACACCTGTTCTCTTCTCTTTTAAATTTGGCTTTGCTCAGTCAGGGCACAAATAAAACCTACAGTAACAGAACAGCCAAAGGAGAATTTCTTTGTCTTCTTTGCAGTCTTCTGGAAGAGACCTGCTGCATGGCTCTCAATGTGGCATACCCAAGATGTAAGGGGCCACAATTCCCATCTTCGCCAGCCAGCAGAGTCCCTGGCAAGAATGTATTGCACTGAAATTTCACAGTGGTCATTTTCAAAGTTTTAAGGCAGACACTAGAACAGGGGTCAGCAAACTATGGCCCAGAGGCCAAACCCGGCCCCTCGAGACCTTTCAACCAGCCCATGGCCAGTCCTGTTGCTGCTGCCGCCGTCCCGCATGCATGCGCAACTCAGGGCGCCATTTTGTATTTGAAAATGGCACTCGTGCACACATGCGCACAATGGCGGGTGCCATTTTGAAACAGAAAACGGTCGACCCCTGCACTAGAACATGAAGCAATGGATTCAAATTACAATAAAAGAGAATTCTCCCTAAACATTAGTAGGATTTCTTTACTGTATGAGCTGTTCTGCAGTGGAATGGACTGCCTTGGGAGATGGTGGATTCTCCATCCTTTGCCTTTAAACAGAGGTTGGATGGGTTTCTTTCAGGACTGCTTTAGCTATGCAGGAGGTTTAGCTGTGCATGGCAGGAGGTTATTATTATTTTCTTACATCTCACCTTTCTCCCGACATCAGGACTCAAAGGTTGAACTAGATGACACTTGTGATCTCTTCCAAATCTAAGATTCTATATGGGATGACATGTGCACAAACACATCATCCTCCCCCCAAGGATAGCCTAAGATGTTTTGCTGGCTCAGGCAGAATAGTGTATGATGTTTCTCTTCCAGTCAAGGTGTAGTCTAACCAAAACCAGGCAAGTTATTTTGGCACAGAAGGTAGAAAAACCCTCAAGAACATTCCCAGTCTCCTTAATCCCTGGCACTAACAATGTGTTGTTGTCAGTAATAACACCCTTTCACAATGTTGCCCTTCCCAATACCCAAAAACAGTTCTCTGCAGCAGTTGTCTCATTGTAGGACTAGCCGTGCATACCTCTCTTTCTCCTGTGAATTCTGTCATACAGTGCCTACAGCATTCTTGATTTACCATACTACTTATTGTCTCACTACCTTCAGGTCATTTCTCATTATTATTACTCATCACCAAAACACCAAGATCTCCACCAAGTCCAGTGGAACAATTAGGTCATTTTAGATTCTTGATTTAAAAGTCATATAGGGGGTGGGGACTCTCTAGCAGGTAATATCCAAGTCACTTACTTCAAAATGTGGTAAGCCAGCTCTGCTTGCATTTGGGGGTCTTCCTCCTCATTCCTCTGATTGAGGACCAGAACTTCTTCCCCAAAGACCTACCCTGGCCACACCATTGCCTATGCTGACAGCCAGTTTCTAAAGCCTAACACCTTATTGTAAAGTAGCTATAAGTAACTATTGGAATGTAATTGTAAAATGTGGTAGTTTATATATTAAGCACAGCAGCAGCATGTGATCCAACAGTGTGTGTGTGTGTGTGTGTGTGTAGGTAAAGGTATTTCCCATTGACAAGGTTGTCAAGTCATGTCTGACCATGGGGGCGGTGCTCATCTCCGTTACTAAGCCGAAGAACCAGCATTATCAAAGACTACTCTGTGATCATGTAGCCAGCATGATTGCACAGAACGCTGTTTACCTTCCCACTGAAGTGGTACCTATTTACCTACCTGCATTTGCATGCTTTTGAACTGCTAGGTTGGCAGAAGCTGGGACTAGTGACAGGAGCTCACCCCATCATGCAGCACCCGGGCCACAAATTACCAACCTGCTGATCTTGCAATCAACAGAGTCAGCATCTTAACCACTTGAGCCACTGCATCCTCTTATATATCTGATTATATATATATCTGAGCTTCTTGTAATTAAACAGGATACATTGGTAAGGTAAAAATAAGACTTACTTTATAGTTAAAAAGAATTCATTTAGCATCTAGGAAAGGAGGCAATCAGTAGAAAAAACTATACTTAGTGAAGAGTCCCTATAGGTGACTCATGCATGCAAGTAAGAAGAAAAACATCCTTAGTGGGACAGCCTTGTGGCTGATCCATCTTGGACCAAGGGAGGAAGAAGAGTATTAGAACAAAGAGCCATAAAACTCTTAACTTTTAGTAGAGAGTGGGAGGAGATAGGAAGTGATCTCTTTACAGTCACACTGACCAAACGACCAAACAACCAGACAATAAGGAACTCAACCCTCCTTCCTTTTTCCCAATTCCACAGACACAAGAATTGATGCAGTACTCCAACAAGAACATGGTGGCTCATTATGCAAGCCTGATTCTTCAAAATCATAAGGAATTAGGTAGAATCCTATTGGGAAGAAAGTTTTCATACCCCATCTCCTAAGATGGGCAGGTTTAACATGAGGTAGCCAAGAACGTTGGCAGACATGTAATGGGAGATTATTTATTCACTGTTGATGAGAAAGACTCAATTAAGGAAGCCACAGCCCTGATTTTTCAAGACCTTTGTAGGGTTGTTAATAATGGGATGCCTTGGAGGTCTTTCATTCATAAGGTCACCATGAGTTTAATCCAACTTGATAGCAGTTAACAAGAACAACAGCAGTGTCTGGTACTGGGGCAACTTCTTCATGGCATAGAACCCTTTCCCATAATACTGGTCCCAAACAGTTCAAAGCCATTTATCTTGGCTTTTCTATCTTTCTGAAGGAGGGTTTTCCCTCAGACAGTTTCCTCCATACAGCAAAAGCCATTTTGATGGAGAGGCCTAAATATATCTAGATGCTCACAATTCCAATCCTTTATCCAAACCTCATCTCCAGGGTTAAACAAATGTGGTCTCTGTTCTAAAACATATTGATTCAGATTTTGTAGGGTTTTCCCCAGCTCCTGAACCTCATATATATATATATATATATATATATATATATATATATATATATATATATATATATATATATATATAAAAAAATGGCATTTCCAACTTCTCCTAGGTCCCCTGTTAGCCCACTTAAGATCCTTGGGAGTCTACCATACATCAATTCAAATGGTGACAACCCAGTGGTTTTGTTTGGGGTACATCTCTGCTGACTTTTCATTCAACTTCTGAGTCTTCCTGGTCTGATTCCTGGAACTTCTGCTACAATTTCTGTTGAGCTTTTCTATCCCTTTGAGGGAGATGTTTTTCCTCAGAAAGAGATAAGCTCAACAGAAATGGCTTCTAGCGGTTTGGAACAGTGTTCCATGACACGAAGAAATTGCTCTAGCTCCAAACTCCTCATCTATGGTGAAGAAACAGTCCTGTAACATCACCGCCATGTATTTATAGCTTCCTAACTTTAAACCAAACTTTATACTTCAGGAGGTGGATTTTGCAAACTTTCTTCTCTATGTGATTACTGAATTGCTTTTATCGAGGGAGTCAACTCACTGGTTCCTAACAACAAGACAGGAGAACTTTATATTTTTGTTGATATTGTGAAGGGTCACTTATACCTTTAGGCAGAGTCAAGTACCTGTCTCAGGTAATAAATGTTGGCTGAGAGCAAAGGGAAGAAGATTGTTAGCTAATTATTTCTAATTATTGTAAGGGGCTTGGTTTTGGTTTTTGCTAGTAATGGGGAAGAATGCTTGTGAGATTTTCTGCTTTCTGCCCCCAAAATGCTGGGTTTGGATATTATACACTTTGACAAGGGAGGAAAGGCAAATGCTAACTTGGCTGGGTGTTCTGTTCTTTGACATGTGTGCAAATGAGGAGCCATTTGCTGTCCCATCTCAGGTGGAAAAAGACTTGAGCCAGCCTCGATATTGTGAGAGTCAGCTAATATCCCCAGGGATCCCATGTGTAGCCAGCAAAGAAGACTCCAGGGTGATTCAGCAGCAATATCAGCTTAAACATTTATAAATGATTTCAGCAGCTTGTTTTGTGTGTGTATGTGTTTAAATTAACTTTTCCCTATTTAAATAAATTAGGTTTATTAGATTGGACACAGTGATGGTGTTAGTGATTAATTACAGCTCAACTTCTCTCCTGCCTGATAATAATGCCCTTAATTTAACAAAGCCTTCTGTGAACTACCCTAGTTTTCTACTCTTCCCTTTCTCAGCTCTGCAGTTCATTGCCAATACTTGGCTTCTTCCCCCTCCTACCAAGCTGTCTCCATAACCCCCTACCAAAAAAAAAAAAAAAGAAAGAAAGAAAGAAAGAAAAAGAAACTGTGCAGATCAAGAGTGACTTACATCAGATTCCTCCCTTTTTATCCACACTATAACCATGTGAGGTAGATAAAGCTGAGATTTTCCATATCCTCAATAGCTAGCACATGTTTTTGTTTTTGTTTTCTGAACACAAATTAGGGGCAGCCCTTCTTTCGCCTTCACATGAACAAGATTTACTTTTCATGTTCAGAAATCCCTTTCTTTATATTTGAGACGCAGAATATGGGACTATCATGCTCAGTAAGGCTGGCCCTACCATTAGGAGTACAAGGCACCTGCTTGAGACAGCAAACAGGAGCTTGGAAGTAATGAGTTAAAAATAACAAGCTTACTTATCACCACTTACTTTTTTGAGCAACAACAGCTAATTTCATTACTTTTAAGTGTTTTAATATCAGCCACAGAGCCAGTTTGGTGTAGTGGTTTAAGCTTTGGATTATGACTCTGGAGAGCAGGGTTGGAATTTCTGCTCAGCCATGAAAACCCACTGGGTGACTTTGGGCAAGTCTTTGGGCACTCTCTCAGCCTCAGAGGAAGGCAGAGGCAAATCCCTTCTCAACAAATTCTGCCAAGAAAACCCTATTATAGGTTCACCTTACCATAAGTCAATAATGATTTGAAAACATAATTCTTGATAGTAAAAAAGTAAAATAAAAGTAACACATTAGCAATGCATAACTGATAAGTAACATGACATGCGACTTTTTCAAAGAAGCAAGTTGGCAGCATGAGCTTTCGTAGACTTAAGTCTACTTCCTCAGATGCATTCGGGGAAGTAGACTTAAGTTATGAAAGCTCATGCTGCCAACTTTTTCTTTAGTTAGATTCAGAGATGCTACAAGTTCTCTCTACATACTGATTCTACAGATTAACAAGGCTATATCTTTGAAATCTACTTTTTCAAAGTGACCAATGATTAATGAGAGCACATTGATTTTATATAAATTACAGCCAACATGACAGGATTTAAAGGAGGCATGGAGATCATACAGCCTTCCAGATATTGTTGGTCAGCAAATTATATCATCCCTAGCCAGTAAAGCCAATGGTAAGGAATGCTGGGAGTTATAATGCAACAAGACCTGGAGGGTGTGTGATTCCCACCCCTATTTTAAATGAATATTTTCAAGCTCTGGCAGCAAATGATGTGGAATAGTAAGCAACAGGGGGGAAAAAAGGTTTTGGAAAACAGACCTACTCATAGTATGTAGTGCTTTGCAATTTCCTAAGCTCTTTTGCTGCCCTCTGAGGCAGTGGAAAACAGTGTCCCATCACCAGTGATGATGTTAGAGTGAACTGCCAGTTCAGTTACTTGTTTATTTTCATCAAGGAAAAGGGAAAGAGCATCTTATTCTCCACAACAGAAAGTAAAATGTCTTGGGGCAACCCTGGCAGCAACAGTGTGCCAGTGAACCTCAGGTTTCAGGGAGACAAGTGCAGGATATATTTGAAATCTCTTTGTGGTCTTCCCAGGAGAATCTGGTAGGCAGCTGGGGGAAACAGGTTGCTGATCTAATCTAACTGACCCGACTAGACTCCTGTTATCATCTCTGTCTTGAGTGCTCCTTCTATTGCAAAGAGGTACACCCAGAACAATGATTCAGGCAAAAGGCAGAAAGGGCAGTTTCATTTAAAGGCCAGGCAATCATGCTATATTTTTGCATCAGAATTACTCACTGACAGATGAGATCACTCATTTTGTAGAAGGGCTGTAGGTTCATGGCGAGCCTTCCAGTTAACTTAATTCTTCATGGTATATGAGCTGCTCCCAGTGGCGTCAGTAGGGTTGGAGTCACCCAGTGCGGTAACTTATGTTGTCTACCTCATCCCTCCCATTGTCCTCTTCCAATAATACACTATGAGATTCCGATAATCCTTAGTAATGTTTTTTGTACTAATGTTAATCGTAAATCATTATTCCCATACATCAACGAATGTAATGACAATCGTTGTGACATGAATAACTAGAAAAAAAATTAAATTTTACCTTTAAATTACAATAGCATATACACAGACTGAATCTGCATAGTTTCATCTGGTTAAAGTGAAATTTTGGTAAGATGTGATTTTTTTTTTTAAAAAAAATTAAATTTAAAAAGAGTGAAATTTAAAAGAAAACATAAGGTCTCTCCTTTATTTGCCCACTGAGCCTTGACCTACTCATGTCTTCTCTTCCACTGAGCTCTGTGGTTTTAAAGGGATGCAGGTGAACACCACAGCCCATTTCTTCCAGAAGGCAGATATCTGGGGAGCAGTAATGTCACCCCACCTTAGGGAGTTACCCAGTGTGGCCTGCAAGTGACACCTTTGGCTGTTCTCTTCTGGTTTCCTCCACTACATGGTTGGTGAACCATTAATCGAAGCAAAGAGCAAATGCTGGTGTAAGACCAGCAGGTCACCCAGGTTTGATTGTATCTGAATAGACAATTGAACCCAGAACTTTGCAGTTTATATATAACATTCTTATATATAAACTGCAAAGTTCTGGGTTCAATTGTCTACTCAGATACAAGGTATATAAGGTATATATATAGGTATATAAGACTTACCATCTTCCTTGCCATGGCTTCTTTCTCCCTTTCTGATCAAAAGTAATGCCAGTGCACTCTTGTAATCGTCGTGCTTCTCTCTCTTTCTTTTTCTACTCTCTTTATGGAGTATATAGAATAATTTGTTATATTTATGAGTGTATACAGATGGCTGTTTTCCAAGTAGCAACTTGTGGGAATACGTCCATATGGGAAGCCACCATCTGTTTGGTGTATTTGCCCATGTGGTTAGGAAAAGTGCACCCCTCTTCTTCTTCCCTGGCTCCCTGGTTGGTTGTGAGTGTGAGAGGAAATACTCTCTGGGTGGGCTGAGGTGGTGGATGATCAGCACCCCATGTGGTTGCACATAGTGTGATAAATTTGCTCTGGAGAAAAAGATAGTTCAAATTCACCCTACACTAGTAGCAAGGGTGACCTATATATACAGTGCCTATGTAAAATACTGTCTGTGCTTTCTTTCAAAAATTGCTTCCCCTTTCCTCCTCTTTTTCCTCTCCTCTTCCCCATCCAGGATGCAAACTTATCTTTCCTCCTTGGGATGGTGGGATCCGTTATCGAGGCTTGACCCGTGAACAGGTGAAGACTGCCCGCTTCCTGCCTTTTGACTATGAGATTGAATATGTCTGCCGACCTGAACGTGAGATTGTGGGGCCCAAAGTGCGCAAGTGCCTGCCCAACGGGACATGGACAGACAGCGATGTGGAGAGCCGCTGTTGTGAGTCTTATGGATGTGCGATAGGGGAGGGAACACATATGATACTATTACAACAACTAAATCAGGAATGCACAAAGTTTGGTCCACAGTCCATATACAGCCCCAGAGCTATTTTTGTGGCCCATGGGCCCCCTTAGAAGCTAAAGAATGGTTTACCAAAAAAACCCAAAGTTTTGAAAAAAAAAAAGCTTTGCTCTAAAATGCTTGCAAAAGCTCTCTAGGGCTGTGGAGAGCAATTCCACCCCCTGCGCCCCACAGGGATCAAAAACAAAATTTTACATTTTTTTGCAAAATGTTAATTGCCCCCAAATACCATCTCTATGGTGCTTGGGGGAGCATTTGCACCATGTTTTGGGGACACCCTGGGTCATTTTAGGCCCAAGGGAAGCCTTTTTTGAAAGACTGTTACTTAAAAAAGGTTGTTGTTACTCAACAAAGTAACAACAACAAAGGCTGTTACTCAAAAAAGGTTGTTTCTCTGAAGATGCCAGCCACAGATGCTGGCGAAACGTCAGAAAGAAACTCTTCTAGAACATGGCCACACAGTCCGAAAAACCCACAAAAAACTATGGATGCCAGCCATGAAAGCCTACGACTTCACAAGGTTGCTGTTGTTGTTCTTGTTGTTGTATGCTTCCAAGTAGTTTCTGACTAACAATAACTCCAAGGTGACTATCTTGAGATTTTGTTAGCAATATTTTTCAGAGGGGATCTGCCCTTGCCACCTTCTGAGTTTGAGATAGAATGAGCTGTCCAAGGTCATCCATTGGGTTTCCATGGCTAAGCAAGATATTTGAACTGTGATTTCCCATGGTCATAGTCCAGTGCTGAAGCCCCTGATTGTGCTGGGTCTATATAATTTTTAAGGCTTTTGCTAGGCATAAAATAGGGTGAAAGTGTCCCCTTGTACCCTACAGAGCCTCTGAGGGCATTTTTTTTTCCTGGAGTGGGTATTAAGAGGAGCTGCAGCCCTCCAAAATCACCTGGAGGGCTAATGCCTTCTGCACTATTCCATAGTTTTTCACCTGTGTTCTAAAATGGTGAATCAAAATAAATTTGTGAATAAGAAGGACTGAATAAGAATAAGTTTCAGTCTTCCACTCCCAGAAACTTCAGACAGTTTCATCAATGTTGAAAGATTCTGAGAGTTGGAGTCCAAGACTTCTAAGGAACCAAAAGTGGAGAACAATACTTCTATGGGACAATTTGGCCTAGGCAGGTAAATTGATTGGTTCCTTGGTTACTAGAAAGGCTAAATCTAACACTCTGGATACAGTTCCCATACCAATAGTAGAAAAATAAAAAAAATCTGTACCCCACCAGATGTTGTTGGAGACCAGCTCCTTTCAGCCCCAGCCAGAGTGCCCCATAGTAAGAAATAAATACTAAAGTTCAGTTTCTGGAGGGAGGGCACAGGTTTCCCACTCCTGCTGTGTAGTAGCTTAGGTTGAGCTGCAACTCCATCCTGCTCTGGAAAGAGCTGGTGTATCTTCAACATCTGTAACATCATATGTTTATTGATCCTTAGCTGCTGTTTTTGTCTGCAGGCTCTGCTTGTTTTTTTTTTTTTTTTTTT
>CM034703.1:315442782-315453014 GCA_020142125.1 Phrynosoma platyrhinos
TTGCTTTCTGTCTACCCCAAATAGAGGGATGCAGTAGTGGTTGGACCACTGGGTGCTTGGAAGGATCTCTTTAACATCCCAAATCCACCAGTGACACCTTAATGGTATCTAGGGGTCGTTGTGGTGACCATATAGCAAAGTACAATAACATCTAAAATCCACAAAATCTAAAACACTTGGAGGACCAGATGGATATCTTTGTGGGGCCAACCCAAATGCACAAAATACCCAAATGCACAAAATTCATGTTGCAAGGTTCCAGGGCTCCACTGGCTTAATGCCTTTGCCTAATGAAGAAGCCAGTGGAGCAGTGATTTCCATACCCTGGCCTTCGAGGTGTTTTGGACTTCAGCTCCCAAAATCCCAGACCACTGGCCAAGATGACTGAAGTCCAAAAGCCCTGGAGGACCAGAGTTTGGGAATCGCTGTAGTGGAGCTTCGAGAGCCTGCAACGTGTGTTTGTGCATTTGGGCTGGTCCAATAAAAATATCACTGATTTGTGGATTTTGGTTCTGCTTTGCTACATGGACCCGGAACAATGGGTGCAAGCTCCAGGAAAAGAGATTTCACCTCAACATTAAGAGGAACTTCCTGACAGTAAGGGCTGTTCGACAGTGGAACAAATCCCTCAGAGTGTGGTGGAGTCTCCTTCCTTGGAGGTCTGGATGGCCATCTGTTGGGGATGCTTTGATTGGGAGTTCCTGCATGGCAGGGGGTTGGACTGGATGGCCCTTGTGGTCTCTTCCAACTCTATGATTCTATTATTATATGATTCTATGGCCACGATGGCTACCCCTAGATATATTCTTTGAGGTGTGTTGCTCTTTTCAGCTAGCAGGCTCATGGGAAGAAAGAATAGGTGGATGGATGGATGGATGAGAGTGTCCAAGGCAACCTTGAAAGCAGGCAGGGGTGGCTAGTGAAAGTGAAGGTTCACTAGTTAGGGCAACATTCATGAAGACAAGAAGGTAAGGAGCGAAGAAAGGAGTGGGCTGGCCAAGGGCTCCAAAAAGTGGGAGATGGGGAGTTTGAGGACTCTTTTCATGCTAGCTGAAAAGAAGACTCTCTTCCTCTCCCTGCTTCTCTCTTTCACCTTGCTGTCATGTTGGGCCATAGCAACCTCTCATAGACATCCTTTGCAACCCTGCCAGGACATTAGGGCAGCACGGCAGCGAGGCTAGCTTGATGCCAAAGGGAATCAAGCTGAATGGTCTTTGAGGAGCTTCACAGGGGTGACCCCACAGAGATGTGTCAAAGAGACTTTGGGAAACAGTGTCCTATGAGAGTGAGAGATTTTAGAGGGCTATGGCTTAACACAGCAGCAAGGAAAAGAAAGAAGAAAGGGACGCAGGAGGGGTGGCATTTAGAGGGAGGAAGAATTTGGGAGCTACAATCAGAAATGGGGATGATGAGAAGGAGCTTGCAGGGACCCTGCCTGTGGGGTGGGGGCTGAAGAGTCCTATCAAGACACACATGGAACTGATCTGTATCTGGGATGCTGTGTGTGTGTGTGTGTGCGCGCACACTGTGTATCTTCAAGTCATTTCTGACTTGTGACCCTAACAGGAACCTATCATGGGGTTTTCTTGGCAGGATTTGCTCAGAGAGGGTTTCCCATTGCCTTCTGAGGCTGAGAGAGTGTGACTTGGCCAAGATCACCCAGTGGGTTTCATGGCCAAGCTGGGAATCAAAACCTGGCCTCCAAAGTCATAGTCCAATACTCAAACCACTACACCATGCTGGCTCCTGGATGGAGAGACACTTGTGGAAATGGTTTGGGGGGGGACAAATTTGAAGAGCGAGGGTGTGTATAGGAGGGGGAAGTATTTAGGATCAGTCCTTTATCAAGTGAATTGGGGAATTGTGCCTACAGGGACAACAGTACCTGAGAAGAAGCAGGGGATTGATGTTAATGGAGTTTAGAAGGCGGTTGATAGTGCCAGACTCAGGGGTGCTTGAGCTGGATATTTGTCTGGAGCAGCTGTGTTTGTTGACAGGACTACTAGCAGTGATCTGGGGTGGAAAATGATAAGGGAATGACTTTCTTCTTTCCAGGTTCTACAGGTTGTTTGGGAACTGTCCCCAAAAGAAACTTCTATCAAACGAGCTTGTGTTTCTTTTGCAGTTTCCAGATAGATGTTATTTGTTGTAGGGGGAAAATTTGGGAGAACGTCGCTTTTCATGGCCATGGTATTTCAGTTCTGTAAAACTCAATTCATACTGCTTGACAACACTGCAAAAGTGACTGGAGAAGGGAAAGGGAATGAAGGTACTCCTATACCAGGACTTATTTACCTTAGGGCTGGCCCTAACTATCGGCTGTGTGTTCAGAGATTGGAAGAGCATTATCCTACCATTGCTAAGTTGTGGATAGCTTCAGTGTGTCATTAGAGCCATCCTTCTTAAAAGTTGCTCTCCAGCCATTACTATAATCTCTAGGGCAAATTCCTCTTGTCATTATGGAGTAGACTGCAGTCAAGAATCACTATGGCATTTTTAGTGGGAAATTGTCTTTGGAATGGGATATGATGGTGAGCTAGTGGGACAAGGAGGTGGGACCAGGTGATAGCATTGATGATGTGACACAAGGTGGGGCGAGGTAAACGGTTGTGGCTTAGGGCCACTGGTCTTGTTGGATGGCTAGTCATTGCTGGAGCCATGAAGCCTGTTTCTGTAGTTGACGCCTGAATGGACATTGTTGAATGTTCCACTTGGAGCTCCTGAGGGAGAGGTAACTGAGAGCCCTTTCCCCTGATCATGGCTACTGCCAGTGTGGCATAGTGGTTTGAGTGTTGGACTACGACTTTGGAGATCAGGGTTCGAGTCTCAGCTTGGGTGACCTTGGGCAAGTCACACTCTCTCAACCTCAGGGGAAGGCAAGGGCAAATCTCTGAACAAATCTTGCCAAGAAAACACCATGGTAGGTTCAACTTTAGGATCACCATAAGTCGGAAATGACTTGAAGGCACAAAACAACAACAACAATACATTTTAAACCACTGAGTAAAAATCCTTCTTCGGGATTTGAAATCCACAGGCACAAACTTACATTTGTTTGTGTGGTTGGGTTTGTGGTATGGGAGAAGAATGAAGCGTTGCAAGAACTAGGTGCAGTTGGAGTAGAGTGCAAAATTTAAGCGATCCCTCCCCACCTGCATCCTCAGAATCAAACTCCTCTACCTGATGGAGGTCATTCCCAAAAGGAGCAGCTATATCAGAGTCCAAATACCTCCAGCTGCACATATGGTTGCACAGCAAGCGAGCGTCACGAGACGTGGTCAGCTTAGTCCATCATGCCCTGCAATCCCCAGCTATTGATGTTAATTTTGCTATTCATCAGCAGGCAGTACACCAAGCGCAGCATGAAAGGGGGACCCACATTCCCCTCCCGAGGCCATGGACTGTCTCTGCTGATATTCTAAATTACACCGCTCCCCAGAATGTGTTATTTAGATTACCATGGAACAGAACATTTCTAAAAATAAAGATTTTTTTTTTGAAAGGGCGACCAAAGTTCTGTCAGACTTGATTCCACAGACAAACTGTGGCATCAGTACAGCCACATTTTGTCACATCTCCCCCATCCTTCTTTCATTTCTCTCTTGCACATACACATCTTGTGTACTAATTCTTCCTGCCCCAGTGTGCATTTGCTGTGTATCTTCTGATGCACTTCTGCTTTTGACTCCTGATGCACTTCTGCTTTTTCCCATTTATTAATCGTATTTGTTTTCAAATACGTGTATTCATATTTGTTGACAAGTTATCCAGTCTGTTGGGCTTCACTTCTGCCCACTTCTGCTTTCATGCCCTCCTTTCTAGCTTCAGACTTGAAGCATCCCTTGATTCTTCATGGCTGATCACCAAACTGTACCACAAAAAGAGACACTATGGCCAAATGTGCCATGGGAAGGAAAAACCTGAGTTGAGGACAAAACAGCACTCACTTTATGGCTTAAGCTTTCTAGGACAGCCTTACACAGCCAAGTATTGCCTGGGAGCAAAGCCATATCAAACTCTTGGCTTTCATCACCAGTACAGGGAATGCAATTGAAGGAGAGCTCCACATTTCACATGTTGCCATAATTATAACCAGTTTTCCCACCTTGAAGTAGGAGATTGAACCCAAGCACGTTTTCCACTCTCTTTACCATGGCATTTGATCGAACCTTTCCCTTTTTCCTCCTTTTTCCTGTGTGCCCGTGGATTAGTTGTGTTGCTTCAGGCATCTTCATGAGTGCATGTTTTCCAAAAATACCCAAATTGCAGTACCTTGGAGTTTGCAGTTCATGTTTTGCAGCTGCTCCAGCACCAGCCGCCTACCCAGAAGCCCCTCATACTGACTTTAGAAAACTGAAACACCCCTAAACATCCCTCAGCAGCCCTCCCCAAAACATACATGCCTTCCCACTCTCTGTCTGGCGGTTCCCACGCCTGGCATATTCCTTCCATGTTCCCAGCTATCCACGGCTTCATGCAGTAATCTGCACCAGCATCCACACAGCATCTGCATCTTTCTGCTGTTTCTTCATCTGTCATGCCCTGTTCCCTGTTCCTCAGCTAGGATTTCCATAAATACTTATGTGTTCTTCCCTGTCCAATCCCATTTAGCCTTTTACTTCTTTCTGATCATTACCCCATCTGCATTCCTCTATCCTTCAGCCTGTTCTCTATCCCACTCCTGTACGGTACATATATATCCCCCACCATCCATGCATCTTCTTCATCTCCCCCTCCACCTTTCACTCTTCTGATGGTACCCTGTTCCCCAGTCATCCACCCCAACCCTCCTGCATTGCTTTTGTGCCCCCCCCCCATCCCCATTGAAGTCCCGCTCCCTGGCGCTGACAGGTTGCCGTGGCAGCGCCTGCTGATGGGGTTGCCATAGAAACTGATCCTCTTTCCCAGGCGGCGATGCCCTGAATAATTCATCATCCCCTTGCAGTGGAGGCGCACAGCCAGGAGCAGGATGGTGGGGTGGAGGGGGAGAGAGAAGTTGAGAGTGGGATGCCTAACATGTTTGTCCAGAGGGAGATACAACAGGGCAGGGGTTCATTGGGGAAAGGGCATCGGGTGACGGTCTATACGGAGAGGGAGGCCTCTGTTGCATCTTTAGTTCCTTCCAATGGAGTGGGGCAGAGTGGAAAGTAAATAAATGGCTATCTGGACACAAGCAATCTGGCCCATTGCTTGGAAAGTGTCAGACGTCCCTGTTCTGCGCTCAGTGCTGCAGGATGTGGAGAAGCTGGAGCATATCCAGAGGTGGTTGTTGTTAACTCCTCTCAAATCGATCTCGACCCATGGCCACCCTATGGATGAGACATCTCCAAGATACTCTGTCCTCCACTGCTCTGCTTAATTCCTGCAACCCATGACCTCCTTAATAGAATCCATCCATCTAGCATGTGGCCTTTCTCTCTTCCTACTTCCTTCCACCTTTCCTAGCATTATTGTTTTTTCCAAAGAGTCCTCCCTTCTTATGATGTCAGCCTCAGTTTGGTCATCTTGGCTTCCAGGGAGGTTTCCGGCTTGATCTGCTCTAGGATCGATTTGTTTGTCTTTTGGCGGTCCATGGGATCCTCAGCACTCTTCTCCAGTACCACATTCTCTCAAACGAATTGATTTTCTTCCTGTTATCTTGCTTAACTGTCCAGCTCTCACATCCATACATGGTAATAGGGAATACAGTGGCGTCTAACTTTTGTGCTGAGTTGTGTATCTGCATTTTAGAACCTTTTCTAGTTCTTTCATAGTCACCGTCCACATTCTTAATCTTCTTCTGATTTCCTGACTGCAGTCCCCATTTCTATTAATATTTGATCCCAGGTATGGGAATTCTTTTACTATTTCTATTTCTTCATTGTCTAGAAGAGGGAGACCCATAAGGTTAAGGGTCTAGAAATCATGCCATATGAGGAGAGACTTAGGGAGCTAGGTATGTTTAGCCTGGAAAAGAGAAGGTTAAGAGATGATATGATAGCTCTGCTTAAATATTTGAAGGCGTGCCATATTGAGGATAGAGCAAGCGTGTTTTCTGCTGCTCCAGAGAATACGGTACAGAACAATGGATGCAAATTACAGGAAAAGAGATTCCACCTCAACATTAGGAGGAACTTCCTGATGGTCAGAGCTGTTCGAAGTGAAACACACTCCCTTGGAGTGTGGTGGAATCTCCTTCTTTGGAGGTCTTTAAACAGCGGTTGGATAGCTATCTGTTGGGGGGTGCTTTGATTGTGAGTTCCTACAGGGGGTTGGACTGGATGGCCCTTGTGGTCTCTTTCAACTCTATGGTTCTATGATTCAGTGGATTCAATCTACGGGAAAAGAGATTCCATCTAAACATTAGGAAGAACTTCCTGGTGGTAAGAGCTGTTTGACAGTGGAACATGCTCCCTCAGAGAATGGTGAAGTCTCCTTCTTTGGAGGTTTCAAGCAGAGGCTTGATAGCCATCTGTCAGGAATGCTTTGATTATGTATTCCTGCATGGCAGGGAGTTGGACTGGAAGGTCCTTGTGGTCTCTTCCAAATCTATGATTTTGCTTTCCGCCACAGCAATCAGATTTCCCCCACCTGATGCCTGCTCTGTTCACTGAACATAAGAAGAGACATGGTGGATTGGATTTAGGGCCTATGCTCATCCAGTTCATCACATAACGGGCCTCTGGGTAGCCTGCCAGCAGCACATGAGGGAAATTGCACCTTCCATCTCTCATTTCTCAGAAAATGCTACACAGAGGCATATTGCCTCTGATAGTGGAGGTGATAAATATCGCCATTGTGATTAGAACCCACTGAAATCTCTTCTTCTTCTTCTGTGTCTTCAAATCATTTCTAACTTATGGTGACCCTAAGGTGAATCTATTACAAGGTTTTCTTGGCAAGTTTATTCAGAGAGGATTTGTCGTTGCCATCCTCTGAGACTGATAGAGTGTGACTTGCCCAAGGTCACCCAGTGGGTTTACATAACTGAGTCAGGATTCGAAGCCTGGTCTCCAGAGTCTTAGTCCAACACTCAAACCACTTTACTATGGCTCTCCATGGCTCTCCATGAATTTATTTAATCCCTCTTTAAAACTGTCCAGATTGACAGCCATCATCACATCATGCAGTGTTTGCAAAATGAGTTCTTTTTATCTGTCTTAAATATTCCACCATTTAGCTTCAGTGGATGGCCTCACATTCTAAAATGTAGAGCGAAAGAGAAAGGCTTCCCCCATCTACTTTCTCCAGACCACACATAATTTTATACACCTTTATCATGTCTTTCGCTACTCACATAAACAGCCTCAGGCATTATAACCTTTCCTTGTAAGATAGTTGCTTCAATCGTTTTAGCTGCCCTTTTCTGCACCTTGACTGCAACTTCCATCATCTCTGGTCCCCATAGGTTATAGAGGTTGTAGTCCCAACACATCTAGACTGTGTCTGGTGAGGGAAGGTTCTTCTCTTGAAGCCTCAACCTCAGAATCAGGCTATGACACCACAAGGTGAGTTCTCACATAATGCTCTGCTAGTGGAAGAGTAGACACATGTAGAGGCAATTTGGTTGACCAAACACAGTGGGAAAGAATGCTTGACTAGGTATGTTTTCTTTTTTTTAATTAATTATATACATTTAATTAAACTTAAAAATAATAAACAAATTAAACATCATGACACTTTAACAAAAATTAAACAACAACAATAATAACCGCAAAGATAACTACAACAAACTAAAATGATTTCCTTGTCTTGTGGATCTTTTCCAATAATATCCCTTTGATTTGACGTACAAACACTTTGTTAATTAATTTATCACATCATATTATACACTTTACACACGTTATTTGTCCTTTGTAAATCAACAAAAACTCCAAAAGCATCATTCTAGTCCAATCATATAGCTAGGATTCTTGTGTTCTTTCAAATACTTTATTAGGGGATCCCATATTTGACAAAATAATTCTACGTTTTTCCCCTTTAATAAATTAGTTAACTTGTCCATTTCCATATATTCGTATAGTTTAAACAACCAATCTTTTAAATCTGGACAGTTCTCATTTTTCCAATTTGATGCAAATAATAATCTAGCTGCTGAAATCATATACAATAGCAAGATTTCATGTTTACTCTTTCCTTTCTTTATAATCATATTTAATAAATACAATTTGGGGTCCATTGAAAATTTAATTTTTAGTATCTTCTGTATCTCTAGATGGATTTGTCTCCAGTATTCTCCAACTTTATTGCAACTCCACCAGACATGGAAAAAATATCCAACTTCCTTATTACATTTCCAGCATAGTTCACTTTTTGTTCTTATATATCCTGGCTAATTTATAAGGCGTGAGATACCAGTGAAACTGCATCTTGTACCAGTTTTCCCTCAGATTGTAACTGAGTAAATTTTGAGCCTCTCTTCCAAGCATATTCCCACCATTCCATTTGTATTGGGTGCTCTATATCCTGGGCCCATTTAATCATGCAATGTTTAACATTCTCAGTTTCTTGATCATATTTGAGTAATATTTTGTAAAATTTAGAAAAGTTGTAATGTATGTTTTCTAATGCTCACCCTTCTAATAAGAAAATGCATTCTTAATGAACCCCGTTTGCTCTTACTCCATTTCTTCTTGCACACTTGCAATATAGGAGATAACCAAAGCAGCTTCACATGCAGCTTAAGAGAGGGGAAGAGGAGGAGCCCAGTCTCTCAAAGACCTCTCTGCCTATTCTGATTCAAGCCCTGTCCAGGACCAATCTTTGTTGTTTGTTTTATCTATTTGTAAATAAAATTCAGGGAATTTATTCTGTGTCTAAACCTAGTCCAAGCTTTACACCTACATTATGGACTTTATCACACGGAGGGAAATTGGGGGTTTAAATGGTGATTATCCCATGAAAATCATTCAATCGCGCTTTAATCGCGACATAATGTGAAAACTTTTATCGCAAATGCACAATTTTCATGAAACTTCCAATTTTCCCTGTGTGATAAAGTCTCATGCCAAGAGGAATGTTTCGTTATTAAAATCTACAGACCGAGTGTTGTTGTTGTCGTTTTGTGGAAGAACTTATCCCCTTCTCAATCATGCACACATTCATATGCACAACTGCCTGGCCCCAGCATCAGACCCAATGTCTCTGGCCCTTGGAACATTGGCCTGATTCTACAGGTCTGGGCATGACATTTAACCAGGGCCTCTCCGTGTATCGAGTTTATCACAGAGGGGACAATTGGAAGTATTAACAGTGATTAACCCATGATAATCCCACAATTGCGCCAATGGTCTTCACACAACGTCAAGATGAAACATGATTAAAGTGCCATTATCCCATGAATAACCAGGCCAGAAACAGCAGCAAATCATTCACGAGATTTTCCCATGAATCACTTTTTGCTGTTTATTGCCTGGTTATGCACAGGATAATGGCTCTTGTATTTAATCTCATTTTAATAGCGTTTTAATGTCAACTGTGTGATTTTCATGGGTTAATTATTGTTTAAACTCCTAATTTCCTCCCGTGTGATAAACTCCTATGTAAGCTTATGTGTTTTTGAATGTGCTGGGAATATAAGAGGTCAAATATCTATTTGAGAGGCAGAAGTGCAGTTGCAGTTGCTTTCCATTGACTTGTCCTCTTCTTCTCAGCAGTTGCAGGCAGGGAACACCTCTGAATCAAAACATTGGTCCATATTAATTAGCATAGTCTACTATGGTAAACTTCCCCATCATGGTGCTAGCTATGGGATGATGAAAGTTGTAGTCCAGCATAACTGGAGGGCACCATCTCTCCATGGTCTCAGATTCTGCCTGGAGATGCCTAGGAATCAAAGTGGGACCTTCTGCATCAACCTCTGTTCCACAGCCTTCCCTAGGTCTTTTCCCCTCCTTATTCATCAAGCTAGGAGCCAGTGTGGTGTAGTGATTTCAGCACTGGAATAGGGCTGTGGCGAACAGGATTTGAGTCCCTGCTTGGCAATGGAAACCCACTGAGTGACCTTGGGTAAGTCACACTTTTTCAGAGAAGCCCCCCTCAGAAACAAATATTACCATTAAAACCCTTTCATAGGTTTGTCTTAGGGTCACCATAAGTTGGAAGTTGTGCTGTAACTAAATTGCAGCTTCATTCTTTTGGTTGGGACCACTTTGCTGTTGTATTGTCTATTATCTACTTTGCCATTTGGTTTGAAAATAAATAAGGTTGGGATAGTTGCTGTAACCTTCTTCCTATGATCTCCTGCTGGTTCC
>CM034703.1:315454092-315472271 GCA_020142125.1 Phrynosoma platyrhinos
AATATATTAACCCAACTTTCACAAACATTTCAGCATGATTAGCATTCTGCTTGTCAATAATAAACAGTAACATTGCCACTCTATTTTAGAGGCTGCTTTCATAATCATTTAGTTGAATTCCTTATAAAGTCCCTTTTCTAAATTAAAGAAGCAGCTCACAACAGTATGTAGCAGTCTTCAACTTCCAGAGAATTTCAACACTTACTGTGCAAAAAAAAAAGGCAAAAACAAAATAACACCTCAGATGAAGTAGCCAGTCCTCGTGATTTCAGAAGAAACATTTGAAAGAGCAAGTGATATCTCTGAAGTCAGAGAGAAGAAAATGACCTATGCAAAAGGATCTTGTAGCATCTTTGAGACTAACTGAAAGAAAGAAGCTGGTAGCATGAACTTTTGTAGACTTTCATAGACTTATCCTTAGAGGAACTTCTAGTGGACAAGAAAGGAGTCACTTTTGCTGTCTTTCCTTGCCATGTCCCTGAATGTTACTCCTGTCCCCTTTTTTCTGAGTCAGAGCCAATATACTCTCTTTTTATTGCTGAATCCATACCAGAATGTTCCAAATTTGTGTCAAACCAACCCTATCTCACTGAATATATTATGAATGCTAATTGGCTCTGTGTGCATACACCTTTTTGATTAGCAGATTTGAGTTTCCCTGTATATGACACTACATGAGCTGAAGGAGTTAGTTGTCTACCTGAGTTGATCTTGTGAATTTCCAGACTTCAGTAGGATGTCAACATGTACCTTTCTCAGAGCACCAACATCCCATCTCTGAAGTGAACTCACAACCTTAAGGTGTACTTAAAATCCATGGGATGTCCATGAATTCTAAGACTTGGGGATCTTTATTAGAACATGAAGCTTTGTTTTTTCTTTCAAAATAAATCCCCAGTTCTTATCATAAATAGGATATAACTGAAAACATTCTACTTCAAAAATGCAAACAATTGTCATTGATAATATTTATTATGAAGGCTACCAATTTTATATGGTGCTTTGCAAAGCAATATAAAGGGAGGAGACAAGTCTTTGCCCTAAGAAGATTAACATCAAATATATCCACACTGCAGTAATAATACAGTTTGACATTATTTTAATTGACATGGTTCCATCCTGTGGAATCCTGGGATTTATAGTTTGGTGAGGCACCAGAGCTCTCTGACAGACAAGTCTGAATAGCTCACCAAAAAAAAAAAAAACAAACAAATCTCATGATTCCACAGGATGGAGCCATGTCAGTTAAAATAATGTCAAACTGCATTATTACTGCAATGTGAATACATCCAAAGACAAGTTAGCCATGAGAAGAGAAGAGTGGGGTGGGATGGGCTAGGAGATGCAAAGTTAAAAAGAAAAAAGGGAAAGGGGAAAAGAAAAGAGGCAAGGATCTCTTTAGTATGCCTCTAATCTGCTCTCTCTTTGACAGATAGTGTATTTCTGGGTCCCTTTTTTCCTACTGAATCTTAATAAATGTCATCTAAAATCTCAAATGAATGCTGGCTCTCTCCAAGACATCCTAAGAAGAATTACCACTTCTAGTTTCAGATGAAGAAAATCACACAAAGGCACCATGAAAGAAATGGAGCATTTCTACCAGCTGTGTTCCAATGTCCATCACGTTTATGCTAATGTTAAACAAATGAAGCTATTTTTGTGCAAAACTGTAATAGGCAAATGGCTGAAGCCCTCAATGTCTCATTGTGGTACATTTTCACCAGCTCCCTCTGGGCTGAACAATTCTTTTTCAGCTGAAATCTGTTCTTAGCCCTTTTGTCTACTCCCGGGCCTCATCCAGAGTCATTTAGAAAATTTGTGAGAGTGCAGTTGTGCTGACAAATGCAGTGTGGCTCTTAATGGGAACATTTAATGGTTCCTATAGAATCTTGGGAATCTCAGTTACTGTATTACTTTTAAAATATCTCCAATACAGAATTCTGCACCCTTACATTGCAAACTATCTGTTAAATTATTTGGATTTTTTTGGGTGTGGGAGGAAGAATTCTTAAAACTGGTCATTTTTATTTTGAAGAAAAAGTAGGCGTACCACCCCCTGATCTGGAAAGTGCTCTTTTTCTGGAATGGGATTAAGTTCCCTTAAGTTTGTGTTGCATTGTGATGCAGTCACAGTGTGAGGAAGACAGGACAGACAAGCCTCAGGTTCACAGAAGAGCTTCACCAAGGAAAAGTGAGCTATTTGTGCCCAACTTTTCCTCACTAGATCCTTTTCTCTCTTTTAATGGTTGGTCAAGGATCATTACCAAGTCCTTTCCTCTTTGGCCTCTTCTGTCATTGTATCTGCCTATAGCTCCACTGTCTTGCTCACAAGTAGCCTTCTAACTACATGTAGGATTACTTGGGGGGGCAATTTACACTATGGTGGGGGACATAACTGGGGAGAGGCTGAGCAAGAAAGAAAAACTCTTCTGCTATGCAGAAGCTACAGCACTCCTCCTGCTGATTTTTCCAAAAGAGTAACCAGATGTGTTTCAAAGAGGGTTACCAGACTGAAAACTGGAGAGGGCTTCTGTACTTTTAGTGGTGGTATAGAACAGCAGGTGCTGTTTGTTTTCTGGTTGTGTGACAAGCAATACCTGCTGAAATTACCTTTTATATACTACCACTAAAAGGACAGGAGCCCTTTCCATTGCTCTCTCTAGCAACCCTCTTTTCAAAAAGTGGTAGCATAAAGAGTGGCCTAATGCATGTGAAGATAAATTCTGTGCTTTGTCAGTCTCTTTAGTTTGAATAATTTGAACAATTTGCTTTGTTTCAATTGCTGTGGGAAGACCTAGTCCAGTAAAACAACCCTCTTCCAAGAAAATTTCTGATAATTTAATTTAATTTAATTCTTCTCCATTAATCATAGGGCTTAGAAACTTTAGAAAAAAAGGGGTGGGGGGAGAGACTTTGATTCACAGGAACCTGTGTTGTGGTTTTGCTGTGAGATTGTAAAACAGTGGTGTTCAAAGTGCAGCTTGTATGCTGCATGCAGCTCTTGGGTTGCCTAAGTGCGTCCTATGAGACCCCAAGAAGCCCCTCAAAGGCCCAAGATACTCCACTGCCATCCCCCCAGAAAATAAAACTTTTTTTTCCAGGTTGATTTTGTGGCAATTCTTTGCCTCCAAACCATGCCAAATCTCTCAAAACTACATAAAAAGGCAACACCTTTGTTCCCTAAGCCCTGCCCCCCATCACCCCAAAATAGAAAAAAAGGCAAAAATGGTCAAAATAGGCCAAAATGGCAGCTGGGAGTGAATAGGCATCACATTACTTTAGGGATGCTGAAATGTGCTGCCAGGTGGGTGAAGGAAGGAAAAATGTATCCTATCCTGTCTGCACTTGCCCATCCCAGTTGTAGAATCACGGAATACTCACATTGTGGGTTGTTGTTGCTGTTAACTTTAATCCTTAACTGTGAATTCCACTACTTTAGTGTTGGCCCTCAATGACACCATTGCCCTTAATCCCTGTTTCTTTGATGTCATGCTGTATCTCGTATTCCCACAGACTTTGGATGACCTGGAGGAGCGTGTCAAAGAGGCTGATATTGAGATCACCTTCCGCCAAAGCTTCTTCTCCGACCCTGCTGTGCCTGTCAAGAATCTCAAGGTGACCAAAGTGTGTGGGAGTGTGGGTGGTTGACAGGTGCATATCCTGGTTGGGAGATTTAAAGTCCAATCCACCTTAGAGTCTCCCTTCTCCTGTGTGACCCATCTCCAGAAGCCACCAAGGACTCCCTCAGAGTTGCACTGCCTGTGTGTCATGTTTAGAAGCAAGAATACTAAAAAAAAGTTTTCTTGTGCTTCCTGCTCTCTCCATTATATAAAAGCTGTCAGATACCATATTAGACCACAGCCTGATTCAAGCGTTCATTAAAAAGGGTTAAAATCAACACACACAAAGGGAGACTGAGATTAGCCCTGCTCCTTCGGTCCCATGGTAGAGTCAGTGTCCAGTAGAGCATCTTTATACACTTGGACATTCTGATTTTTTTAGGGTCACAGTTGCTTGGAGAGCTTCCACACCTCACAAAAGCGCTCCTCTTGAGACTGGTACTTTTTGCTTGAGGAAAACTTACATGGAGTGGTGTGGGCTAATACACTTCCCTCCTTGTATATTGATTTTAACCCTTCTTGTGAATGCCTGAATAGGGCTTCTTTGTCTGTTTCACCCAATATGTTTATGACTTGTTTTAAACTGTTCAATTAATTTAATTTCCCTTTGGGTTGTTAAATTATCTCTCTAACTGTCACAGTTTTTAAATCATTTAAATTGACTTTATGTGTACTTTGCTCTGAGATTTTCTGATATAGGGCAGGATATAATTTTTAAAAATGATTTTCTAATAACATTAAAACACACATTACATAAAAGCAAAACATAACATCAAAAACAAGCACACACACACACACACACAAATCAAAACACTACATTCACCAAACAAAAATAAGAACAGAACAAAACAAAAACAAAACATAACAAGAAACACAATAACCTTGCTGATCTCTTCATTTCTTCGGTTAACTAACTGTATTTTCTTCAGAAATTTATATTTTATATTTTGTCACAATATTATATAGGATATAAATATTTTAATGAATAATAAAAATAAATGTGTTTAATATTTGGACTGGCCATAGTTCTACAACAATCTCTACCAGAGGTCTTGCCCACCTCTGGGCATGCAAGGGGCTGAATCAGTGACCTTCTGCTTTTGAAATACATACTCCATCCTTCCCCGTCTGTATTCAATTTATGAAACAACATCATACTCTACATCCTTCCCCCTACCCATACACCTGAGTACCAACTTCATTGGTATAATATGAATATTTACTCTTCTTATGCTGCAGAATCTGGGGTAAAAAGAATCGTTATCCCTTTCTTTGTCCTGGCAATCTTGGGGTTACTTGGAAAAAGGAACAGATTGTGTATGATGAAAGAGAGGTGGTTCTTTCAAATGAGAGATCGAACAGGGATACCAAGTGATACTCTGCTGGCTTTTAATCTCAAACAGCTCAAGACCCCTAAAGGATTATTGTATGCTTCTTTAGTAATTTGGCTGGGAAGATCCAGGCAAGATAAGGGGTGAGATAAGATTAGTTAGTATCCCTTTCCCCTGTACACACATGCCTGCTTACAAGATTAGAACACGTGGGTTTACTTAATCTAGAAGGGAATTTTAATGAAGGAAACAAAAAGGACAAAATGGCTTTAGTTTCATATACATTATGTAGGTCATGGACAAGGAGCATGCAGCCCTCCAGTTGTTGGCTGGGCAAGCTAGGAGTGATAGGAATTACAGGCCAAGAGTATCTGCAAGGCCACACATGTCCCATGTTGTTGTTGTTCCAGCTGTTTGCCTTCAAGTCAACTTTGACTTATGGCAATCCTATGAATATGAGACCTCCAAAAGTCCTGGTTGTCAACAGCTCTGCTAAGGTCTTGCTAAGGGTTGTGGATTCCTTGATTGAAAGAATCAATCTGTAATATGGTCTTCCTCTTTCCTTATTGCCTTCCATTTTATCAAGCATGGTCATATTTTCCAATGAGTCATGTCATGTCATGAAATGTCCAAAGTATGACAGCCTCATTAGCCATCTTGTTGATTTACTCTTGGACTCACTCATTTGTCTTTTTAGCAGTCCATGGTATCTGTAGAACTCTCCTCCTTGATTACATTTCAAATGTGTTGATTTTCTTGTCCCCATCCCTGCCATAGTTGATGTTCTTAGCAGGAAGATTAAAGCCTTTTTGGCTACAGAAGTTCACAGTTAAAAGTAGTTTTGAGTTAGACAGCAAAGTCTTTTTTTGCCTCTGTGGCAGAAAATGCAGGGATGGAATCCAGAGGTCATCCTTTCTGCTAACTTCAGACTAAAAGAAGCCTATGAAAAGGCTTGGTGTATATTTTCATAGGAAACCTGGCTATGAAACTGATGTGAAGATATAACCTCCTTTGCAGAGAAAGAGTCATGGAAGTGAGGACTACAACAGTATAGAATGCATAGCATGGCAAATTTTTGCTTATCCTAGTGAACAGATGTCCAATATCTGGAGCAGAAAAAATTGATAATTCTGCACATGGAAAGGCTAGGCAAGCTGACAAACTATGCCATCTCCACCCTCCCATAGAAATGGATGTGAGGTGGCCTATTGATTTAGAGCAGAGTTAGGCACCCCATGTAGTTGAGTTGCAGTTCCCATCATCCCCCACTTTTGGCTGTGATGGGTAGGGTTGATGGATGCAGTAGTCCTGCACCATGTGAAGGCACACCCTGATTTAACTGCTATAACTTAAGCTGTCAATAGTCTTGATGGTTAAGGACCACTGGCTTTGAAGTTCAAAGTTTAGTCATTTAAGGCTGAGGATATGTCAGTGAAGTGTTGCTGGGGGGTATTTCCAGCCTTTGATGAAAAGTAAGGTGCCTGTGTCTATTTAGTGATCTATGTAATAATGCTTGGTAAGGTAGAAGTCAAAAGGAAAAGAAGAAGACTTCATTACACATGGATGGACTCAATCAAGGAAGCCATGGCCCTGAGTCTGTAAGACCTGAGCAGGACGGTTCATGATAGGATGACTTGGAGGCCTCTCATTCACAAGTTTGCTGTAACTTGAAGTCAGTTTGACAACAGTTAATAACAAATGTCTATGTATGTGCCTGTGTCTACATAATGCACTTCTCTGAATATGTACAAAACTATAGCCCCTTAATGAATTATTTGAATAAAGGGGGCTTCTCACAAAGAAAGGGCAGAAGGGCCTGACCCTGTCCTGATATTGTCATTGTCATCATCATCATCATCAACATCATCATCATCAGTTTATATAGCACCATCAGTGGACATGGTGCTTCACAAGTGAAACAACAAAAGACATCCATCCCTATCAATGGTATAATATCTATTTATCTATCTCTCTACAGAGAGAGAGAGAGAGAGAGAGAGAGAGAGGAAGGAAGGAAGGAAGGAAGAGGCAACAAAAATATAAAAGTAATACAGTACAATTCTAAAATGAATTATGCAGACAGAAATACTCAAGCCAATGCAATAAAATACAAATCAACCTGGCATAACATGACTCTTCTCACCTGCCACTGAACATGAATGTCTGCACAGGGAGCCCTATGTATATAGCCTTCCTTGCAATCAGAAAGTGCAATGGTGCAGGGTGTGTGGACCCCTGCATAAGAGATGATATGACAGCTCTGCTTAAATATTTGAAGGCGTGCCATATTGAGGATGGAGCAAGCATGTTTTCTGCTGCTCCAGAGAATAGGATACAGAACAATGGATGCAAATTACAGGAAAAGAGATTCCACTTCAACATTAGGAGGAACTTCCTGATGGTCAGAGCTGTTCAAAGTGAAACACACTCCCTTGGAGAGTGGTGGAGTCTCCTTCTTTGGAGGTCTTTAAACAGCGGTTGGATGGCCATCTGTTGGGGGTGCTTTGATTGTGAGTTCCTGCATGGCAGGGGGGTTGGACTGGATGGCCCTTGGGGTCTCTTTCAACTTTATGGTTCTATGATTTTATGGTGTAGTGGTTTCAGCGTTAGACTACAACCCTAGAGACCAGGGTTCAAATCCTCACTTGGTCATGGAAACCCACTGGGTAATCTTAGGCAAGTCACTGTCAGCCTCAGAGGGAGGCAAAGGCAAACCGCCTCTGAACAAATCTTGCCACAAAAATCCTGTGATAGACTTGCCTTATGGTCGCCATAAGTCAACAACTTGAAGGCACACAACAATAACAACAAATTAACACAGCACCAAATTAACATAATGGGGGAGTGGGAGAGGAGAGAATAGAATTTTCTCTTCCCAGTAGGCTCAGGCAAAAGCAAACTGCTGCAGTCTCATAGCTTATGCTTTCTTCCTTATTAGTAACTTTTACCATCTTGAAAAGGGAGAAGTGTTCCCCATGTGGTCCAATTTATATATGTTTATTTGAAAAGAAGCTCTATTTCAAAGTGTCGTTTTTGATCTTTAAAGCTTAAAACTTTGGGTAATAGTCCACTTCAAGCTGCCCTCATCTCAGACTACTCATGCTGGTGTCTTGAGATTTGCATCAGAGCCCCATTTGTTGGCTTGCCTTAAAGATCAGTTGGATTGGTGTAGACTGTGGACAGGACCCTCTCAGTTATGACCCCTAACCAGTGCAACTTTCTTCCATGTAATGCATAGCTGGCTCTTTCATGCTTTGGGTATTTCCAGATGTACCACTGACACTCAAAAGGCATTGTGCATATGATCTGACTCCCTCCCACCTTTCTTCATTGGTTATTTTATGATGAGGAATAAAAGACAGAATAAGTGGTAGGAAAACACAGGAGGGGCTTCAAATTGAAAATGCCATCCTCTGGACCTCCTGTAAAGTTCTGTGAATAAGGCAGTCAGATTGTATAGCAAACGCTTTGCCTGGAAGCACCCCGGTGTTCAGAAAGGCTTTGAAGACCTATCTGTTGCAAACGATTTATGTGATTTCATTGGACACACTGCTGATTTTATTTGCTGTGGCTTCTGAAAATTGTTTTATGCTGCCAAAGCCATATTTTAATGTATTATTTATCTTTGGATTGTGTAGATTCTAAAGGCTGAATTGAGTCATTTTATCGCCATTCTATGTTTTCTATTATCTGCTGTCTTGAAAGGGCTTTGTTGGAAAGGTGGCTTATAAAGATGTAAGGATAGTGAGTGCATGGACATTACTCCACAGTTAGGTGTGCCTGGGATTGCTTTCTTAATGAGGGATCATCCATTTCCCTACTGCTGCCAGTCTGCTTACCTCTAGATCAGAGGTGGGCAGTGTGTGCCCCACAGGCCACATGTGGCCCTTGGGACCTCCTGAGGTCCTCCAGGAGCCCCCCAAAGCCTCCAGATTAAAAAAAGTTTTTTAGCAAACAGACTGATTTTCAGTCCATTTTTTTTGTCCAAAAACCATCTAAAATGTGCCCAAAGCACAGTAGTTTGCTTTTCTTTACTTTCCAAAGCTCCCTTCACTTCCCCCCAAAACCAAAACCAAATCTTTCAAAATTGGCCAGTAATCAGCCCAAATGGTGACTGGAAGTGACTTTGCATCACTTGGGGCATGCGAAGTGTGTTGGTGTGGCCCAGCAGGGTGGGGAAATGGCTCCTGTCCTCTACAGTTGCCAATCCCTGTTCTAGAAAAAGGAGTGATACTCCTATCTCCATACGGAGACAGGGTACAAGCAGCACTGGATGGACAATCTGGTTTCAGTACCTGCCTGGTCTTTCCTGTCTAGTCTTTCCAGCCAGGAAAGATCTGCAGGAGCTTCCACAACACACCTACTGCAAGCCAAGCCATCTGCTGAGAAGAAAGAGGCAGCCACACTAAAACGCAGGACCTGGCTTGTTCTGGTGGCAGCTGCTCTCCCCTGAACTGGCAGATGGGCAGACCCCCATCCTCTTGACAGCTTCTGCTCTGGGGAGAGTTGACGCCATCTGAACAAATGAGCCAGATACTGCTTTCGGCATTTGCAGCAGCAAGCACTTAGCCTCTTTTTTTCCTCCTTGTTTCAGAGAGGGCCAGGTTTGTGATAAGTGTCCATCAGCATTCCCTTTCATCTCTAAGTGGCCTCCTTCACTCCTGGGGGTGAAAAATAAGAGCTTCATAGTGGGGATTCCACTGAGGCTAGTGCAAACATTTGCCTTTCTTTCCAAACACTGCACCACAGACTCCTGTTGGATCCAGACCCTATGGGCCAGGACACACAGGCATTGTGTTCCTCTCCCCAAAGAGAAAGACATGTAGAGATGGGAATTTTGCCTGTTAATAATCTCAACATCAGATAACCAGGCACGGTATGGTCTATTAATCATTAATGAAACAACATTAGGGATTCATCAGCACTAGCTCTGCAAGAAAAAGCACAGCAAAACATTCTCTCTCTCTCTCTCTCTATTTGTGTCACCAAGTGCTTGCCTTCATTAAACATGCAGGATTTGCAGCTAGGTTCTTCTGACTGTGCTGTATGCCAGTCTGATTAGTAGCAGGTTCAGGACAAACCAAAGAAAGTACTACTTTGTACAACATATCATTCATCTACGGCATGTATGATGGCTGGGGATGATGGAAGTTGTAGACGAAGAAATATGGAAGGCACCAGGTTAGGGAAAGCTTGTCATATGATTACTAGTGTTACCAGAATTAGATTTATTCCTCAGTAAGAGGATGGCAATGGCAAAAACCCTCTAAAGAAACTTAAGTAAGGTAAAGGTTTTCCCTTGACATGAATGTCAAATTGTGTCCGACTGTAGGGGATGGTGCTCATCTCCATTACTAAGCCAAAGAGCCAGCGTTGTCTGAAGACTACTCCAGTGGTCATGCGGCCAGCATGACTGCACCGAACACTATTACCTTCCCACTGAGAAGTGGTACCTATTTATCTATTTGCATGCTTTCGAACTGCTAGGTTGGCAGAAGCTGGGACTAGTGACAGGAGCTCACCCCATCTTGTGGCCCTTGGGCCTCGAACTGCCAACCTTCCAGTCTTCCAATCATCAGAATTGGCATCTTAACCACTAAGCCACCACATCCCTGAAGAAACTTACCAAGAAGAAAACCCTGTGATAGGTTTGTCTTAAGGTTGCCATAAGTCAGAAACGTCTTGAAGGCACACAACAATAAAGCTAAATAGAAACCTCATGTCCAAAGGCCTGTGACACTGTTGGACATCTCTCAAGACTGGCATCTCTGCATAGGGCACTCTGACAATGCTAAAATCCAAAGAAACATCTTACTGTTTTGGGTTAGGCAGGCAACCATTTAAATTGTGCATTTGGAGTTGTGGGTAGTTCTACAGTTTAAGCCTACAGGTGTATGCATTTGGGAATGTGTGGGAGAGAAAAGAGATTTCTCTCCATCTACTTTTCCTGAGGCTAGGGAGGGAGGGAATTTGTATGTGTTTGCTGTATAGATGTCTGTGCCTGATTAAGCAGAAGTGTATGGACTTTGTTTGCCAGTAATACTTTTTAATAGTAATACGAATATGCATAAATATGAGTACAGGACTTTCAGAGCTTGGGAAAGTTTCCTTTTTGGACTACAGCTGCCAAAATCTCCTAGCCAACATGGTTATTGGCCATGCTGGTCAAGGGATTCTGGGAGCTATAGTCTAAAAAAATATTTCCCAAACTCTAATACAGGTATATACACGCAAAGTCTTTTATGAAGAGGCTATGTTTTCTTTTGGGAATACCATAGGCTGGAGGTACTCCCATGAAGCTTCCTTAATTCTTAAGTATTGGAATGGAGCTTGGAATAAACTATATACTCTTCCATCTGTGTGTAAGATTTGATGCTGCTTGTCTCTGTAGGAATGTCTTCTGGACATCTGATTTCACTTTTCCCCCCTTACAGCGCCAGGATGCTCGCATAATCGTTGGGCTCTTTTATGAGACGGAGGCACGGAAAGTCTTCTGTGAAGTGAGTGCTCAGAAGATACTTTTCCTTTGGAAATACCATAGGCTGGAGATACTTCCATGGTGCTTCCTTAATTCTGCTCCTTTAGTGGTCCTTATAGATAAGAAGCTGCCACTGTAGTGTAACTTTGAGAGTGTTGGAATGGGACTTGGAAGAGGATGAGGATCTGGAAGCTTCAGGGAGGCTTTGGGTCCAGAATTTCCCCCTCCCTTGTTATAATGAAAAGCAGCTTTGGGGAAAATAATTAATAACTAAACATTTGTTCATATTACAGACCATTTCAATCAGAGGAGTAATAGAAGTATCAGGCATTGCTGCTCCAAAAGCACCAGTGAAATGAACGGAAGTTAACTGAATAGAGTAACTAAGACTATACAGGAACTGAGCCCTGAATGATGCAACAGATTAGAAAATACTAAGGAGACTGAGGGGATGGCAAGAGTTGTCCCTCCAAGATCTTGCAGGAGCAGATGCAGTCTCCAGACCTCTAAATTACCCACCTAATGGTCAAAGGATGAGAAGCTAGACATTGTAGACTTGTAGCTGAATAAAAGACCAATCTAAGGATAAGATGCTCAAGCTATGTGCATTGCTCTGATTACTTATTGGTAAATCTCTTTTCCTCTTTTGTGGCATTGGGCATAGGTCTACAAGGAGCGCTTATTTGGGAAGAAGTATGTCTGGTTCCTGATTGGCTGGTATGCTGACAATTGGTTCCGAATCAAGGATGCAAATATTAACTGCACAGAGGAGGAGATGAGGGAGGCAGTGGAAGGACACTTCACCACTGAGATCGTCATGCTGAATCCAGAGAACACACGCAGCATTTCCAATATGGTGAGGAAGAGTTATGAAGGGCAAGAGATACTGTATCTCTGGGCAGTTAGTTCCTAAAATGAAAGTTTTTCAAGAGTTCTAAGCTTGTTTACAGTGACACCTGTGGCTGGGATGCCTTCACACAACAAATTGTTTTAATTTGCTTGATAGTAAAGGAAGTGCACTCAGCATGTGTTCAAAGACACTCTTGTCACATGCTCCCAAGCTTGGGTTGGGCTGCTAATAGGTATGCAAGGTCCAGTTTGAGCTGAGAGGTGGTATTTTTAACAAAGAATAATTGAACATTTGCTCTTATTTCAGATCATTCAAAATATGCAAATAAATATAACCTGATAAAAAGCATTTCCCCAACATTCAAAAATAGCAAAAATGCAGTTTAACAAACGTATCCACTATAATCATTTTAAAGAAGTTGAAACCATAATATGTTGCTGCTCATTTTAAAAAGACAATTCATTATATCTACTGATACTTTAATAGAATTAAAAAGCATTTTTGGAACTTTAATATAGATTTTTAAGATGGCATTTATTTCATTAATAAAAACTGGCTCACATATTTTAAAGAAGCAGCTCTTGTTTGGAAGGACTTAATTGGCCTTTTCCGGAGATGGGCAAAAAAGAGCTTTGGTATACTATAGCAATAGCAATAGCATTTACATTTCTGTACCACTTCATAGTGAACTCAACACTCTCTAAGCAGTTTACAATCTGTAACCCGATTGCCCCCAACAAGCTGGGTACTCATTACTGACCTACGAGAGGATGGAAGGCTGAGTCAACTTTGAAGCCCTGTGGGGACCGAACTCACAACATTTTGGCTGCAGTACCAGCATTTAACCACTGTGCCACCAGGGCTGCCTGGTGGCTCAGTCCAATTTAAGAGGTTCTTGCAGTTTCTCAGGAAACAATATTTTGCAAGATAATGAACAACAACAACAACAACAACAACAACAACAACAACAATAATAATAATAATAATAATAATTTTATTTATATCCCGCCCTTTGGAAACCCAATCAGGGTGGCTCACAACCATTTGTATTATTGGATCTAATCGTAGCTGAATATTCACCATAAATAATTCAGTATTAACTACACTTGGTATAAATTACTACCTTTATTACATGGTGATTATATACTTTTGCATGTGACAAGGTTCATCCTTCAAATTGTTTTTTGGCTGCTGCCTCAAAATGCTGCTTGATGCAGTGTTTGAGTCTCTGCAGCATCTTTGTTGAAAGCCAGTGTGGTATAGTGGTTTAAGTGTTGGACTGTGATTCTGGAGACCATGGTTCACTGGTCTCTTGCTTTTCTTGGCAAGATTTGTTCAGAGGTTTGCCACTGCCTCTCTCTGAAGCTGAGAGAGTGTGACTTGTCCAAGGTCACCTAGTGAGTTTCATGGTTGGGCGGTGAATCAGATCCTGCTCTCCAGAGTCATAATACAGTGCTCAAACCACTACAACCTGCATTAAAACAGTCTGAAATGCAAAAGATTTTTTAAAAAACATTAAATACAATCCACTTTTAAAAAAAAATTAATTTAGAACAATTAAATACACACTAAAACCTGTTTTGAGAAAGGTGCAAGAAGCACCTTTTCTATCAGGCTTTGAACATTTTGGTATATAAATATTTTAATTAATAATACTTAAAATATTCAGGCTTAAGTGAAAATAGAGACACCCACACACATTTAGTAAACAACAAAGACTGCACTTCTGAAGGAATTTTATATTGCTGCCCTTTCTCCCATTTTAAAAATTTGAACATCGGTTCCTTTGCATTCTGTTATATAACAAAACATAATGAATCTCAAGGACAATCTTATTCTCTGAACTGTACTGTAAGGTTTTCATGTCCTTTTATTTGTCTCTTAGGAATGTCACCTTGACTCTTTGAAAAATTCAATAAAATAAAATTCTAATTTGTGAAAACAATGATGAAAGGCAATGAATTCTCTACGAGCCTTACCAATAATTTATTTATAGTGAAGGTAATTTTACCTCTCTCATGCTGCCTTCAGACATCGCAAGAGTTCATTGATAAGCTGACAAAACGTGTAGAAAAATCTCCAGAAGAAACAGGCGGTTTCCAGGAGGCCCCACTGGCTTATGATGCTATCTGGGCACTGGCTCTTGCACTTAACAAGACCTCAGCTGAATTGGTGAAAAAGGGGCTGCGCCTTGAAGACTTCAATTACAATAACCGGACTATTACAGATGAGATCTACAGGGCACTCAACTCTTCAGCCTTTGAAGGCATCTCGGTGAGTGGCTCTCTGAATCTGACCTCCTGAGTGCAAGAGTTGGACGGAAAGAGAATACCCACAATCTAGCTATGGCATGTCTGTTGTTAATCTGTTCTAAAGAGCCTAGAGCTGCACAATATATGTAATCATAAGATTGCAAAATATGCCCATTTTTGCTTAAAGTGGGTGAATTTGCATTCCCATTCCAAGCCTACTATTGTAATTTTGCAGGCAATTTCAAATGGGTTTCTAAGGAGTACTGCTAAAACAGGAAAAAAGAAATTGATTGTGTCTTCCTGTATGGCAGGAGGTTGGGCTGGATGGCTCTTGTGGTTTCTTCCAACTTTATGATTCTATGAAGTGGGAAACAAATACTAGCACAGAATATATGGGGAAGAAAGAACAATGAGAGACTGAGGCTGAGCACAAAAACCTAGCTTCTTGTGCTTCTGTGATTCTGGGTGCTTCTAAACTGTAGAAATAATACAGTTTGACACCACTTTAACTATCATGGCACCATCTTACAGAAACCTGGAATTTGTAATTTTGCGATGCACCAGCACTCTTTAGCAGAGAAGGCTAAAGACCTTGTAAAACTACAAATCCCAGGATTCCATAGGATGGAGCTACAGCACTTGAAGAGATGCTAAGCTGCATTATTTCTACAGTGGAGATGCGCCCTAAGCCACCTTGAGTCCCAATCTGGAAGAAAAGCAGGATATAAATAAAGTGAAGGACGATGAATGGATGTGAATACAGGAGTTTTTGGCTGAGAGTGCTTGTATATTTTCAGACTTGTCCTCATAACGCTGATGGCTATATCCTTGAACTACTGGCTTTTGTTTTGGGTTATTTCTTAAAATGAAAGTTGAGATTTTCACAATCCTCGTGTCTACCCCAAAACAGAGACTCGGGAACAAAATGTGTTGATCATTGCAGTTTCCCAAAGGCAGGAAATGCTACTAGAGTAGATTATAACTGTAGAGGATACAGTTACATTGACTACAACCTTCTCACTTCTGAGCTATCACCTGAAGTGGAGGGTCCAAGACTCAGTGCCCACCAGTGTAGATGAATTTTGTTGCTGCTGTATTAATAGACTCTCCCTGTTCTCCTCAGGGTCATGTAGTTTTTGATGCCAGTGGCTCTCGTATGGCCTGGACCCTCATTGAGCAACTTCAGGGTGAGCAAGAGTCACTATTTTGTTGAATGTGCCAGCTTGGTTTGTTTGAAGTTTGTTTGTTTGTTTCCCCTTCTGCCCCTATTTTGCTGCTACTCACACTATTCACTTTAGCACAGGGTGGTTCAGATTGTGCACGGTGCTCTGTAAGGCTGTGATTGGAAGATGCTGTTTTATTCTTTGACGATGGTGCGCCCTAACCATAGTGTGCCATTTGTAGCATTATGAAAGGTAGAACAGGTCTTTATGTGCTCCTGCTCCCTTCGGACCTCAGAGAGGCCTTGCAACCCCCGAAGAAAGAAAATGATGTTCCAGGAAGTGTGATTCACTTTGAAACCATAATGTACAGCTGACATGTGCTTTGTTGAAATTGTTGGAGTAAAAAATAAATGGCCAGTTCTGGTTTTCAATAGGATGTTTTCCCAGGACCCTTAAAAATTGCCTGTTCCTGATGTATAATTATTCCTAATCCTCTCCCCATAATCATTACTGCAGGTCAAATTTATTATTACTGAACTTGATAGTTTGGAAATCAGCCCTTTAGTACAGAAGTTACGTCATTGAACATCAAAATCAGGATCATCCATGCTGTTGTATTTCCAGTTTGTATGGCTGTAAAAGCTGACAGTGAAGAAAGCTGACAGGAAGAAACTCGGTTCATTTGAAATGTGGAGTCTAAAAGACAAATACATGGGTCCAAGAGTAAAACGTAGGAGCAAGTCCTATTAAATTCCGTGAGAGTTGACTTCCATAATGAATAAATGAAGGCCATTTTGTTTGAATACATCATGAAATGATACAACTTATTGGAAAAGACAACATTTGGTAAGGTGGAAGGCAATACAAGCTGAGTCTCCCTTATTCAGAATTCTGAAATCCAAAATATTCCAAAATCCTCAGTTATCCACATGGGTGGCTGAGACAGTGACACCTTTGCTTTCTAATGGCTGAGTGTACACAAACTTTGTTTTGTGCACAAAATTATTCAAAATATTGTGTATAAAATTATCTTCAGTCTATGTGTATAAAGTGTATACAAAACATAAATTAATTTCATGTTTAGACTTGGGTCCCATCTCCAAGATAGCTCATTATGAATATGGAGATATTCCAAAATCCAAAAAACTCTGAAATCCAAAACACTTATGGTCCAGGGCATGAGTCAGCAAGACCTGAACAGGACTGTCAATGGCAGGGGTTTATGGGGATCTCATTAATAGGTTTGCCATAAATTGAAGCTAAATTGATGGCACTTAACAAAGAGTGCCATGCTATATCCAGGATTACTGCATAGGCATGCAAGATATTCTTTTTCATCCTCCTTCCTGCAGTGTCTGCATCACCTACAAGCCACAGCCCTCAGCTTACAGGACTTGAGGAGGAATGTTTAAGAAGTAGGGGGTCTTGGAAGTCTCTCGTTTATAGTTTTGCTATAAGTCAAAGCCAGCATGACAGCAAATAACAGCAACTACAAAATAGACAAGTGGGCAACTTCAATCTTGCACATTCTTTTTTTTTTAAACTAGATCTAACACCTGGAGCTAATAGAAAAAGATACACTTAGAATTAAAGAATTATTTCACAGAAAATTGTTATGAGCACCATAATGCAGTTTATAGTCCTTCTGCAACAAAATCAAGCACTGTTTTCTCCAAGCTACCTGAATTTCAACAATATAGCGTTGGGTGGGGATGGGAATATAGTCGGCTGTTGTATCCACAGATTCTTCATCCAAAGATTCAACCAGCCACAGCTTGAAAATATTTTTAAAAATAAATTTCAAAAAAGCAAACCTTAATTTTGCCAATTTATATAAGGGACACCATTTTACTATGCCATCATATATAATGGAACTTGAACATACACAAGTTTGGGGGTCCTGGAACCAAATATCAGTGGATACCAAGGGCTTACTGTACTTTTGTTTCTGCCATTGTTAAATAATTTGGAATCGAAATTCCAGAGATTTGCTGGAACATCCAGAACCACTTTTACCCACTATTGTTCCAGTAGTTCATTTCACCTCCCCACACAATCCATTCTTTGAATCCGCTGTCTGAAGTGTCTTTCTCTATCACAACAGAGGGCATCTATAAGAAGATTGGGTATTATGACAGCACCAAGGATAATCTCTCCTGGTATGGGAATGAAAAATGGATCGGTAAGAGTCTGACGGGTCTCCTGTTGTGGGGTAAAGATGCAAATTAGAATGAAATCTCCATGGATCTGAAATTATCTGAGAGTTTGAGAATTTGAAAATAATAATTATTTTCTACTGTAGATTTGTGGGAAGGGGCTGCAGTTATTTTAAACATTTGTTACAACTCATAATGAATCAACGGTTTGTCAGTAGAAGAAGTAGCAATAGTGGCACTTGCTGATCTCAAAAATTTGTTAGGGACAGATCTTTGGAAGTCGGGGCCATAGGAACACATTCTATGCATACAGAAGGTTCCAGGTTCGA
>CM034703.1:315476163-315489285 GCA_020142125.1 Phrynosoma platyrhinos
TCTAATAAGCCGGAAAATACGGTACTAGAGACCCAGGTAGACTTCGTGATTCATTATGCTTGGGGCCAGCTCAGACTGGACAAACAGCTACAGCCTTTCCTAAACAGGAATGGCTTATTCACAGCATTCCATGCAATGGGAACTTCTGTCTAGACTACTGCAATGTGCTCTATATGGTGCTGCCCTTGAAGATGGCTGTTGCCACACAAAATTAATGCCGTTTGACAGTGCTTTAACTGTCATGGCTCCATCCAATGGAGTCCTGGGATTTGTAGTTTGTTGTGCCACTAAAGCTCTGTGGCAGAGCAGGCTAAATATTTCTCATAAGTACAAATCTCAGGATACCATGAGTCCTCTTGCAGCAGTGGTACTGCAGCCACAAGGTTGTGAGTTCAATCTCAGAAAGGGCTCTATGGTTGACTCAACCTTCCATCCTTTCATAGGTTAAGTAAAATGAGTACCCAGCTTGTTGCAGGAAATTGGCTTACAGATTGTAAAGTGCTTAGAGAATGCCCAGTTCACTATAAAGCAGTATAGACATGTAAATGCTATTGCTGTTGCTACTATGACACTGAGCAATGGCAGTCAAAGCAGTGTCAAAAGAGCATTAGTTCTGCGGTGTGTCAGGAGATGATGGTTCAGAATCCAAAGCTGGTGCAAATGTGCAAAAAAAAAAAAAGCTACACTGTTGACGGGAACATTATACAAAACCCATATCACACCAGTTTTAAAGGAATTGCACTGGTTGCCATATGCTTCCAGTCTGACTTCAAAGTGTGTTAATGACATTTAAAGCCCTAAAAAGCTTGAGACCCCAATACCTAAAGGAGTGCCTCTCTGTATACACATCTGCCCAGTGTTTAAGTTCTGCTGGAGGGTCCCTCCTCTGTGTCCTATTAGTCAGTCCGAGGAATGGAAGAGATGCTTCTCTGTTGCGATGTCCAGTTATGGAAAACCCTTGGAAGCCTGATCAGTGCCAACATTTCTGCTGTTTGGTTCCAAGTAAAAGCATAGTTGTTCCTGAAAGCTTTGGGGGTCTAATTGGTTTTACAAAAACCCTCTTAGGCATATGGTTTTAATTCATTTTAAATTAATGTCTTTTAATATGTGATTGTTTAATATGTTTCTAGCCTTTTAAAATTATTTTAATTATTCACACTATTTTAAATTTGTTAGATTGGTTTATTGTTCCTCACCCTAAGGTCTTCGGATAAAGAGCAGGATATAAGTATTTTAATAAATGATAAATAAATGCATTACCAGTAATCAGTTGGTCTATATTTAAAAGATTGGCCAGTCACATCCCATCAAATGCCTGGGAGCAGAGAAGTGTCTTAACCCAGCACCAAAAAGATGATCATGTCAGGACCAGTTATGCTATTCTTCATTGCACTCATTGCACTGAGTGAGACTGCAGATGCTTGCCCCAAAGTCCTTTCCAGATGGACTGTGCACTGTTATCCCTAAGCAACAAATTGTGCTAGCTAAAGAGAGAGATTGTGTTTTTTCTCACTAGGGTCTTTTCCTATAACTTGGGCTGCATCTACACTGTAGAAATAATACAGTTTGACACCACTTTTAGTATTAAAGCTCCATCCTATGCAATCCTGGATGGGAAATCAGTCCATCAAACTGTTGTTTTTCCTAGCGTTCCATTTTCCCTATGGGAAAAAAGCTCCCCCTAGTGAGGTAAATTAATTTTTTAAATAAAGATTTCCCTAGATGGTTTGGATATTTTTCACATCACAGAAAAGTATTTTAGTAGCTCATTAACATTATGCAATTACAGCTTCTAAAGAAACAAACAAACAAAAAAGGAGACTTAGGAAAGGCTGACACTTTTGAGAAATGAGCTAAATACTTCTCTTCTCAGCACTGGAAGTACAATGGCTATGGATGTTCAGGGACAGGAACGGGGGAAAAGAGAGTTTAGTCAACTCACATCACATGAGATCATCAGTCTCCGAATTACCCTGGGATGACTTATCGCACATATCCAAAATAATGGGTTAATTGTGTGATTGACAGCTATTCACAGGAATTTCCTGTTCATTAAAAGTTGCAGCAGAAGCACAGATTGGGTACAGGATAGCTGCTTCCCAGCCATGAGTTTGTGCAGTAGGATGCTACCATTAGAGTGAACATCCCGCTTCTATCCCACTATTAAAGAGCAGTGCGATAATGTCCATAAATTACCTACCCTATGTGATGGAGATTTATGTTATATTTTACCAGTGATGACAAGTAGATGGCAGTATTAAAGCTATTGTTAGACTGTTGTTAGTAGCTAGCCAACAGCTATATCCCGTCTGATTAATGCAAAGATCATGGTACAAGTTGCTTCTGATTTTCATTCCACTGCAACGTGCAATAATGGGCATCATGATACTAAAATACATTGAAGAGGAGTTGTGTGCTTTCCTGTCAACCTCACGATGACTCAAACCTATAACAGAGAGATAACCAGATTAAGGATTGTCATATGCCATTCTTTCTATCTGACCCAAAGCTTGCAGTATTAGCAGACTGTGCTGTGTGCATTCTGCCACATCACTTCCAACCTCTGATTTTGTATCAGAATAAATGGTGTGCATTTATAGTAGCAGGGCTATTTTTAAATGTTTAATTTTTTTAAAATGATATGAAATAATTCTAGAGTTAGTACAAAAGCCTAAACTCAGCACACTCAGAGTGGCTAGCAAAATAGCATAAATAAGACACATATTCCTATACGTATTGGAGAGGAAACCCTTAATACTCTTTTTTTAGACTCTGTCCAAGCATACATTTCACAGAACTCTTCTCTCCCCAACCCTGTTGCCCATGACCCCACCACCAGGCGTTAGACAGATTTGCACAACAGATATGTACAGATTTTGATTTCTACTCAAGTAGGCCACTGTGGTGTAGTGGTTTGAATGTTTGACTATACTCTGGAGACCAGGATTCAAATCCCCACTTGAGCATAAAAACCCACTTTAACAAGTCACACTCTGTCAGCTTCAGAGAGGATGGCAATGGCAAACCCCATATGAAGAAACTTGCCAAGAAAACACTGTATATATTCACTTTTGGGTCATCATACATCAAAAATGACATTGAGGCACACCACCACCAGAGCCTAGTCTGTGTTGGTCTTCCCATCTTCAGCACCCATGCCTGTATAAGCTACATCTCAGTGCCATATCAAACTTATTTTCAGAGGACTCTTGGAAAAGAATGAGTTCTTTGTTTGATCATCATTTTCGCTTATGGTATAATGTTACACTACACCTTACACATAGGTTCATTCTCTACTGAAGCTTTGTGGGAAGGTATGACAGACCTTAGACACGGTGGGGAAGATATAGCAGTGAAGAGCATGATCTTACCATGCTTTTTGTTCCTTTCCCTCTCCAGGCTCGGCTGTGGCTCCTGGGCTTGGGTTTTAGCTTGGGCTACGGCAGCATGTTCACCAAAATCTGGTGGGTGCACACCGTTTTCACCAAGAAGGAAGAAAAGAAAGAACGACGGAAGGTGAGGTGTTTGCCCCCTATGAGAAAGTGATCCTATAAAGAGAGGGCTTGGAGATGCTGTCGCTGGCCTTTTGCTTACCAGTTTTTAGCAGTTATAATGTATATATGTTGGATTGGTGCTGCAGAAAAATGAAAGGAAATGATGGTAGTTGAATGTGTTCAGTTATGGGCTTTCGGGTTTTCACAAGATTTTCATCTTCTGTTCCAGAGAAAGTTAATCTGAAATCACCCCTACCTTCTCATTCCATGCTGGTAATCACGAAGGCAGATTAGAGTTTCCTATCTACCACATCATTTATCTTTTTATGTGGTGAATGTGCCCCTACACCTGGAGAGGAAATTGTTCTTCTCTTAGATCCAGTTCAGCAAGGGTGAAGGAAGAAACTATTTCCCTTGCATTCCTGGTGTCATAACTGTGGTGCATTTTAATGAAGTTATGCTAATTTTTGAACCACAGCTAATGATTGACTCATGTACTATAGATAAACAATAAGTATATAACTGATATGGACGGTGCACTGTTAAGGCTCTGGTGGCACTGTTAAGGCTATTTTTGCCCTTTTCTGTTTTTGGTCTATCATTACTACTTGGAATATTTTATTTATTTTTGTTTATTTGGGGACAGACAGCAGCAAATTGTTCCCTCCATTAATGCAGCCTGGTTCAATCCTACATTAACCCATGGTTTTATTCACATCTTCTCTTCTCTTGTTTCCCGTGTGGTGAATTTTAGATGGTAAGCTTCTCAAGTCAGGGATCAATCATCTTGCACTATAAAGGGCTATGTTCACAGATGGCACTCTATCAGTAATTAGCAATAATAACTACAGGCATATCTCAGTTAACAAAGTGGATGTTTTCCTGGGCTTTACTTCTTTAATAGAAACTTTGCTACTGGAGGGAAAGAAAGCATAGAAAAAATAGGAATAGCATTCTACAACACAAAAAAGAAGAGCAGTTCAAAATGTTTCAGCACATTTTTTAATCAAAACTAACATCATGCTCCTATGAAATGAAAAAAACTAGGTCAGGTAAGCCTTGCTTAAGTGAACAAAAACATTTTGAATCTTCTAGAGACCACTTAAAAGCTTCTTTCAAAATGCACTTCAGGATTATTATTTTCTTTCAACTGCCTCCACTTTCCTTATAATTTTCATTTAGGTGGCAAAGCTTACAGATCCATGCTTTTTCAACATGCCAGGATAACTGATGAGGCAGGCTAATCTGCTTTCCCCTTGTCTTCCTGATTTTTTCTTTGAACATGATCAGTAAGTGATTCTGGAGGCAGCTGTTTACACTGCCTTTTGTATGTCAAGCACACACAGCTATCACCTAGACTAGAATCTCATTCTTTGCCAGATCAAGTTATTGCATTATCTACTCTAGACATGCTACTACAAACCAGCACTGAAAATCTCTCTTTCTTCAGCTCCCCCTTCACCATTAGTTAAAAGAGTTATGTGTCCATCTGTTGCATTTTAATCTGTTGTCCCCCGCCTCAATCCACGGGGAGAGGCAGGTAAGAAATAAATATTATTGATATCCTCCCAAAGCCAGTATCTCCATTGTTTTCCTGATATTCTGCCATGTCTCCTTGTCCTGGCTCGTGCTTCAGTATCTCATCCTCTCTTTCTCCTTTTCTTCTAGACTCTGGAACCGTGGAAGCTCTATGCCACAGTTGGATTGCTTGTTGGGCTTGACTTTGTCATCTTGGCCATCTGGCAAATAGTCAGTCCACTGAAGCGTACCACTGAGGTAACACACTTGTGTGGCACTAATGTGGGAAGGTTATAAGGACCATGCAGGTTGATCTAGTTCAAAATAAGACACTCTATATCTAGGAGTTAATTTGTGTGGAATCAACATTGGAATATATTGTCACATTGGAATTCATTGTGAAACCTCTAGGGCAGGGGTAGGCAACCTTTTTGAGCTGGGGGCCGGGTTGCTGTCCCTCAGACGATTGGGGGGGCCGAAGCACCAAAAATAAATGAATAAATAAATAAATATTTTTTAAAACATTAAAAAGTTTTAAAAATATGCATGCACACTCTCTCAGCCCCAGAAAAGCCATGGCAAAACCCCTGTGGAGATTTTGCCAAGAAAACCCCAAGCACAAGTAATAACAACAATAATCAATATCATCATGGCAAGTGGCAGGGGGGGCGGTGGTAGCGGCAGGACCGGCCTGGGGCCGGTCCAAAGACCTCAGGGGGCCGTATCCGTCCCCCGCCTTAGGTTGCCTACCCCTGCTCTAGGGTATGTGAAGTACCAATTAAAAGAGTATCACTGAACAGATGCAGAGTTCCTTTCTGCTTACTACTGGGCAATGGCAGGCTGTCCACAGATAGTTAAGGTCACGGAACAGAGTGTTAAGTCCAGAATGGCTATCTTGGTTTCAGCCCCTTGTTTATTTAGAAATTGACCGATGATGAAAGCATTCACAGGAGATATCTCACTCACATTAGCAGTGGCATCACTAGGGATGGCCTTACCCAGTGCAGTAACTCATGGTGTCATCCCCTCCATTGATCTCCTCCCATACCACACTATACAGAATCCTTAGTAATGTTTTTTGCACTAATGTTACTCATAAATTTTAATTCTTATATATTACTGAATATAATGGCAATAGCTGTGACATAAACAGCTAGAAAAATTTAAATGATACCTTTAAATAGAATATATGCACTAAATATGTCTACATGTATATAATTTAATGTGGTTAAAGTGTACATTTGCTAAGATTTGATGTTTTAAAGAAAATTTTAACAAATTTAATTTTTTAAAAGTTATTAAAAAAAATTAGAAAATTAAAATTTTAAATTTACATTATTTTAAAAACCTGAGGCTTCTTTTCTCATCCCACTGACTCTCACCCCCACACATACCATCTCTCAAGTGTTTTAAATGGATTCAGGTGAACACCACAGCCCATTTCTGCCAAAAGGCAGATGTTTAAGAGGCAGTGGTGTTATACTCTCATAGGGTGTCACCTGGTGCAACCTGAACCCCCTGCACCTACCCATCGCTGCACCCTCCCTAATGACATCCCTGCCATTAGGTCAGTGGTTCTTTTGACAACCAGATCTTATAGTACATCTGGCTCCAGTCAGGGTTTGAGCTGATAAATATCTACACCAGGGACCGGCAACCTACAGCCCAGGGGCCGGTTAAGGCCCAGGTCCCTCGACTTACCAGCCCAGGCCAAAGGTTGCTGCCGCCGCTGCGGCACATTTTTGCTGCTGTGCAGCCGCGCGTGCCGTGACCGCCATTTTGGAAATTCAAATGGCGGCCACGACGCATTTGCGCATGCACAGTACTCCTGCGCATGCGTAAACGTGTCATGGCTGCCATTTTGATTTTCAAAATGGCGGCAGCTACATGTGGCGCAGCAGCTGTGGCCGCGCGCACTGTGGCGGCGGTGGCAGCATGCGCGGGGGGGTCGTGTGCATTGGCGGAGGGCGCGCGCAAGTGCGCGCGCCGCCATACCCCCCCCTCGGCCCTCAAAGATTGACTCCCCTCCCCACCACCCTTGACCAGCCTTGTTTTGAAGCATGTGAATTGCCATTCTTCTCCTCTACCAGAATGTCAGATGGTAATGCTGCTGCCATCTCCATTCTTCATAGGAAGGTGTTCTGGAAGCCTGAGACACTGCCATGGGTATCTTTAAATTCTTAAAAAAAAGCCTCCTCTCAGCCAGCTAGCCTTATGCTATGCTGCAAGGTATCACATATGTAGGTGGTCTTTCTCAAAGTGATGAATGCAGGAAACAAAATCTCAATTGACATCGTAGGGCTGGTATAGATGTGATACAGAAGATTCCTGACCAGTTTTCTTAAAGTTCTCCCAACATAGGCCAAAATTCTTGTAGGACATCCACACATCTTTTTTTTAATTGCTGCAGTGGTTGGTATTCCCATTCTCCTGCACAGACCCCAAAGGACCCTGTCCCAGATACTGATAAGCTCCTAACACCACACCATCTAGCCATTCTGGATTTATTGGTGAGCAGGCAGGTCCAGAAAAGTGTCTGGCTATATCCTCATACCCAGATGCGAAATAATGACATCAGCAGTGAGATTCCCCCAGGGTTCTTCAAGGGTCTTAACACTGCAAAAAATCACGTTGCAGCTGACCATGGGGAATATAGCCACATGCATCTCCAAGCCTGCCTGCCCTTGAAGAAACATGGAATGGCTATGCAAGAGGAGAGTATTGGGCATTTAAGCAGGTCAGAAGGTATATGGCTCAGCATGGCATAGGTCCGCACAGAGATATTTATGCTACACTGTGGAGATGTTGGATTGAGGCCATAAACTTTAGAGCAGCTGCAGAGGGAGCAAATTTGATCAAAGCAGCACTTCTGAGGGAACATGGGTTGCTGTTTCTCCTACCTAAATTGTTCCCCCATACTACTCCCCAAAGACATGACAGAGAAAACCTTTTTGCTTAGTAGATGTAACAACAGCTTTGGGGGTGATTTAACTCAGGGCAAAAGCACAGCAGGAGAGGATTAAACTCTTTTTCCCACTGCTATTTTAAAGCATTTCACCCCATCTTAGGAAAAAGCCAGGAGACTTGAGGCACGTCTATATTGATAGGAAAATCTAGCTTACCTTCAGGTTACCCCTATCCACAGCAACCACAGGCTTGTCTACACATACCAAAGTGAGTTCAAGAGAATTGTCCACACACAATTCTCCCTTTCAAATTCACCCCGGTCCAATAAATTGCAGTATGTGTGGCCACATGGCTGTGACTACTAGGGTTTTTTCCCTCATTCCCCAAGCATATGAATGTACGTATTTTTGAACTCCTTCCTCCAGCCTCACACCAACGTCACTATGGTGCTCAGTCCACATACACACACAAATGTCCAGATTTTCCACTCACAACTGGAATAAATCCTCACTTTTTTTCTCTCTGGAATAAATTCCTGAGGCAATAAAAGGCCCAGATTTAGCCCCACTCATCCCATACATTGTTTGAACAGCTCACTGTGAAAAGTGGGCTGGGTGAGAGGTAGAGTTAAAGATGGGACTGTTTTATTTGACCCGTGTAGACATGCCTCTGATCACAGAGCTTCCATATTATGGTAGCTGCGATATGGATAGCTCAATACTAGTGTTGTTAACAACACTTAGGACTGTCTGCTTGACCAAGCAAGCAGGTGTTAGTAGTGGTCAGAGCTAATATGGTACATGGAGAGACACTTCAAACCAAATTCACCAATAATTAACCACTATCTCCCTCTTAAAAGTATACAAGCTTCCTGATTACAGACTGGTTACTGCAAAGTTTTACAAGGTTTCATATTTACAGTTGCAAACATTGAGCCTTCATTTCCCAAGTCCAATTTGATGTTCTGAACTTCTGTCATCCTGTTGGCTTTCCTCTTCATCCTTTTAGTGTTCTATTTTAGAGAATATATTTATACAGAGCTTGGAATATTACTTTTAAAAAGTAATTAGTTATCATCATAATTCCAAGGATCTCCCCAATAGTTAGCCACCACTATAGCTATAATTATTCTTTCCCTTCTCAAGAGCAATGCACCAGCATGAGGCATAGCATGAATCAGCATTTGAACAATACGACATTCATCCTTTACCATGTAGTGAGGCCACACCCCGTAAATGTAAAAGTAACTAAAAGTTCCAGTTGTACTGCAAAAGGAATAAAGTTCTCCCTTATTAAATTACAGTCATAATATAGTGGTTATACTTTAGTTATTGGGGAAAGGAATTAAGTACAAATAAACAGTTACCCTAAAGGCACCAGATCCTATCTGATTTTGGAAGCAAAGCAGGAGCAGCTCTGGTTAGTACTTGGATGGGAGACCACCAATAAATACTAGCTGCTGTAGGCTATATTTCAGAAGAAGGAACTGGTGAACCACCTCTGAGTGTTCCTTGCCTAACAAAACTATGAAACTCGTGGGTTTGCCATAAGTCAACAGGCAACTTGATGGCACATGCACACACACCCAACTAGTTTTAACTAGTTGCTTCTGATCTTATATTTGTAGCAGCCATGTACGAAGTGGGGACTGTGAGTGCAACTAGCTTAAGGCATAAATAGGGTGCCTGAGTGAGTAGATCATGCAAAAATCTCTTGCCATTGTACTCAACATGGTTATTGTTTTCTCAGCTGGATTCTTGATACTGACTGGGAGAAGGGTAGCTAGTGGGGAGGTATGGTGGTAAGGGATAGAGGAGTGGACAAAACAGGGAGGGGTTGGTACTGATAATACCTGTCCCCATGTTTTTTTTCCACTTTAAGTCACATCTCCACCCATTGATTTAAAGGGGTTGGGACAGGCATGTGTCTGTGGCATTTAGGTGTACTTTGGCCCTTATATTGCAACCTTAAGGAATGGTTAGTGCTATGATGACGCACTGTGGCCTCATGTTCTGTTTGCTATCTGTGCTACTCTTGAAATACTTCTTGGCAGTCACTAACCTGTTATCGTTTTGGTACCTTCTTCCTGTGTCCCCTGCAGGAATTCACCAAAGAGGACCCCAAAAGTGACATTGATGTGCAGATTCTACCCAAACTAGAGCACTGCAGTTCTGAAAAGATGAACACTTGGCTAGGTGAGAGCCTCTCCAGAAAAGCCAGCAGAGTATGATTCTAAGTATGGAAATATGATTTTTCTGGTCTACAAGACCCCGAATCTCTCGTGGCAAATGGCCATGCCAACTGAGGAACTCCGGGAGCTGCAATCTGACTTTTCCCAGCTCTTACCTGGTGTTGCCCAAGTCATCCTTCCCCCAGTGTCTAGATGTCCTTTCTTGTACCTGGAATACTCACATGTCTTGTTAGTGTCAGGTGCATTTTGGCTCTTAAAATGTAACCTTAAGGAATAAATAGTCCTGCATCTCTGTTCTACTACAGTCAGGGTCAGCCTAAGACATTTTGCTGCATGAGGTGGAGCAGGCATCATATGGTTCTTCCTCTGAAGTTAAAGGCCCTCTACAGACAGGCGGCGGTGGGCCGCCCTGAGAAGGTACAGATTGGAACCAAGGCTGCCCCACGCCTTGGCCCTGATCCACCCTTATGGTGCCTCTGAAAAGGAGTACTAAAATAGCACTCCTTTTAGAGGAGCCAAAAGGGGTGCCAGAAGAGGCGCCAGGCACCTCTTCCTCACTCCTTCCAGCTCAGTGTGTCCGGATGCTGAGCCGGAAGGACGTCATCGGAGCGCCTGCTGTGTGCAACAGCGGGCGCTCCGATGACGTCCTCAGGAAGGGGTTGGGGCACCCGGCATCCGGCTGCCCCTCCCCTTCCTGGGCTTGAAGACGGCGCTTTTCGCCATCTGCATCCCCCCAAAGTGGATAGGGCTCAAAGCCAGCTAGATTATTTGAGCACAAGTATCTCTCCCCAACAATGACAATAAAAATACAGTAATAATTTTTTAAAACTAAGTTTCCCTCCCTCAGTTCCCATCAACTACTCTTAGAGGCAGTTGCTTCACCGTGCTTAAATGTAGGGCCAGATATGGCGACATTATGCAAATTGTGCCCTATTTATTTATTTATTTAGAATATTTATGCCCCACTCTTTAGCCACAAAGGCTCACAGACCAGCTTCCAGATTGTTAATTTGACAGTTCCCTACCTTCAGCCTTACAATCTAAAAAGGCATGATAAAAAGGAGAAGGGAATGGCAGTGGGCAAGGGGGTCAAGTCCAGCAGATACTGCCTTTTCTTCTCTCCCTCCAAGGCCAGGGTGATAGCAGTTAAGGTGGAGGGAGGGCCTTTGAACTTCCTCTGCGGCTAGGCATGGTGGAGCTGTCCTTCTCTCCCTCCAAGGCCAGAATCTTTCTTCTAGCCTGGTGTCCTACACAGCTATTCCTAATTTCATGGCTTCTGCCCAGTTACCTTCAGATTTTTATTTCTTAATCACGTATCTTTTATCCTCTCAAAAAGCTGCCAGATAGTCTTTGGAAGGAAGTGGTACAGAACTTAGGAGCTTTGCTGTAATTGTGATTTCGATCCTTGGGGATGTAGCAGGCCAGTTGCCTCTCTCAGGCATACCTGTCCTGACAAGGACATGGCCTGGTGCTTCTTCAGACACATGGAACAAATGTTCTCTACTTCTTTTCCTTAAAGTATCCAACACACCTGCTGTTTACTGAACTTTGCTTAAAACCACTGTGGGTTTTAATATTATATATTGTGGTTTTTCTTAGAGCAAGACCCCCAGAATGTTTTTTTAGATAGATGAGAAAGACAAACAAACAAACAAACAAACAAACATGTGCAGACTCTACTGCAATTCCATTCACTGTCCTTCCTGGACCATATCTATTTTTCCTCCATAGTTTTCCTCTTCACCCTCATTTACACCTCCATCTTTCCCTGGCCACAGGTATCTTCTATGGCTTCAAGGGACTTCTGCTGCTTCTGGGCATCTTCCTTGCCTATGAGACAAAGGGTGTCTCCACAGAGAAGATCAATGACCACCGAGCCGTGGGCATGGCAATCTACAATGTGGCTGTGAGTGGCTTATCCCTAAATGGTTCAGACCAAGCATTGTCTTGAATGTTTCATGTGCTGTGAGAGGAGCTAGCCTTCAACCACAAAAAGAGGGAGGACAAGCAGACCTCCGCAATGTTACTTATTTGGACTACGGGTCCCAGAATCCCATAGACATCGGGGGGGGATTTATGTTCCAAGGTTTGGCTCTTCATGCTGCTGACTGATTTTGCAGCAGTTCCATCTGTTAGTTTATTTAAAAATGTGAAATGAAAAGAAACTTGTAAGATGCAACAGAGAGAACAAACGAAGAATACATTTGGAAGATGTAATTTCAGGAGTGTAGCTATGGGGAGTGGCAAAATGAGGTTGTTGTTGTTATGTACCACCAAGTCATTTTTGACTTATGACGACCTTAAGAGAACCTATCATAGGGTTTCTTGGCAAGTTTCTTCAGAGGGGGGTCTGCCTTTGCCGTCCTTTGGACTGAGAGAGTGTGACTTGCCAAGGTCACCTAATGGGTTTTTGTGTTTGAGCAAGGAATCAAACCCTGATCTCCAGGGTCATAGTCTGATGCTCATACATCACTTTGGCATTCCTCCCCACCATAAGAATTCTGTCCCTCTCCACAAGAAATTTTCCTTCTGTCCCTGTATTGCTAGCACTTCAGAGTGAAATCCTGATAACCATTCACACTTGAAACACGCACATTGGCTGTGTTTGCATTCCCATAGTAACTTTCCCTCCCCTTTTCTTTGGATACCCAAACTATATGCGTGTCTACATATTCAACTGAACTTTTAAATTATTGCAGTGTTAGAAACTTGGCAACTGACATTTGGAGATTGCCCTCATGGGGAGGGCAGTTCTTATTTTGGGAGGGATTGCCCTAATTTCCTTCCCTCCTATGTACACCTCTGTGTCATTGTCTGGATGCTCTGTCAAATTCCATTAAATGGGCCCAAGTGATTGTACAATATAACTTCTTCTGGAGACAGCAGAAAGAGAACTAAACCTGAGCCTGAACTCCCAAGTCCTCTTGACCTTAGAACCTCCAGGGAAATGGGGACAAAGTTTTGCCCAACTTTCCTGCATGCAGACAACTTCATTTGCAATTTCTCTCGTTC
>CM034703.1:315489385-315513518 GCA_020142125.1 Phrynosoma platyrhinos
GCAATAATACCTGGCTTTGAGTTTTCAGTCCTGTATCTACATTAGGAGTATTTCTTGGTGTGATAATCTCCAAAGGTAGCGTAGAGTATTAGTTGTTGTTGTTGTGTTTTATTTCTTGGACTGCAGATAAGATGATGTCTCTTGAACCCTGGTACTTAGTGTGTATAGCAGTGTACAGGATTAACAACCAAAATTTTTCAGGATTGTTGTCAGAGAATGACAGAGTGGACTATGAAATGTCATCACTACATTGCAGTACTGAACACTATTGCTTCTCCTGTCCATCCTGAACAGCTCCTTCAGCAGCCTTCCCAAACCTCTGGATGGGACTGTTCCCATAGAGAATATGGGGATGTCCACCTGACCCAACCAGAAAGTGCTGGTTTGAGGAAGGCACTTGCACTGTGGGACCTACAGAATGTGATTCCTGGGTGGGTTCAAGCTCTGTGTGCCTCTCCCCCCTCATGCAGGTGTTGTGTCTCATCACTGCCCCAGTCACCATGATCCTCAGCAGTCAACAGGATGCAGCCTTTGCTTTTGCCTCACTTGCTATTGTCTTCTCTTCGTACATCACCCTGGTTGTGCTTTTTGTGCCCAAGGTAAGTCCCTATCCCTCCAGTTTTTGCCAGTTTTTTCAGCTTCCCCTGGAAGGGGGCTGGAAATACTCTGCCCCTACTTTGCCAGCCAGAGAACAGTGCTGCAATGGGAGGGAAGGAGGATGTTGGGCACAGCATGTTATTTACTGGCTGTCTGGTTCATGTTTTCCTTTACAGTGGGGATGTTGAGCCCAGAGGGCCTCAGGAGGGGGGTCACGTCACCTCCCTTGAGCCCAAATTCAGAAGAAAGAGGGGGCAGAAAAACTATTGGTTCTCAATCCCAGTATTGCATCAGTTGCTTTACTCCTCTTTGGCCTTCTTGTGTGGGAAGGAGAAGGACCAGGTTATGCACCACTTTGAGGCACTGGCTGATGCTTCATCCCTCTTCCCAAACCTTCTGAGGATAGGGAAGATGAAAGTAGAGCACATCTGTCCTGCCCAGGGCACCAGCTGGGGGGAGTGTCCTTCCAGTTCGTATCTTGGGTGAGGACTGACTTTGCTCTGCTCTGTCACTGGGGAAAACCCACATAAATTGAACTCCACTCTTTAACTAGAGCGTCAGATGGAGGAACTCTGGACAGCATTCAGCCAGGAACCAGAACCAAGGCTCCTTTTACACTACACAGTTATAGCACTATGATTCTACTTTTTCCTCTCATGGCCACATCCTGTGGGATCTGGATTCTGTAGTTAAGTGAGGCAGTAGAGTCCTGTGACTGAAAATGCTAGGTATCCCTAAACTACAAATCACTGGATTCCACAGAATGGGACCCTGGCAATTTTAATTGTATCATAGAGCTATAGTCTGAAAATATCTCCAATCACATCAAGGCTGGCATCCTGTCCCTTGACCTCACCTCTTCTACAAGAGGGACATAAATGGGGGAGGGGGCCCTCAGACCTTCCAGTGGTTCCCTTACAGTGAGTTGGGTGAAAGATGGTTGGACGCTGACAGTGTGGGAGGTCTGTTATTTTAGATGCGGCGTCTCATCACCCGAGGAGAGTGGCAGTCTGAGCAACAAGACACTATGAAGACAGGCTCCTCCACCAACAACAATGAAGAAGAGAAGTCACGGATGCTGGAGAAGGAGAACCGTGAACTTGAGAAAATCATTGCAGAGGTGAGCTGGGACTGGTGGGGAGATGGAATGACTTATTTAGGGTTGTGGTGGAGAGCAATGAAGCTAGGTTATGGCTGACTCTGTGCCTTTCTTGTCATGTGTGGTTATCTTTTTCTAGAATTGAACTTCCTATGTTTTTCTGTACATCCATACAAAGGCTTCGACTTCACTGTGTGCCACTATGCACAGTGTGGTTTTATGATACACTTCATTGCTATCTTCCAAGAGTGTGCATATGTTATTTCAGTCAGGTAGGACTTAGGGCAGAATACTGTTGGTATCTTACACATGTGGAAATTCTCTTGCAGAAGCCCTTCAACATATAGAAGCACACTGTCTATATTCAGCTCAAGGTTGTGGAAACAGAGTGGCCCATTTAGTGCTGTTTCACATGCAGATACATATTTTTGGCTAATGCATATCCAACTGCCCTTACTGAAACTGGAAATAGTACTCTTCTGAATATGCATTCAAGCTGGGATCCAGAGGATTAGTTCTAACTAGTTAGACCTACCAAATTAATCCTTGAGTCAACATGGAAATAAATGGAACAGTGACTCAACATGGGGCCTTTGCAGACTGCCAGAAATAGCGCAAATTGAGTCCACTTTAACTGCCCTGACTCAATGCTAGGGAATCATGGGAACTGTAGTTTATTGTGGCACCAGAGTTCTCTGACAGAGAAGGCTCAATGTCTCAGAAAAACTACAATTCCCATGATTCCCTAGCACTGGGCCAGGGCAGTTAAAGTGGACTCTATTTGCACTATTTCTAGCAGCCTGCAAAGGTCCATGGAAGTAAATCTAATTGACACAATGGGTCTGCTTTAGTCACAATTAACAATAGGATCTAGGGCTCAGTTTGTGCATTCAGTTGCACAATATCACTGTCCAACACAAGGATCACATAGGGCAAGCAACATGTAATTCTGCATTCAAGGATTCATGCTATGCAGTGATGTAGAATCTCAGCCATACTTTGTCTGGAACTCACAATCACAGTTATGAATGTATAACCTAGAGCTATTCATTCATAACTGATTCATATTCATGAGCCCTATATATTCAGTAGTGCAGGGAATATGTAGAGATTGTAAAAGTCCTCCATTTCTCATTTACCAAGCATCAGGTACTGCAAGCAACAAGGGTTGGTTCTCCTGTCAGTTGGGGTACAGCAGACTGGTGTTTCCACCACCCTCCCATGAGCAATCTCAAGTACAAGGAGGAATTGTGATAGAATTCCTGCTTCTGACTGTTGCACCAGTGAACACTTGCAGGAGGAGGCTGGAAATGCCAGTCTTCTGCACCCCAATCAGCAGGAGAACAGATCCCCATCACTCACTGCAGCTGCTGAATGGTTAAGTCAGAATGGTGGGGATTAAGTTAAGTTAACAAGCAGTGAACTAAGTAACTGATCTAGAATTTCAACCTCTGTTAGTTGGTCAGGATTGACCATCAGCTGCTTCCTTTGTGATTGTAATTTATGGCAATGGAGAGTTGCCTATTCCCTATGTCTTAAGGAACAGTCTGAGAGATTCTGGGTGTGGTAATCCAAAAATACTCTCTATGCATCTCAGGAAGTAGACCAAATCTACAAAAGCTTATGCTACAGCTTCTTTCACACTGTTAGTCTCAAAGGTGCTACAAAATTTCTTTTCACACTGATATTCCAGACTAACACAGCTATATCTCTGAATTCCAGTTCAAAAATACTGCTTGCCTTGCTGTCCCAGTACAACTTTCCCCCATATTTGGCCTACATGAGCCACATCCAGATAATTTCAGCCTCTGCTGTCGGTTTCACCCATCCATTTCTTTTGTCTTTGTCTCCAACAGAAGGAAGAGCGTGTCTCTGAGCTCCAGCAACAACTCAAAGACCGACAGCAACTTCGTTCCCGGCGGCGCTCCTCCAACTGTGCAGCTGACAACCACTTCAACAACTCAGCCTCTGGGTCGGCTGCTACTGCACCCAACCTCTACCAGCCCAGCCTGCCTCTAGTCCGCTGCCTTGTGGCTGAACAGGCCGACAAGTTGGGCCGCAACAACTGTGATGGTAGCCGCGTCCATTTGCTCTACAAATGACGGACTTCACAAACACCACTGTGGGGGAGGGTGGGCGGCCCCTGTGCAGCCCAGGTCAGGTGGGCAGAGGCTCATGGAGCTGGTGGGGCTGGGACTTGTACAGTTGGCTGGGGACTTCATGGTCTTTTTTGTTTTTTAATCAAAGAAATCATAATCTCTGGTCTTTGTAAACAAAATCAACCCCTTTTGTGTCTGTCCACCTGCCTGTCCCCAGAACCTGGGATCCAGGTGCCAACTCTGTGGAGACTTATTCTAAAAGTAGAGGGGTGAAGGGATACCTCCCCACCCAACCTTCCCAGTGCACACATACCTGACTCCTTTTCAAATGTTACTATCTAGGGAGGGTAGGAAAGTTGGAAACAGGGCTTTCATCAGGCAGAAGGATGCTGTAGCCGTGTGGCTGAAGGAGAGAGAAAATCTAAAAGTGATGAACAATGGCCTCTTGTGAGTTTCACCTCCTGTGCGCTGAGCTAGAGGAAGAAACTGACAGCTACTATTAGGCTGTTTGGCACCGTTGTGCCAATTCTGCACACACTTGGCTGTCGCAAAACAATTGTATTGAGTTACTGACAGCTGCATTGTCATTCACAAGTGGCTCTTTCTTCTTATTGACCACAAATCTCTTCCTTCTGGCTGTAGCCATGTTGTCTGGAACAGGCAGGCACTGTAGCTCAAAAGCAGCCTGCCTATACAAATAGTATTTAAAGGGATCCATTTCCTCATGAACAGAGGAAGCCTGTAGCACAAGTGTGCTGTTATGCACAGTTGGCTCTTCAGAGCACTTTGGTATGAATGAGCCTGTAATGTGTAACCCCTGACAGTTCATTTAATTAGACAAGAGTAAATGTATGTTGTCATTGAACATGTCAAAACAAGCCCCCTTCCTCAGCAATGTGATTTTGGTTGCCAGTGCAGGCAACCTCAATTAGAAACTCTCATTGCCTACATAGTCACATCATATATCATATGTGGACTCCATGTTTATGCCCTTGGTGCTCCTTTTCACTACTGGCAAAGTGTACCACTACAGGGAGGCCACCTGCATATAAAGTTGGACTGCAATACACCGGCAAAGTCTAAAGACAGTCAGCTTTCTGTGGCAGAGGAAGACTTACATTTGCAGCTGCACAAAACAATGGGTAAGTGTAAAGCTCTTATCCAGGCATACAGGGTACTTCTAGAGACAGGAAGAAGGCAAAACATGGCCAGGGCACCTCTTTTAGAGGTGGCCATTAGCCACAAAAGACAGGAGCACTGTGCCAGTTCCTTTCTGACAAAGGTGTTAGGAAGGCATCCTTCCTAAAGATGATACAGGGGAGGCACAGACATCCCAAGGGACATTGTCACCTTGGAGCTGTTTTTAAAGTATTGTTGTCCTGCCTGAGCTTGATGCTCTTCTGTCTTGGATTATGGGTCAAGAAGGAGGACCCTACTTGCCACGAATGCCTTTGTCTCTCCCTCGTTCTGCCCTCCTGCTTCAGTCTTGCCAAGGAAAGTAAGGAGCAAGAGCTACAAGGGAGGGCAAGGATTGGGCAGAATGCTGATGAAGACCAGGAGAGAAGAGCCAGCAGCTACCTTACGACCAGCCCTTGGGCTGCCTCAGTAGCGCATGTGCGTGTGTGTTATGTGTGTATGCATTGTGCATGCATGTGTCCGTGCCAGTTCCTCCCCACACTTTTCCATTTTGAGCACTTTATTGTCCCAGCAGATGTGGGGAGTAATGGAGGCTGCCCACAGGGCAGGGGGAGTAAGTGAGGCAGAGGGGAAGCCTAGATGCCTGCCAAAATTTCCCCATCCGGCATACCAATGTTCTTAAGTAAAATTATACAATATGAGATGTGGATTCTTGACTCATCTGTGAATGATATGCTTTGCTCAATTTGGGTGCCATTCTTTCTCTTTGTGCTTCAGTTGGGACCAGAGCAAAAATGCAGTTTCCGCAAAAGTGGAAGTGGGCATATGATGTTTGCAAAAAGGAGTTGCTTTTGCCCACCTCTCCCTTCACATTCATAGGTACAAACTGTTAAAGGCCAAGATCCTGCATTGCACTAAAGACACATAAAGCTCCCTCAAATGTATACATGTGTCATTGTTCACACACACACCAAGCTCTTACCTTTCTTTCCCTGATGCCATGATACCCTGCCACAGCCATTCAGTGGTAAGGGGGATTATGTGTGGGTTGGCCAGGTAGATGCTGGGTGTGCTTCCGACAGTTGTAGGAAAACAAAAAAGGCTGCATCAACAGGAGTGTCCAGTTTTGGACACCAAAATTCAAGAAGGATGTTGACAAGCTGGAGAGTGTCCAGAGGAGGGCCACCAAAATGGTGAAGGGTCTGGAAACCATGCCTTATGAAGAGAGACTTAGGGAGCTGGGTATGTTCAGCCTGGAGAAGAGATGGTTAAAGGTGATACGATAGCCCTGTATAAATATTTGAAGGGGTATCATATTGAAGATAGAGCAAGCTTGTTTTCTGCTGCACCAAAGAATAGGACCCAGAACAATGAATGCAAGCTGGAAACCATACCCTATGAGGAATGGCTTAGGGGATGGGCATATGTGGCCTGGGGAAGAGATGATTAGGACATTATATAAGAGCCATGTTCAAATATTTGATGAGATATCATAATCAGAATAGAGCAAGCTTGTTTTCTGCTGCTGCAGAGACTAGAACACACTGCAGTTGATTCTAACTACAAGGAAAGAGATTTCACCTAAAGATCAGGAAGGACGTCCTGACAGTAAGAGCTGTTCAACGATGGAACAATCTGTTTCGGAATGTGGTGGAGTCTCCTTTGGAGGTTTTTTAAGAGGCTTGATGGCCATCTTTTGGAGGTGCTTTGATTGTGGCAGGGGGTTGGACTGCTTGGCCCTTGTGGCTTCTTCCAACTCTTCTATGAGTCTACAAAGGCATTCTCTGGAATGCCCTGAAGGTCCAGGAGTATACATTTGTTGGCCTGAAGAATTCATTTCCTGGCTGCCCATTTATCGCCTTAGCCATGGGGTTGAGGCTTTCTGGCATCAGGAAAGGGAAAAGAAGGGAGAACGTGTAGATGGTGTAGCCAAATTCCACCATCCATGCTGAGCATAAAATAGGGAGTTTGGATTCACACCTGCGCTTGTCACTAACAGACAAGATGCCAACTAGTACATTGCCTTACAGTGCAGTCTTGTGGATGTCTACCCAGAAGCCTCACTGAGCTCCATATAACTTATTCCCAGGTAAAAGTATACATAGTACTGCATCCTTGGATATTTTTTAAAATGTCTTTCAAACTGCACTCTAATTTTTATGAGCTCCATTAAACTCAATGACAAGATCAGCCCTTGGAAATGTAATCTTCTGGTCTATAGATCCCAGCATCCCCCAGTGTGTGGGCTGGGGGTTCCCAGGAATTGTAATCCAAAAAAAGTTATTTTCCCAGGGCTCTGGAATGCAGAACTGCATTGTTAACATGAAAAACTGATCGGGGGGGGGGGGGGAGGTTTCTTAGCAACATTATATTTACCAGCCAGTTAGTGCTGATCATAACTGGATTGTGCCACAAACTTGCAGACCGAGTTTTTCTTTTTCTTTTTAATTGAGCCCAACCTTAGTGCGGAAAAGTATGCCCAGAGAATGCAATGAAGTTATTCCAGATCTAAAAAGTATTTCTTTTTAGCCTAATTGGAGTTGTTAAGAGACCTGAATGGAGGCTCTGGAATCCATGTGCAGGACAGGCTTTGCAGGAAGGCTCATAGGCCACAACTAAGAAATGAACGGAGTGGGCAAGGCTGCTGGACCATAATGACCATAATGATTGTAAAGTGTTCAGCTAGAAAGGCTTGGACTGCCTACCCTCCAACATTTCACAGATGAAAATGGGAACAAATATGGCCAAACAACAGCAGAGCATGATCAAGAGGGGAAATGTTATTAATGAGGAAGCACACACAAGCTAGGAGAAGCTGCATCAATTTGCATTTGCCTAAGCCTAATGGAATGGACCGGATTCTGTCCCTCCTTTCCTTGCTGATAACTTAAGTGCAAACAGGGGGACCAGGTGTCTTAACCACAAAGGAGAAGGCATCGTAAAATGTAGGTCATTACAACATAAAGGATAAAAACACTAATATAAATGTACATCCATGTCTCGTAGGCATGCTCAAAATAGAGTACATTTTGGAATTTCTCCTGGACAAAAGATTGAAATGCAGGACATGTCCTGGAAAAGACAGATGTCTGGCCACCTTGAGTGCAAACCACTTCTGCACTTTGAACTCAGTGTGTAGCAATTGATGACAAAGGGGGAAAGTGGGAAGAGAGAGAAATGGGGACATTTTAAAAGCAGCTGGAAAGGTGGGAATGTATCTTGTCACCTGAGGCAGTTGCCTCATTCAGCAACAGCAAGACCAGGCTGTTCCCTGGTCCATAAAGATGATCTGAACTATGGCAGGTGGAGGTGCAACACTGATGTATGGGAACAAACAAACCAGTATACCTGATGAATGTTTTTGTTGCAAACTTCTTTCTCTTGGTTAGTCCACAAGATCTCTTTGTAAACAAAGCTGTAGTCAGGGGTTGTGTACCACTGGGCCTCTGTGTTCACCTTGGCTGCCATTCCCCTTCTTTTGTGTCTTCAAATAACCTTTCCTTACATAGAGAGAGCTCTCCATATAGTAAGCATTACGCCTATTTAACACCCATTCAAGTCTTCTCCAAGCTACGTCAACCCTAACGCAAACCTATCACAGAGTTTTCTTCTTGGCAAGTTTATTCAGAGGAGTTTGCCCTTGCTATCCTCTGAAGCTGAGAGAGTATGACTTGCCCAAGGTCATGCAGTGGGTTTACATGTCCAAGCTGGGATCTGAACCCTGGTCTCCAGAACCCTAGTTCAACACTCAAACCATTACACCACACAGGCTCTCCTGCAGTTATTTATACACATCAATTTATGAAGTATTTGCTACCTTACTTCTGTTTACCTTGCAGAGTAGAAGTAGGCAGATGATCTATTGGCACATTATTGGGCAATTTGCAGTAGACTGGTGAGATTGCTTATGTTGCATTAACAACTGCAGCAGAAAGGCTCTCCCCTCCAAAGCGGGCTGTTGTGAAGCTACCTGACATAATTTAGGTATAGATTTACAATTCTGTATGTAGCCTGTCCCAGGGTATGCCACTGACCATGAGATTCTGAAAACTACATAGTCCAAAAAAGTTAATGTTCCAGGGCTCTGGCATCTAAGGCAATATTTTCTCTCTCTCTTCCCACTAGCACTATTTTGATTTTTACTATGGTTGGTGAACGTCAGTGCTCTAATAAAATGAAAATAGCAGATAGCTCCAAGCAACATGAAGTTCATCTATGGACTCATCTACACCAGACAGAATATCGTCCCTGTGTCATGAAGACTGGTCACCCTAAGGCCAGGCTGAAACCATTTTATTTGGCCTGTGTAGACAAACCCTTTACCTGTTTAAGAGTTTCCAGTGTTAATGGACCCAGAGTTGGGATTGACTGCTATCTTTCCTAGCCAATATAATCCTCAATGATTTGGTTGTGTCTTTAAACTAACCCACTTGAAATCTTGGAAGGTTTTTACATTTTTATGAAAATGTATGTAATTTTCTGGGGAAAGTATTTGTTTTCAGGAAATACATAGGGAGAAGAAGAACATAGAAGGTATTGGAGGGAATCTTCAACCATCCCCCTTGGTAACAGTTACCATATTTGATTGGGAAGTGCCTTAACATTTAATAAGGCTTCAGCAGTCTGTTTCAAGAGTTCAAGTTAGTGAGAATTGGGAGGAGAAGCAGTGGTTCACCAGTTGTTCTTCATGTGTTCTTTCGTTTTTCCTAAATGGGCTTTTCCCTCCAATGGTTTTGCAGACAAAATCTTGACTGTGATACCAGGCTCAGATAGTGGAATCAAAGCTTTTTGAGGGGATTCTTATAAAATCCCAGGTTTCTTTCTTATCACAAATCTTAGTTCTAAATAGCTGACATTTTTTTTGCAAACAGGCTCATTTCCAAAAAAAAAAAAAATGTTATCCATGATGCCAATTTGAGAAACGTATTAAAATGAAGTGTTTCTAATATTTAGACCAACAGCCTAAGTAGGGTTGAAACTATCTTGGCTGCTGCATAGCCACAATTTGTTGGGATGGGGAGTGAAACCGTAACATGAAACAAAAATGGAAAACAATTTCCTTGTCAGCTTTTGAAACAGATCCTACTGCTGTACCTCTTACAGCAATATGAGCCACACGAATTGGCAGCTGATAATATTGATCTCTTCTGTGCTTTTCACTTTCCATGATTTCAGCATTTCAGACTGCTGTTGAAGGCATAAGAGGAAGCCAGAAAAATTCATTTTTTTTCCTAGTCAGCTAGTCCATCACTCACCTTCCTGCAGCAGGGCACTCATACTTTAACAGCTGCATCCCGGGTAGGACCTCTAAAGTGATTACTGCATCTCCATGTCAGAAAAAAAATAGAATTTCTGCCTGCTGAACCCAAAAGCTATTAGGAAACCAAAGTTGGCAGTCCTACTTGCATGTTCAGGTACAAGAGCCAGGAAGGAGGCAGGCATTCCACCAAGCCAGGGATGGACAACCCTCCTGAATTTTTGGACAACAGCCTCCATCATTCGTGAGCATGCATTGCCTGCTGGCTGGGGCTGATGAGAGTTGTAGTCCAAGACACCAAGCAGCATGCTCCTGTTCCAAGAGGATCTGGTGTTCAAAGCATGTCGTTTATATCACGTAGGCTTCTATTTTTGTGCATGTTAATAGAGAAACTACCAAGCTGTGGGTATGTGGGCACAGTGACCTGATCAAAAGGCCAGCCATCAGCCATCACCAGGAATCTGCCAAGACTCATGTCAGAGCTTGGAAAAGTTAAACTTCAGAGCACAAGTTTTTTGTTTTTTAAAGCAACATTTCCAAGCTCTTTAAAGGGCCCCACCTGCCACTTGCTGATTCCCCAACCCCCTTTCAAATCTCCTTATCTCCCTTTGCCAGGGTTTGTGAGCAAGTGACCAACACAAGGAGACTCAGTAGGCCCAGTGCCATCTTCCAGTCCCCTTGCCCTCTTGCCAGAGGTGCAGAAGGAAAGGGGAGCAGCCTTTAGAGGGGCTCTGCTCATGGTACTCCCCAAGCACAAAGCCAATGCTGCATGGTGGGAACATGAATCAGACTGATGGGATAAGAAGAGACTGTTCCATTTCAAAGTTTAGACCAGGAATGGATAACTTTCAGTGATTTTCCAATGAACCCAGGTGCCCACTGTTGAAACAAAATCAAGATACCCAAACCCATCAGAGAGAAAAGGTTCTGCCTCAGTCTATTCCCTGCTCGTGCTGGCTGAATGCAAAAAAGGAAAAGGTTTTATTTTTCAAATAGAGGAGAATTTAGGTTTACAACCCTCCCTGCCCCATCAGAAAAGGCATGCATTCTATAACCCTCAAGCTCAGTCATCTCATCCAGCAGCAATGAACAGACGAGGGGCCCTTTGGCACTACACATTTATAGCATTATGGTTTCACTCTACCTGGCATGCTTCCATCCCATGGGATCCTCGTATTTGCAGTTTAGGGAGGGGTATTTACTGATCAGCCAGAGCATTCCTCTAATGTCTCACCAAACTACAAATCCCAGGATTCCATAGGATGCAGCCATGGTAATTAAAGTGGAATCACAGTGCTATAATCTTGTACTAGTGTGAAAGGGCCCCAGGAGTAGGCAGGTTAAGGCCCTCCAACTACTGTCCAATCACAGCTCCCAGCATTCCTCATCACTGGCTATGCTGACTAGGGCTGATAGGAGTTGCAGTTCAGCAACTTTCAGAGGATCCTGAGTTGCCTGCCATTGGAGCAGATGAAGTCAATGGCTCGGGTGGATTGGAAGCTTTCTTTTACTGTGTGCTGAGAAAGGGTAACAAGTTCTCTTTTCCACCATCCTGCTTCTGATGCAATACATTAATTATTAAAGCATAACAGGTTTGTGTGATGTTATCTAGAGATGATAATGGACCCGGATGTCTGTGGCTGGGACTTCCTGTGGTCATTCAAGCAGCAACTCACCATAAAGTGCTAGTTCAACTGCCTCCACAGATAAGTGTGTCAATTCAACAAGACCATGGAGTGGGGGAATTGGATTCTCTCCCTGCCCTCCCTGTTCCCTTAGCTTGCTGTGGCTGAATGAGACATGACAGTGTCCATTCTGCCCAAAATTCACAGTTGGTACAGTCACAACAAATGGAAAAAAAGAAGAACAGTCACGATTTAGATCTCACATTTTCATTCTAGGGTGAAGAGAGGTTAGTTGGATATGACTGGTTTACTTCGGGGCCAAAGCTGTGATTTGCTTGGAGGGGCCCTCCCGTTGAAACAGTATACATGGACGGCATCAAAAAGATATAAATACCACAGATAATTAAGCCAATTGTAACCAGCAAGGCGACTGCCAGGGCCACGTAGAATGGCCAGCCAGAGAGGCCCAGGATTCGGTTTGCTCCTTGTGGGGCAGGTCGCCCCACATCGACACTCAGGCTGATGGTGTTGAGGGCATCGGCCCCAGGCTTGGGTCCAGTCTGCGAACGGCTCCTGTTGCCCCCAGGGAGATAGAGCAGCCCACGTCGGCGGTCAAAGCGCACAGAGCCAGGCGGAGCAGGGGCTGAGGGGAGCTGGTCCAGGAGGTCATGGCGGGTGGAGATGCCCGGCAGCCCTTTGCGGGAAGGCAAGGTGGTTGGCGCTCGGCAAACCGGGCAGGTGACTGAGTTGACATCCTCGGAAGAGACGTTGATACGGGCCAGGCACTCTAGGCAGAAAATGTGGCCGCAGCTCAGTTCTTTTGGCAGTTTGAAGAGACGATCGTAAGGGGTGAAGCAGATGACGCAGTCCAGGGCACTGGGCTCACTGTTCCCTGCTTCTTCCTTTGGCTCCGGCTGTTGGGACGAGTTCTCGGGCTGGAAGCTGACATTATGGTGAGCCATCACCTTCTCCTCTGCTTTTTTGTTAGGCTCAAAGACTGAGGAAGAAATGGGCTGCAGTCCTCAGGTCCTGTGTCAGCAGGCCACATTTCGGTTCAACCACCCTAGTGAAACAGGTTGGGCCCATGTTGACATTTCTGGGAAGGAGAGAGAAAGAGAAAGAGAGTCCAAATATTTACCCCAAATGATATGAGGCAGCACAACCCCAACAATACAGGGAGTGACTTTACCCAGGTGGATTCGAAAGGAGGCACTCCATTTAATCTGCAGATACCAGGTGAGGAAACCCAGATGAGTGGGAGAATGCAAACTACATCACTTTCAAGCTATATTTGGTCTCTCTCTTTACTGTATGACAGACTTTATGCCTGCCACTGCCAATACTTTGAATTAAGAATGATTTGTCTATACTGCTCATACTGCTAATAGAGAGGAGAGGATTACATCCCCTGCCCTCTCTCAAGCCCTGGTTGCAGAATGTCTGAAAGGAAACTGCATGATCCACATTCATGTTCTGTTCAGAAGGTATCACAAATGTGCATGTGCATGATTTCCTAATCATGCAGCCCACATTCCTCTTAGAGGAGACCAAGAGAGGTCACTGAATCCAGCTTCAGCCATTTAGAGTAAAACGAGGAAGGTGATTGTGACTGTTTTTACAGAAAATATATCAGGCCCCTTTGAGGTGAAAGCCTCAAAGCATCAATCCTGTAGTAACTTATTCAGTTACTATTAAGAAAATAGAGCCACCACAGAAGTCAGCAGCAGCAGGAAGGGCTGGCAGCAAACAGTATAAATATATGAGAGAGAGAGAGAGAATTCTTTCAAGACAGTGCTCTCACCCTGAGATTTCTCATCCTTACTTGGAGGACAAAGGAAGAGGGGCCAGGTCAATGGTTAAGAAATATGAGCACTGCACTCTAAAAAACATCTGTACAGCCAACATTCCCTAGTGCTGCTCTAGTTCAATCTACCTGAAATTTCCCTTCTGCTGAGATTTTCAGCAAGGCATCTCTGGCTTATGTTAGCAATATCAGGACTCATAGAGATATATAAAGTGGGGCAGACTACTTGTGCAAAGAAGCAGAAAAAGAGACTTACATTTCTCCAAATTTTCTTCCCCATCACCCCTTTACCATATGGTACCCTCCAGATACTGACAACAGCAACTAGAAGCCCCCAGCCAGAATGGCCAGTAGCCATGTGAACTGGACGATTCAGGCAATTGTTACAACAGGGTAAAATCTCCAAGCTCTGCTATTCAGAATCTACTAAGAACAAGTTTTCAAATTATACAGAACTCTTCATCAGGGAAATAAAAACCCCACTGTGCTAAATATTCAGGCTGACATTAACCTGGCTGAAAGCAATGTTCAATACTACAGTCTTTGTAATTTCACACAGGTGAAAATATTCCCAGGCGAATTCAGAAAAGTAAGAGGCATAAGCTTTGATGCACATCCGCTTTGGTAATTTTTCTACTTGTAGAAATCCTCATTCAGACACTGCTTGTTCTTATGGCTAAAGTTGCTCTGACGGCCGAAGTCAGAGTCTAGTATGCTTTACAACAAAGGAGCAAATGAAACCTGTGTTGGGACAGAATCACAAGAAATAGATTACAAACAGGATTCTGTATGCTGTCATTCAAAAAAGTAAAATTTTCATACTGTGCTATTTACAAACTACCAAAGACAAGCTTTTCAGTTATACAGTGCACACCTTTCTCACAACTACAAGGGACTATGACATAACTAACAAAGCAGCCACATATAAGTGCTTGGTTTTATGAACTGGTCCTCTGCTAACAATCGTCTGCACTCAATTTAGTACTAGAAATAGAAAAAGGCCTTACAAATTCCAGTTCCAATCTAGGTTCAACAGACTTCCCTAACAGGACCAATAAATTAAATCAAACATTTGCATCTGCAAGAATATGGTGAGCCTGTTTCATAACATTTCCCCTCGAGCCCAAAGAATTCGATCCAGGTTTATCTTGGTTGTCAATAAGGAATGTGGAAATTTTTCCCCAAATATCTCCTCTTTGCACCCCAAGGCACTCACCCTTCTCTTCTTTCCATGTCTCATCTCCAGTGAGGACATATAAAACTGTCTACTAATGCACCCCACAACCCTCTTTTTTTTTTGCTGTGCTGGCACTGACCTTTGCATTAAGGAGCTCTTCGTTCTGAAAACGAAAAGCAGAACATTTTTAATGCTCTACTACGTTTGGTTATCAGATTGTGAACAATCCCTTAGAAATCAAAATCCCTTAAATTAAAAGATCTCTGACAACTCTCTAGGGCGGCTGATTATGAGTGGGAAGAGGGGCAGCCAGTCTTGTGCCTTTAAGAAAAGCTTGATCTGTAGAAGTCAGCAAAGTCAAGTCTTTCTGTGCGGAAAGGAGAATGAGATAAGCTAAGCGTTATCACCTGCTTAAGTCTTTGTGGCAAGCAACTGTAAAAAGCAGGACCTGATTTTTTTTAAAAAAATGGAGCAGCACAAAGTTAAACCAACATTGGGGCCTGATATATTTTCTGTAAAAACAGTTGAAAGCACTGATTCATGCCATCTGTCCCCTCTGCTTGGGAGCCCTGAACCTCCCCATCTCAAGGATCCCAAATCCTACAACCAGAAATGGTTAAAAACTGTGCCATATGCTTCCCACCCTTTGTCTCAGTCATTTCCAAGGGATAGCTGTGTCAGTATTTGTCTTACAACCCAAATGATAATAACATGGTTAGGCTGCAAGCAGTGACTGATTTAACATGGGATCCTATGTGAGAATGTCATACCCTCCAAACTTTCACGGATGAAAACTGGGACATGTGTAGCCAAGCAACATCAGGAGTGTGGTCAAGCCAGCAAAAGTTATTAATGAAGAACACACAAACTAGGAGGAGCTACAGCAGTTTGCTTCTGCCTGAGCCTACTTGGAAGGGCCATATTTCAGTTCTTTCTGCCCCCATGAGTTAATTGAATGGAAACTACTTTTGCATTTTGAACTCAGTTTGCAGTAAACTGAAGTAAGTTGGGAAGAAGTGAGAGAAGGAGTGGGAAAATGGGTCATTTTACTTTAGAAATGAGAAGGTGGAGGATTAATCCAGACTGTCTGAGGACATGAGACACTGAAATGAAACATAGAATGTCTTCAACAATTTCTGCATAAACCTCAGTAGAACATTAGGAAACCTACAGCTATTGCATTCTGCAATTTGATGGGCAAAAAAGTAACTTTTCCAGGTTCTGCTGTGTAAACTTCACTAAGGAGTTTCAAGAAGCTGGTCAAGCATTCCAAGCCATCGAACTGTACCATGAATATAGTTCTCGGATCTCAGGACCTGAGTCTCAGCATCTGGACAATGTTCTCTGGTCCTTAGCAAAAGGGAAAGGAAACTCAGGGCAAGAGTAATATCTTGAAAATATGTGAGTATATATTTTTTCTCTGAAGATGCCAGCCACAGATGCTGGCGAAATGTCAGAAAGAAACTCTTCTAGAACATGGCCACACAGCCCGAAAAACCCACAAAAAACTATGTGAGTATATATTTTCCTTATTTGTTAGACCTTGGCTTATTGTTTGTTTGTTTGTTTGTTTGTATGGCACACTCTATTCAGGTGAGTTTAATGCATAATGCATCATGCTTAATGACATTGCCCTGTGTAACATCACCATGGCTGCCGTCTGTGTCATCATCACAACGGGTTGCCTCTAGGTCTTACTTAGGTTTTGGCACTGAAATCTCAGGACCTGAGATAGTTTGGCCTGGCAAGCCTAGCTATGAAAGACTCTGTGATGGTGGTGTTATCACTATGGCAGTCTCTACATGCTTTCAGGAGCAACATCATGTGCCATTCCACATGCTGCAAAACCACAGTTATTTTCAAGGACACTATCCGCCATTGTTTCATGGGTAAAAGTAGGGACAGATGGATTTGTAATGTTCTCACAAACAAGGAACTTGCCTAACATAAACTCCAGCCCTTCTCACATTTGGAGGAGCCTCTGCTCTCTAACTGCTGTATGCTGTATTTACTTCTTCTGTAAGCAGCCCTATGAATATAGAACAAAGCAGGTTACTTTATGCTGTGTCAGAGCATAGGTCTTCCTAACTCAGTGTTATTTACTTCAAGTATGGAGAAATAGTAGCGCTTCACATGTTGCTGAATTGTAGCTCCTTCCCTGCTTCACCCTTGGCTTTGCTGATTAGAATGAGATCTCATGAAATCTGGAAAGGCAAGGTTAAAATGAAGCATCTTCAGATATTTGTTGGAAAGCCAAGAGGGAATGGATTGGGGTGTCATAATTCTGGAGGGTCCACAGGGGTACAGGGGGAGCAAAAGGAAGACATTCCCTCCATAAAAATTTTGTCCATCCCAATGAAAATTTCCTTCACGTCACAAATTTCTAGCTTTGCAGATTTTTAGCATGGCACCTAGAATTCTTACATCTGTTGTGTTCACATTCCCCTGGTAACTGTGCCTGCCTCCATTTTTTTGGGCACCTAACCTCTGTTTCTAAATGCTCCGTTGACATTTCAAGTTGCAATGCTAGAAATTTGGGGATGAAGGAAAATTTAATGGGAGGGTGGAATTCTTACTGGAAAGCAAAAACCCCATTTTGCTCCCCTCAAAGCTATATAAAAGCCAGGGTGGTGTAGTGGTTTGAATATTGGACTACAACCCTAGAGACCAGGGTTTAAATCTCCACTCAGCCATGGAATCCCACTGGGTGACCTTGGGCCAGTCACACACTCTCAGCTTTACAGGAAAGCAATGCCAAACCCCCTCTAAACATGGGTGAGCAGGGATTCAAACCCTGGTCTCCTAGAGTCCTAGTTCAACACTTAAACCACTATACCAGACCAGCCCCTTGTTCTACCCTAGCTAGAACCAACAATTGGATTTATACTGATTTCTACAACTCAGACCCATGAATACGTCTACAATATACACCACACTATATACTATATGCCATGGCTCCATCCCATAGAATATTGGGTTTGGTAGTTTGCTATAGGATTTAGAATTATCTGCTAGAAAAATCTGTACTTCAGGGGATGGTTTTAGTTCTAGGGAGTAGACTAGACCTTTCTAGCAAGGTATTCTAAGTACCTCTCCAAATTACAAATCTCAGGAGACTATAGGCGGGTGTCAAGCAGTTAAAGTGGAATCAAACCACTGCAAAATACCTTGATGTTCAGCCATAATAACTGTCTTGGTAGATGGTTACGGGACAAGGAGATGGAAGACAATTGACATATCGGTGGTCTGTGTCTATGCACTTTTCCAGCCATTTTCATTAGGGTTGAAATGCACATGCAAGCTCACAGATGTGTACGCACATCTCCCACTCAGGTATTTAACTAATAGCAGTGGCCATGCTTCATTTTTGGATTGTCTCATCATCACAGGGGTTTTGAGGTAAAAGATATCCAGGATCAGTTTGCCAGTGCTGCCTTCAGTGCAGTATTAAGAAGTGCTACTACCATTGTTTCTTGAGAGATCCTTCACCAGTGTCACCTCCCACTATTGCTGATGCCCAGTAGCTGTTTGGCACATTTAGTCTGGCTCCTGTTTGGCCTGGGATGCCTTCTCAGTAGCCTCTTTCCTCCCAGGAACATGAAGTCCCATCATCATGGAAAGTAATGCTGGAGGAGAGTTCTGTGGATACCAAAAAGGCATACAAACAGGTGCGAGAGCAAATCAAGCCTGAACTCTCACTAGAAGCCAAAATTATTAAATTGTTGTATTTTGTATTGTATAGCATTATATTTTGGACATAGCGTGAAACAATGTGACACACAGAAAAAAAGATCAGCAGTAGGAAAAGAGAAAGGTGGGGAGAAAAGAGGAAGGCCACCTTACAGGTGAATTGACTAAATCAAGAAAGCCAGAGTCTTGAATTTGCAAGACCTGAGCAGGGCTGTTGATGACAGGGGTTCATGAAGGTCTCTCATTCATAGGGTTGCCTTAAGTTGAAACCGACTCAACAGCAAATAAATGTGGCCGTGCCACTCAATGGTTCTGGGAATTATAATAGAAAATTGTAACATTTCCAAGTTCTGATTTCTAGATATGTTGAATGGGGACTGAACAATGGAAATTCTACTGCAGGTGGGCTACAACAATAACATTATAAAGAGACGTCCTTAAAAAGGTAAAATGGGAAGAGAAAACAGATAATAGGACCGGCACATATACCCTTTGCATTATAAATTGAGATACTCTTATCCGAAATCCTTAGGACCAGATGTGTTTTGGACTTTGGATTTATTTTATTTCATTTCTTTTTTGAATACCTGTATTTGCATAAATGTACATAATGCGGTGTCTTGGGGATGGGACCCAAGTCTAAACACAAATTTAATTTATGTTTCATATACACCTTATACACATAGCCTGAGGGCAATTTTATACAATATGTTAAAATAATTACAAAGTTTGTGTAGACTAAACCACCAGAAAGCAAAGGGATCACTATTTCAGCCGGCCGTGAAAAAAGTTTTGGAATTTGAAATATTTTTGAATTCTCGAGAAGGGAAAATCAATCTGTATTACTTCTCTCTTGCTCCTCCCATTCTCGGCTGAATCAGATGAGGTTTTATAGCATTGGAACAGCAAATACAGTCTTAGGGAATGTAAACTGAGTTACAGCTTCCTTGTATGAAAGATCATTCTTCTGGTCTGCTTGCTCTTTGTGGATCACTGCCTTTTCCCTTCCTATGGCCATCCCCCGGAGCTTTCTGGAAGGGCTTCTGAATTAAGATTCAGTTCCTCCATTGGTGCCTTCTGATCAAGCAAAGCTCTTTGCACACATGAGGGAGGACTGTGTAAACAGCAAAGGAAACTTGAAAGTTTCCACAGTTAGCTGCTCCTTCAACTGCCAAAACGAAGCAAGCCAGTTTTCAGCTTTAGCTTTAAGTCTTAAAGTGAGATATGGACTGCTCTTCAAATAAATTCATGCTCTGCAAGACCTTTCCTTTGGTATTTTTCACCCCAACTGGGATCATAGGGACCACCTGAAAATGTATCTGAGATCATAGACAGCTCACGATTGCAGATGAATGACAGCAAAGAGAAAGATCAGAACCAAGTCAAGCCATTACTGTGTATGCTCTAGTTGTCCTGATTTGGCAGATAGTCCCAGTTAATTCTCTGTCATCCCACTTTGTCAGATGCTTTCAAAATGTCCCAGTTTCTCTCTTCTCCTTCCACCTTCCCCCTTTGTCCTCAGTATACTTCAGTTGCTGCAAATTGAGTCCAAAGCGCAAAAGCAGTTTGCATTCAATTCAGAGCGGGAAATTAGGAGACAAAGGGGCCAAATCTTGCCCTTCCCTGTAGGCACAGGCTAAGGCAACCTGCTGCAACCTTCCTAGCTTATGTGTTCTTGCTCACTAGTAAATTTTGCCCTCTTACTCATACTGTGGTGTTGCTTGGCCACATGTGTTCCAGTTTTAATCTGTGACATATTGGAGGGTATGCTATCACCAAGAAACCATGGCAGGCGACTACTAACTACACAGGCTTCTCTGGAAACTGAGAACTCACCAGGCTTTCCCTCTGCTGAGAAGCTATGTCTGATGCATTGCTTTCTGGAACAATGGCGCCCAAACATAGGTCCCCAGATATTGTTGGACTGTAAAATCCAGAATCCCTGACTATTGGCCATGCTCACTGGGGCTTCTGGGAGATGATGACCAACCAAATGTGTGGCTACAAGCATAGAAATCACAGTTCTAGAACTAGTCAAGTTCAAAGTGCATGTCAAAAAGCAACACAAAAGGAAAGTTACTTGGAAAGGAATTCCTGTCCATGATTGCCATTTTCCAAAAAAGTAACTAGTTGCATTAGTTCTTGACTTACTTTCATTACTTTTTAGTTTCTGTTTTTAAGAAAATCTAAGCCAATTAGAAAATAGCCTCGGATTTTAGAGGGGAACGCTCAAAACATCCCCAAAGGTATTTTAGCCACTCATGGCTAAAGTTGGTCATCGAACAGGGGAAAGCAATGGCATTACCAGTCATCACATTACTTTCAAAGGTCCAACTGCTGTTTGCACACACTATCTTTTGTTACCAGGCACCCCACAGAATATGTTACAGGTAAAGCTGTTGCCTGTAACACATTGCTTCAACGTTTGATATATAAGATGTGCCTCCAAGCATGTGCATACTGCACTATCCTCACACTGTTGAATAACTACAAGTGGTATTTCAGCTTTCACATATACAGCTCAGGACAGCATTAGAGGATGAGCTTTCCAAAGCAGGCTAGTGCTGTGACATGCCTCATTATAGGCATTAGAAATCATGAAGAAGGAGGGGGGGAGATCATCAGTCTATTATTTATTTGTTTATTTCATTTGTATGCTGCCTTTCTCCCAGAAGGGTCCCAAGGTGACTATGATTGCCCAGAAGGCTTGGGAAAAGCCATTCTGATTTTAAGCACTTTGCCTAAATGGCACTCTTACCATCCTGAGGACTAGAAGCATACCTTTTTAGAAATCCTTCAGATTTGGTTGCATTTTGTGACACCCACTAAAGGGAAGATTCAGACTCCACACAATCTAATACCACATATTCTTGTCTTCTGAAAAAGAAGGCAGCAAGGAAGGCGCTGTGTCTCTAGAAAGCACCATTAGTCAACCTTTCACCACCGTGTGGGCTGCAAGAAAATTGGCTTTCGGCATCGGGAGATTGCTTGGTCTTGCTTTGTTTTGGCCCTGGCCACTCACATCAAGCTCTTTCATGTTCTTTGCCCCCCAAGAGAGGGAGACATCCTATTGCTTACCATCTCTGCCAGTCCCTGGAGTCCCATCTGTCAACCAGGGGGCCAAGTAAGGGCGGTTCGACAGTGGAACACACTCCCTCGGAGAGTAGTGGAGTCTCTTTCCTTGGAGATCTTTAAGCAGAGGCTGGATGGCCATCTGTTGGGGATGCTTTGATTGGGAGTTCCTGCATGGCAGGGGGTTGGACTGGATGGCCCTTGTGGTCTCTTCCAACTCTATGATTCTATGATTCTATAATTCATGGGACACCCACCCACCCCCAGCTCTTTGCTCCTATGCTAAGTCTCACCTGATCTCCAAAGGCACACGTTGCTCTGAGATGCTGCTCAGGTTGACTGGTGGCTGGGTTCACTCTGGTGCCAGTCTCATAGTGCCTTCAGCCTTGGAAGGGGGATCTCTTCTGCCGTTGTCGTCTGCTCTCACCGCCACTCCCTGCGACTGAAATCTGCCCCCTGGAGAGAATGGATTCCTGGGTCACACCTCACCTCCGGGCTCCACCTGCCGTGGGGCGAGGCGGGGAGACCAAGCCGGTGCCACCACATTCTCTCACTTTCTCTCTGGCTGCTTGGGGAGGAATTTGCCAGCCCTTAATCCTCCGTCAAACTTCCCAGACTGCCTTTTCCTGACCCCTACGTCCATTCCACCCTGCAGCCAGCCAGCCACCCACTCCCCGAGGCTCCTTTCAACCCTTCTTGTCAGTAAACAGGTGCTCCTGACAAATTGCCCACCTTGAAAGGCAGGACCTGCATTAGACGGAAGTAAGTACGCTTCTTTCTCGCGCCTTCAGAACCTGGGTAACAAGGAGAGCGAGCGTAACCATTCCCATGGAACCAAAGAGGATCTTCTGACCCTCCCTGTGGCCTACACAGTCCATTAAACAATTTCAGTAGCTATTCCTTGAGTGCACTTTTTTGTAACCTCTGAAAAGACTGAACTGCATCGCTGAGCTCCCTCCCAAATGCAGGAGTTTTTTTGGAAATATGGGAAAGAACTTGGAAAGAATGAAGGCTCTATGAGAGAAAGACAGTGGGGGCTGCACAGATCATCTCCTCCCTGCACTGCTTTTAAAAAAGAATTGCTTGCACAATGGCTAGATTTGGAAAGCATTACTGAAAGACAGTAAAATAGGAGCCAGGTTGATAATTATTTATTAGTTACATGCATATGGCCACCTTGAGGTGGGAGGAAAAATGAATCATTAGAAATGACAATGATGCTAGGAAAGGTGGAAGGCAGTAAAAAGAGAGGAAGACCACATGCCAAATGGTTAGACTCGATCAAGGTATGCAAGGGCTTGGGTCTGCAGGACCTGAGCAGAGAAGTTGAGGACATGGTTCTTGGAGATGTCTCATCCATAGGGTCGTCAAATGTCAAAGTCAACTCAAGGGCAAATAACAGCAAGAAATATCCCACCATTGCTTTGATGAGCTCACAGACAATCTCCTCCGCTCCTGGCTTCATCCTCTTAAAAATCCTGGGAGACAGATCGAGGAAAGAGGGGTAGCTGAGGTTGAGCAGGGCTGGTCCAAGGCCATCCATTAAGTTTCATGGTGCAATGGGGACGGAGAAGGCCGATTCCCCCAAGTCCAACATTCTGACCACTGTGCACCACACTGGCTCTGTGCAAACAATATGCTCTAGCAGACAAGCAAATTCATCAGCAAATGGAAGAATGTGGCACCAATCACAAAGGAACAGGTACAATGGGCATTAAATATAGACAGCTGGAGGCTCTATAGAGTGTAGAAGTCCTGCTCAATAACTCCATGGATTAGAGAGAGCCAGCGTGGTGTTGTAGTTTGAACAACTCTCTGGGCCTCAAAGGAAGGCAAAGGCAAACCCCCTCTGAATAAATGATGCAAAGAAATCGGTCACCATATGTTGGAAACTATTTGCAGGTTCACAACAACACAAGAACAACTCAGTGGGTAGAATATAGATGACAGGGACACAGATTTTGTGGTAGTGAGAAGGTATTTAGAAGGGTCCATTGTTACTCAATACAAGACAGTAAAAATAAATTACAACACATACCCTAGTACATCTTATAAAGTTACCTCATTTATGGGCTGTATGGTGTAGTGGTTTGAGTGTTGGAGTAGGATTCTGTGAGATCAGAGTTCAAATCCCTGTCCAGTCATGGAAACCCACTGGGTAACCCTGGGCAAATCACATTCTCTCAGCCTCAGAGAAAGGCAAAGGTAAACCTCAGAATAAATCCTGACAATAAAACCATAATGGAGAGTTGCTATAAGCAAGAGTCAACTTGAAGGCACATTACAACAGTTATCCTGAGGCCTCTGAACTCAGCATAGGGAAGCAGAATTACTTTTCTCTGATCAACAGGGTAAAATAGCACACTTTCCACTACCCAGTAAAGTTGCCAAATCTCATGGGTCATCTCCAGGCAGGAGACAAAGGGGAGGTTTTCTCTAGTTTTCATGAACTCAGCTCCAGGCAAGAGGAAAGGTTTGGGTACAGACCTCTAGTTCAGCTAGTAGAGCAGCAGCTTGCTACAATTTCCAAGACTTCTGATTTGTTGCTTCAACTTACAAAGGACGTTATCACACGG
>CM034703.1:315518625-315550872 GCA_020142125.1 Phrynosoma platyrhinos
CCTAGAGTTGGAAGAGACCTCAAGGGTCATCCACTGCAACCCCATGCTGCCATGCAGGAACTCACAATCAAAGCACCCCAGCAGATAGCCATCCAGTCTCTGCTTAAGGACCTCCAAAGGAGACACCAATGCACTCCAAGGGAGCATGTTCCACTATTGAACAGCCCTTATTGTCAGGATGTTCCAGGTAACGTTTGGATGGAATTTCTTTTCCTGTACCTTACATCCATTGCTTGCGGTCCTATTCTCTGGAGTAGCAGAAAACAAGCTTGCTCCATCCTCAATATGACACCCCTTCAAATATTTAAACAGGGCACCTGTTAAACACCTCTTAACCTTCTCTTCTCCAGGCTGAACATACCCAGCTCCCTAAGTTTCTCCTTGTAGGGTATGGTAGCCAGACCCTTAAATGTCCCATAAGCAGGAACTCCTGGTGTAAATGTTGAGTAAACAGGTTGGGAAAGAGTGGCTCACAGGGAAGGGAGGAAGGTGCTGTCAGAATCCATACGTATGGTTCTGGCATGGTATGATGATAAGGAATGAAGATATGAGGGCACGGTGAAATAGCGCTGTATAGTGTGTGGACTATTGAGAAGGGGATATTAATTATGTTAAATCCAAGCCTGGGAAGCAAACACGAGGACCAGATGGCCAGCAGTGGAAAGGAGTTGTAGTTTATGACCCTAGCCTTCCTGCCATAGATCGGAGCTGTGAAACAAGAATTTTTTTCCTGAAGGGAGATTTAAAGATAAGAGGAGGGGAAAGAGGGAAGCATGAAGGGCCCTTTGATCTGGATCAAAGGGAAGAAATCGAGGTTGGAAAGAATGGGAATATATTTCTGATGGTCCAAAGGGGATTTCCTTTAGTTCAAACACTGAACCAGGACGGGGAACTTTGGGGGGTTGCAGACTGCCAGAAATAGTGCAAATTGAGTCCACTTTTAGGGTTAGGGAATCATGGGAACTGTATTTTATTGTGGCACCAGAGCTCTCTGACAGAGAAGGCTCAATGTCTCAGAAAAAAAAACAATTCCCATGATTCCCTAGCACTAACCCTAACCCTAAAAGTGGACTCAATTTGCACTATTTCTGGCAGTCTGCAACCCCCCTTTGTCTCCATATCCAGAATAAATCTCTAGTTTCTATTACATTACGATGCTGTCTTGGTTACTGGGAACTGGGTCCTCCGATCCTGACAGGTGCAACCATGTTACCTTACCACCCCAGACTCCCACCCACCCCTCAATGAAGTCTGTGCTTGCTGTCGTTTTGTGACTTCAAGACATTTCCGACTTATGGCAGACCCTAAGGTGGCCCCTATCACTGGGTTTTCTTGGCAAGATTTGATCAGAGGATGTTTGCCTTTGCTCCCTCTGACACTGAGAGGGTGTGAAGTGGGTTTCCATGGCCAAGTGGGTTTTAGACCCTAGCTTCCAGTTGTAGTCCAGCTACACCACACTGTCTCTCCAGTCTATGCTCCCAGGTAGTATTTCAAGAAGCCAGCCCTCTTTTGTGTGGGGAAGATGAATGGGGGAAAAGGCACACTGAGTGCTTTAAGAGGCAGCTGAGCCAATCTGCAGCCACCTGGCTGTCAAAGGTTTGGGGTGAATTAAGAAAAGTGCAATCACACACAATAGCAATCCATACAGACACAGCATGCAGAGCTAACCGAAATGTTAATATGGAAACAGGATAGCAGAGTTTGAGGGATTTGCAGAGGGGTGACAATTACCTGTCCAATGAGTAAACCACGGAAAGCTGGAATGGCTCCGGTGTGAAGATGGCACAGAACATACACAGAGTGCTATGTGCCCAGAGGTTAGGTTAGGTTTTGGAACTTATTCCTAAAATATAGCCCCAAACTGTGGACCACAAAGGTTGGGTGTCCTTTCCCAGGAACTGACAATGGGATTCTGGACTGGTTGATAACTTTGTGAGACCAAAACAACAACTGGATGAGGACATCCCCAGGAGGGATGGACAGAAGGTTTGATTGGGAACACAACAGGGGTAGGCAAACAGATTGGCTTAGTGTTTTGGGTGCAAGGAGTTCCTTTGTATTAAGTTGCAAGAGGAAATGCAGATGACTTGGAGGAAAGAAAGAGCAATTGATACATCCATTTGGATTGTCCTTGAATGTGCACATGCCTTGGGACACGCTCCTTTTCTCCTGGGAATCTGACCTCGTGTTCCTAAAAGATCACTGATCTCTCAAAAACATACTGTCTCAAGATATGAAATATGGAGACCCCCAAAATACAGTGTATGCAGGATGTGCTAACAAAGAAAAAGGACAAAAAGCAGATCCCCTCAACCACCTGACCTCATGATTCATTTGGCTTTCAGTAAAATGACTTCACTTCCCGTCCTCTCTTTTCCTTTCTGAAGGAGGAAAAAAAGTGGCTCCTAGCTATGCTGCCCGCTTGGCTAGGCTTTCGTCTCCCCCTAGAGAGAGTGGAAAGGATGTAAAACAAGTGAGAAATCTGTGGATTGGATTGGGGAACATGGAGCATCAGGTTAGACCCATGAGATAGCACTCCTTACAATAACCTTCCCTGCCTCTCAGTAACATGTCGCCTATGTTGAATCTCCCACTGCTCAAATTTGTTGGATGCCCCCAACTTCTGGCATTAGGAGGGAGAACAGGTCTCATTTTCTCCGATCCATCCCTAATTTTAGAAACCTCTATTGTGTCTCCTTATATACCTTCTTCCCCCACCCCAAACTAAACATCCCCACCTTTTAAAGCCTTTCTATACAAGTTACGCCAGTTCTGTGATCGCTTTGGTTTCAGCTTCACAGTAATATATTTACTTCCACCCCACTGTTTCCCAAAAACCAACTCAAATCCAGGTTTGTAAGATTCAGTGACCAGACCTCTGCATGGCAATTCAGATGCAGCCACACCATGTTGTTCTTTGCCTCCAAGTGATTTCCAACATATGGCAACCTTAACATCTACACTTCAGAATTAATGCAGTCTGGCACTGCGTTAACTGCTATGGCTCAATGCGATGGAATTCTGGGATTTGTAGTTTTGAGAGATGTTTAGCCTTCTGTCAGAGCTCTCACAACAAACTACAAATCCCAGGATCCATAGGATGGAGTCATGACATTTATTGTCAAACTGCATTAATTCTGCAGTGTGGCAGCAACCTTATGACAGGGTTTTTATGGCAGGATTTGTTCAGGTTTGCCTTCCCCAGGGACTGAGAGAATGTGACTTTCTAAAGGAATCCAGTGGGTTTCCACAACCAAGTGCAGATTCAAACCCTGGTCTTCAAGAGTCCCAGTCCTGCATTTGGTCCACTACACTATGCTGGCTCACCAGATTTGATTAAAAGCAGTTTGTTTTTAAAATTTTGATGCCTTTCCTTCCCAATGATCCCACACATCAAACTTGTTATTTCACAGCTGCACAGTGAGTTGAGCCATTTTCCATTTCCTCGGGACCACTTTCCTGAGGAATCACGGCATGCCTGGTTCTTGTCAGCCTATATGCAAAGTTAGGATTTGTATTTCTTGATTCCAGTAAGCATTAGTTTACACTTACCAGTACTGAATTACATTTTGAAGTGCCAATACAACCTGGATGATCTTTTGCATCCTACCAACATATTATTCAACTTATTACATATTTTAATATCTGAAGATCTGAGGGTGGCTTACAATAAAATAATTTTTTAAAAAATAACTTTAAAATACTAACAATATATTAAATAATTTATCAGTTAATTTAAACTAGTTAAAAACTATGTTCAGTTTGTCTCAAAAGTGCTACAAGATCCCTTTGCATATTTATTTTCCAAACTAACATGGCTATTTCTTTGAATTCTATTTAAAATTAGTGCCAACAACAGCACATGCACAAATTGGATAAAATCAATGAGGCTCAAAGGCTTTAATAAAAAGCCATGTTTTCATTTGATTCCAAAATGATATAAAGGAGTTTGATGCCACTTCAAACTGCCATGGCTCCATCCTACGGAATCCTGGGATTTGTATCACCAGAACACTATGCGAGGCCAAATATCTCACAAAACTAGAAATCCCAGGCTCACCCAGGATGTTTTGGTTTCCCAAGGGGAAAGTCATACCTCCCACTAAACCAGGGGTAGGCAACCTTTCCCCTTTAAGGGCCAAGGGACTTCAGCTCCCAGAAGCCTCAGCCATGTTGGCCAATAGTCACATGTTGGCCAATAGCTCCTGGGATTCTGGGAGCTGAAGTCCCTCGGCCCTTAAAGGGGAAAGGTTGCCTACCCCTGCACTAAACCATAGGATGCACAAATCTACTAGCAAGTTGTCCTGTGCGGACTTCATGAAACTGAATGTGAGGTCAAATTTCCTTGTGGAGATCCCATACTCTACAATGGGACTTTTCTAGACCATCCTCATGGTTTGCATCCTATAAGTCAGATATATCAGCCATCCGATTTTAATGGTGCAGCTGTTCTTTGGATTATATTAGGGTCATATCTGGGACCAGGATATGATGAAAGCAATACAGGAGAGGGACCAAAAAAAAAAAAATCCCACACTAGGCCCAAAGGCATTTGGATCAACAGGAAGCCTTGGGACAAACTTATTTTCTGGTATGCAGTCCTAAACTGTCACAAACAGATTTAAAACTGTCATGCAGCAAAACAGGTGGGACCAGCCCCACAAGATATTTCCAGGGTCAGCTAGGGCAAAACACTGTTTTCCACTGGAAAAATATACATTTTTCAGAAAGGAGTGCTATTACTGTCCAACACATCCTCTGGCAGCTATAAATTTATCCAACATTTTGCAAAACACTAGACATTGGTGGCAATGAGATGTCACCTTCAAGCCCCCTGGTTCACTAGGGAGCTGGTGGTGATGAAACAAGTGGAATGGAGACTAGAGTGACCATGACACAAGTCTCATCCAACTGAACACGCACTAGAGCTCATTGCAAGGCTTATGCTGTGGTGATGGCACCAAAGAAGTTATACTTCTCTGCCACCACTGCATCTGCAGAGTGTCATCCAGCAGAGCTCCCTTTTTATCTTTTTGCAAAAAAAATTGTCATTTTATTTCATTTGTGACCCCACTTGAGTCCCACTCCAGTATGAAGGTGGCATATAAATAAAAAGTTTGACTAACATCAAGTTTCAAAAATACAGCTTTCCTTGATTTAAACAAAGATTCCCAGCAAAACGGAAACTGCTCCAGAGAAATCATGCATGTTGAACTTTTTTAAAAAGCCACTTACAAATCAAAACAGTTTCATTCAAAGTAAGTGGTCAAAACACAACTGCTTTGTTATTCCAAGAACAAGGTCTACTGAAAACAGGCCAGGCTAGTTTAGATGCCGTTCAAAATCCATGATTTTTTTTTTTTTTTTTTGGTGGTGTGTTTGTGTATGCATGACTGAAGACTGAAACTCTTGACTTGTGCAGCTATTGACCATATATGTACGTACACCATCTCCAGAAAAAGAGGAATTAAAAATTGCCAGACTGGATGATTTGAAATAACATTCCAAGCTGTAAGTTTGAAGAGCAAAAGCAAAAGTTATCACCAGTTAAAGGTGAATACATGAAGTAACCTAACCCTTCCGCTATAGCAGATAATACAGCTCTGAGGAGCAATGGTTCTGGATTTCTTTATACAAAGTCAGGATGCCTTTAACATGTGGGTTAACCGGATCCCCTTATCTGTAGGGAATGGTGTGGGATGCAAAATAGATAGCTGCCATCCAAATCCCACTCCAGCCATGAACACACTGGCTGGCCTGTTTTAAGTTGTTCCTTCTGCAAAAGCTAAAGAAGTCTGGGCTGAGAAACTACGTGATGAATCCAAATTTCCCAAATTGAGATCCAATAACAGAAAACAAAATGTAGAAAGTAAATACAATTTACAGAGATTCTGACCAATTGAATACTGGGAAAACAGTGCTCTTGCCATAAGAAACATGTGGTGAGAAAGGGAAACACAGTGGGGCATAAGGATAACATCACATCTCTATCCAGTGCATGTGCTTCCAAGCCACAGGATTGGCCTCAGAGTTGGAAACAAAAGTCATGAACTCTACTCAGATACAGGCAGGGCTTTCTTTGGTTCTAATCTACAAGTAGAAAAGACTACAATGTGCAAATAGAAAATAATGATGATAAAGGAAATGGTCTACCTTTCAAAAAATTATTTAACCCTCATTCAGGAAAACAGGACATTATATGAGTCACATTCTTTGCAAAATTAAAAAAAAACTAGACTTATAAGATAGGTACAACTTAAGATAAAACTAGCTAAAGATAAAACAATATTTCTGACTGGGAACTCAACTCAGATCCAGATCCAGGGAACTGCCTTCTGGTCAGTTTAACAATTACTGAACTCTGGGTATGCAAAGGTGACAGCAAGTCTGCACTATCCTTCAGTCATATGCAACCATGTTGACAAAATTTTAAGCAGCAGTGTAGTAACTGGGTCATTGAATTTCACTTTTAGACAAACCAGAAAATCACATTCATTTAAGTGTCAAAGGTTAAGGAAGACATGTTAAATAGTATAGAGTTTCCAAACCAGTATTTTCAAGCTCTTTGCAAATGGATGGAAACTTTCAGTACTGAATCTGAGGTCCAGTTTGAGACCACTGTAACTGCCCTGGCTCAATGCTAGGGAATTCTGGGAACTGTAGTTTTGTGGGACATTTGGCCTTCTCTGTCAGAGTGCTCTGGGGGCACAATAAACCAGCCCCCAGGATTCCCTAGCACTGAGCCAGGGAAGTTAACAGTCTCAAACTGGATTATTTCTGAAGTGTGTTTTGGACCTGTCACCCAAAACACTATCCATTCCAACACAGCCCAGATAGGAAATATCACAAGGACAGGAACAGCCGAACAGCAATCCCATCAAGCATTCATTCCCCAGGAACTGATATTCAAAGGCATATATTGTCACCATGGCCATCATCTGGTCACTTGCATTCTTATCCTCCCTTCTGTTGTTGATGTCTGCCTTCATGTAACCCTAAGGTGAATGGTTTTTGTTATTATGTGTCTTCAAGTGTTTCCAATTTATGGCCATCGAAGATAAACCTCCCACGAGGGTTTCTTAGCAAGATTTGTTCAGAGGGTGTTTGGAATTGCCTTCCTCCAAGGCTGAAACACTGTGACTTCCCCACCAGTGGGTTTCCACAGCCCAATGGAGATCATAACCCTAGTCTCTAGAGTCCTAGTCCAACACCCTAACCACTAGACCACACATTAACCTGCATTTGAAGCCACCAAAGTTGGTGTGATCTCAACATTTAAGTTAAACAGTTCTGTAGGTGATACCAAAATCTGAATTTATATTATGTCTCCCCTTCTGCATTTTAAATATATGTTTTAAGTGAAAGGTTTCATTGAAATCATATTGTATGATTTACCATTACTATATAAGCCATTACATAAAGGACTTTAACTTCAAATGTGGCCTAGAAATACCCAAGTAAGCATATTTGCATTCTTACATACATAAATGCATTGACAAATAAGAATCTCTAGGATAGGTAACCTGACATACTCAATTATATGAATTACAATTCCCATACTCCCCAACCATAGGCTGAAGTTCGTGAGTGTTCTAGTCTTAAACATGATCCTTGCACTAACCAGTCATGTGCACGTTTCTCCCTGCCAGGAGCACATTGAAAGCTGATCAATCTGAAAAGAATAAAAGACTGGTGGCGGTGGAGAGAGACTCTTTCCTGCTGTTTCAAACAGCAGAAAGGAGACTATTTCTATGACTATCATCTCAAGGAAATCAATATGAAACTTCAGTATGGATGCTGGAGACACTGACAATGCAGTGTAACTTTAAAATCAGTGAACAAAATCAGTAGAAAGAAGCATAAGCTTTTTTTCCTTCTTCTCCAGGTCATCATGAATTGATCTGAGTAACTTCTCATGTTCTTGCATAGCTACTGAAGTAATCAAATAGCTTTTAAAGAGTTGGATGAGTTCTAGCACAATAAAAGGGAAAATGCAGGCTTTTAGGACCCCTATGTTCTCCCAAAATGATCTTCTGTAGAAAGTCTTCTTAAAGTATGCCCAATCTGTTTTCTTCAGAAATGACATATGGTGGGTCTGCCAGACCAGCAGAATAGTGATCCATGGACTGGAGTGTCTGCAGCTCACCATACCCCATATTATTCAATGGCAGTGCCTGCACACGGATACACAGGTATGGACACACTCAAGATGACACCCACTGAATAATATGGGGCATGTTTTGCCCCATCTGCATGGGGAGGGTAGGAACTGAACCCCTGTGGATAGGAAGGATTTACTAGACTCCCTCACAATCTCTCCACCCCCACTCCCCAACAGCCACTGTGGAACCCTAATGAACTCCCATTAGCCTCCAAATTTGGGGCATGCACCCTGTCCGCATTTCTCCATCTCAGTAACAGATGAATGAATGTATGGTGCACACTCAGACCTTGATTCATCTTCCAAAAGCAAGCTGCCTGGGAGGAAGTAACCCAGGCATCCCACTGCAAGAGAAACATGCACTCTTCTCAAATCCACACCCTTCTGGAAATAAACTGCATTTCACGAAAAAAGAAAACAGTATGAAAACAAGTTATTTATTTGCTTTGAACCTCCAGCAGAAGCTCTTTAACGGTTGGACTTGGCTACACGCTCCAGCTCGTCCTTCTTCTTGATGGCATAGGAGTTAGATGAACCCTAAGAATCAGAAGGAACTATGAGACTCATTCTCAAGCATACATTCCCAAACTCAGCTTCTAATCATAGAGTTGGAAAAGACCACAAGTGCCATCCTGTAATGTTTCCCAAATTCCACAAACACATTTGCCTTGAACTCATCTCTCTCACCTCGCTCCTGTGGGCCCTAATGAGCACTAGCATCCAACATCAAAAGCCCTGCTACTGGCTACCTTGTGTGAGGACTCGCCCTATATTAAACAGGCTTAGACTGAGTCATTATCAACTACTCCAGAAGCTCTGGTACTTTATAATATCTAACCATGAAGATGGTCCCATGGTCAAATCTACTCGCTACCACCCTATCTGAGATTAGCTTGCAGTTAGTTCAGCCTCACCTTTGCTGCATTGATCAGCTCATCTGCTAGGCACTCAGCGATGGTCTTAATGTTCCTGAAGGCAGCTTCACGCGCCCCAGTACAGAGCAACCAGATAGCCTGCAAAGAGACACAGAGACCAGTTGGCAAAAAGAGTGAGTTGACACAACAACACCAACTTGCTCTTCTTTAGCAGCCCGTACCTGATTGACACGACGCAGCGGTGACACATCAACAGCCTGTCTCCTCACTGTGCCAGCTCGGCCAATACGGGTGGAGTCCTCACGAGGGCCACTGTTGATGATGGCATTCACAAGGACTTGCAGGGGGTTCTGTGACAAAGATTATAGCAGGTTAAGATCACAAATATATGCTTCTATGGGAAAGAATATACAGTCTTTACAACAGCCAGTGTCATCTACAAAACAGAGCTGGAGCAACATCATAGATCTCAGTTTCCTTATTGATAATATGGGCATACTCTATACAAGTAAAGACTTGCAAAAAGAACAGTTAACAGAATTGTCACCATTACTGTTCATATTGCAGCAATGGTATTCTGCTGGTTCATTAAAATTAAAAGCTGAACTGCTCCCCTGGAAAATGAGATGGTTCTAACAATCAGCTATTCTAGTTATTTCTGCTACAATCTCAGTGAGACAGACAACTATCAAGTGTGAACATGCAGCTAGAAAACAGAGGTCATCTGTACAAAGGACTGAAAAGCTTGGGCTGCTCCAGCATCAATCTGACAGATGCCATATCAAAGAGACAAACACTGCCCATATTATCTCTTCACATAATACAGGAACCACATTATGAACAGCAGTGTAGGCTAACCCTGTAAGAACAAATGTATAAAATGGCATATCTATTTCCACACTACTCCTTAGCCCAGAGGTCCCCAAACTACGGCCCATGGGCCGAACCTGGGCCGTTGAGGCCTTTGAACCGGCCCATGGCCGTTTCCGCCGCCGCCACAACGCACACACGATGCCATTTTTGTGTTCCAAAATGGTGCTGGAGTTGTGCGCATGCATGTGCAACTCCGGGCACCATTTTGTGCTCCAAAATGGTGCCGGAGTAGTGTGCATGCACGCGCAACGCTCAGTGCATACACACGACTCCGGGCACCATTTTTGAACAAAAAATGGCCCCTGGCGTCGCACATGCATGTGCACTACTCCAGCGCTGTTTTGTGTTCCAAAATGCTGCCCGCTGTCGCGCGCTCATGCACGCCTCCGGTCGCCCGAAGATCTGGGGGCCAGCGAACTGGCCCCCGGATCAAAAAGTGTGGGGACCCCTGCCTTAGCCCAATAAAAACTAGTCCCAAGATGTGGTCCAATAACTCAAAATAGTGGCTATTAAATAAGAAAGTAATTGATTGATAATCCAATCTCTTGTGTGGAAGTTTTTCTAAAATAACATGGTGCAAATATGATAACATGATGCAACAAACACCTAAAACTGCTTTGTAGTCAGGATGTGAAGTCCTGAAAGCAAATGTTCAGAAAGATCAATCTGCCCTTCTATCACCTCACCACACACAACCCTTGTACAGCAGTTCCCCAGTACAAACTCTCTTCCCCCTTAAAGTCGATATGACAGATTATACTGTGTTAAATTAGCTAATAATAATTTCCAAGGTTAACATCAGATGAGAAAGCAGATTCTGCTAAGGTGCAACTGAATTATTTTCCTGGCCTGACATCTCAGCACTGTAACTACAGAAAAATGGTCTGCTTGATCAGAGCAAACTACTTTTCACATAAGACAACTTAAACAGCTGTACATGAATATTCACTAACAAGTGCTTTTTTCACTCAGCCTCTGAGTATGGGGGTTTAAGCCAATCTACAGAATGCTGTGCAAAGCTGGCTCCCTCAGTTTAGTAACAAAGATTAGCACTGTCCCCTACAGTCGGACACAACTAGACAATCTGTGTGTCTGCACCTAAATTTCTAATTATACATATTCTGTGCCCAAAATGTCCTTGAAAACGTTGTTGAAAACCTTTCTAGTACTCCTTTTCTAAAGTCCACTAAAGTTTCTAGTCCACAGCATCTGTGTCTCCTCAAAATAAAGTTACTCAGTTCCTAGTGAACTTAGCATTCTTTTTAATGAAAAGCAATACTTGGCTTCATCAGTCACCATACATCTACTGAGAACAGTGGCACCCTATATATTCAATGCTGCTAGAATGTGGTATATGAACTGCTAGCATATGACAAAAACAGCAAATTTCTTCTCAAGAAGAACATGCTTACTACCCAATCAAAGTCTTCTGCAATGATACCTAACTGGAGTTAGGTGTACATGGTTAGCCCTCTGTCATATTGCCAACGATTCCCTTAGATAGATATGAATTCATTTCTTCTTCCCCTGGTGTTCAGAAACAAAAACCCAACATCACCTGTCCATCTGATTCCCATAGCTTTTCTGACTATGTGCCACCTTCTGAAGCTCACCTCTCCTGTGAGTAGATGGATGATTTCAAAGGCATGCTTGATGATGCGCACAGTCATAAGCTTCTTCCCATTGTTGCGTCCATGCATCATCATGGAGTTGGTGAGGCGCTCCACAATGGGGCACTGGGCTTTGCGGAAGCGCTTGGCAGCATATCTTCCAGCACTGTGGGGTAAATACTTGGCATATTTCTCCTTCACAGCAATGTAATCCTAGAGATGTACAAGAAAAGACCCAGACATCAGGGGGCAGAAATTTTAGGAAGGAGGCAAGATATACAATTCTTGCTCATCTACAAACCCAGCTAGAAGATAACCTGGATCTGGAGCCACTCCCGCAGTTTCCATACCTGCAGTGAAATATCACTGATCTGCACATCATCTGTGCTCCATTTGCCAAAGAGCTTGATATCAGGGGTCTCTGCTACAGCAGGGGCTGTCTCCCATTCAGTCATGCTAAAGAGGGAATAAGATAATATCAGATGCTGCATGTGCCTAAATCTACTCTCAAAAGCACAGATCTAATTACCTACAGCAGTCCCTCTGCATTCACTAGGGTTAGAGGTGAAGGACCATGCCATTCGGTCATTCATTCAATTCTGGTTTACCTCACCAATTAAGTTGGTCCCAGAAAGGCTTGTGCCTTGTTAAGAAAGACTATGATGCCCTCTCCTTTTAAGACAGGGATGGGAAAACTGTGACCTTTCATGTGCTGTTGGAACCCAGTTCTCATTAATCCCAGACAGGCTGGCTAATTGGGAAGTATGACAGGAGTGTAGTTCATTTACATCTGGACAGTAACACATCCTCCACCCATTTTAAGATTAGGACCACCTGTCAATCCAAATTTTGGTAATAATGAGCCTTTGCAGACTGCCAGAAATAGTGCAAATTGAGTCCACTTTAAATTGAGGCATTGCCCTGGCTGTGCTAGGGAATTATGGGAACTGTAATTTATTGTGGCACCAGAGCTCTCTGACAGAGAAGGCTCAATGTCTTAGAAAAAAATACAATTCCCATGATTCCCTAGCACTGAGCCAGGGCAGTGCCTCAATTTAAAGTGGACTCAATTTGCACTATTTCTGGCAGTCTGCAAAGGCCCAATGTTACCTAGCCTATATGGGACTTATTTGTGCAACAAATACAAATATGCTATGTTTGGGGCAGGCTGCAAAACGTACATGACTGCTTGCACAGGTGCTTTAGAGGGGCTGGTACAGTTAAATCTACTCTTTTTCTGTGATGAGAGTGGAAAAATAGCAACTCCCCTTAAACAGAGAGTATGGTCCAAACCACACTGCAAAAATAATCCAGTTTGAGACCACTTTAATTGTCCTGGCTGTGTTAGGAAATCCTGGGAACTGTAGTTTATTGTGGCACCAGAGCTTCCTCAAAGGCTCAATGTCTCACAAAACTACAGTTCCCAGAATTCCATAGCTTTGACCCAGGACAATTAAAGCAGTTTCAAACTGGATTATTTCTGCAGTGTGTTTTAGATCCATATTCAATTGCTGGGTGAGAGGGGCAATGTATAGAGAGAGAAAAAGAAAGAGCACAACAATATTGGAAATGCACAATACAAAAAAGATATGAAAATGAAATGGGCAATAAGGATGTGCATTGTGACTCACAAACCCAAATAAAACTTGAGAAAAGGAAGCTCCATTTAAAAACATGAGCAAATTATTAATGGTTTGGAAGCCATGCCTTAGGAGGACTTAGGGAGCTGGGTATGTTTAGCCTGGAGAAGCAAAGGATGATAGCGCTGTTTAAATATTTGAAGGGGTATCATATTGAGGATGGAGCAAGCTTGTTTTCTGCTGCTCCAGAGAATAGGACATGGAATAATGGATGCAAGGTAAGAAAGATTCCACCTCAACATTAGGAGGAACTTCCTGACAGTTATAGCTGTTGGACAGTAGAATACATTGCCTTGGAGAGTGATGGGAGTCTCCTACTTAAACTATCTGTTGGGGTGCTTTGAGTTCCTGCATAGCCGAATGGGGTTGGACTGGATGGCCCTTCTTGGTGTCTCTTCCAACTCTATGGTTCGCTTTCTTTCCTGCCTTGCTTAGCTCAGGAAAGCATCACATGTGATCTCTCTCTCTCTTGCAAGAACCCCAAATGATAAGCAACACCATTAGAGGGTGTTCGGTGGATCAAATGGGGAACTGAATCCAGGGCTCCTGTCACATTGCAGAATTAATGAAGTTTGTCACTGCATTAACTGCCATGGTTCAATGATAGCCTGGGATTTGTGGTTTGGTGAGATAATTAGCTTTCGCCTTTACGGACAGCTCTAGCACAACAAACTACAAATCCCAGGATTCCACAAGATGAAGCAGTAGAACTCATCAAGTTGGAGGTGACCCCAAGGACCATCCAGTCCAACCCCATTCTGCCATGCAGGAATTCACAATGAAAGCACTCCCTGTCCAGCCTCTGTTTAAAAACCTCCAAAGGAATAATCTATAGAGTCCTCCCCCTACTTATACCATGGTAGTTCAAGCGGTGCCAAACCACATTAATTCTGTAATGTGGCAGCAGCACTGGGGATGCTTTAAAAAATTGTTGCTCTCCGCCTCAATCCGTGGGGAGAGGCAAGAAAGAAATTATTAGTTGTTTTGTTGTTGTTGTTATGATTAATTACATTTTTATTATACAAATTTACAAGCTTATTGAAATTGTATCAGAACTCTTGTTACAAAACATAAAATTTCTAATTCATTAAGTCATTTCAACATTGTCATACATAAAACAGAAATATTTCCTCTACACACTTCCCAAGTTCTCCTCCTATTGTCCCTTCTATTTTGTCAAGCTATCTACCCTTTTTGTCATTTTTGTCTTTCTTTCCTTTAAATTCTAAAAAAGAAAAAAGATTCAACTCTAATTCCAATATCAAGTCTGTCTTTATTTCTACATATTGTCCACTTGCTTTTTTACTGCCACCTTTTTTTAATTATGAAAAAGAGTCCATCATTTGGGGAGACTTTTTTCCTGGGCTACAAGGCACAGGATCCCTCAACCATACCGTACCTGGAGGAATTATTCAAACAAAAATCCATCAGTGATACCTTTATTGGCCAACCAAAATACACAATATATTTGCTGCAAGCTTTCAAAGTTCCATGGGCTTCTTCATCAGGCAAGATGTTACAAAGCAAAGAGGAGAAAAACAATTAGAGATGTTAGTCAAATGCCTGTATTTTGTTGTTTTATGTCCTCAGTTAAGATAGTAACTGGTGGGGAGGATATCTTTTGCAGACAGGCTCCTCCTCCTTCTGGCCATGTGGCTATAGGGAGATTCAGAGCATATGTATGGGTATGAGTGTAATATAGTATGTCATGAATAGAATGAGAATGCCAGAAGAAATTGCATATGTCCCTGTGTCCTGTTCCAAGACATATCATGGGTGATGCCTTTTTAAGGACATCTGGAATATGTATATATACAGAAATGCTACACTGTCTGGTCCCTTTATTTCTAGGGTCCTGTAATTTGGAGAGTATTTTCAACTCCAGTGAGTTCTCTCAAAGGGTATGAATAACCTTGATAAGATCTATATGGATGTTTCTGTACCAGTATTTGATGAGTGTTGTCCTGTCGTTTTTAAAATTTTTAAAGTCCAGGAAATTTAAAATCCATTTGCATATCAACAGGCTTGGCTAATAAAGGTATCACTGATGGATTTTTGTTAGAATTTGCTGAATGGCCAACACAGCTATACCCCTGAAATGTTTTCTATATTGTGAAATACTGCACTGTAGCTGCAACAGAGGAACCAGGAAGCATAGTCTGTGGACTGGAAACTTCAACCAAGGTAAAACAAAAAAAAAAAATTCTTCTTAAATTTGGACTGAATTCGCATGTTTTACCTCTATATCCACCAAAATATTTCTAATGCAAACACATGGGATACTTCTTGAGGAATCCATAGTTCTCTGACACAAAGAGGCCTGTGGCCTCACTGGAATACAGACATATTGGATTGCAAAAGAGGGGTCTCTGTTGAGATGCAAATGGATTTTAAATTACCTGGACTTTGCAAATCTCCCTATAGCCACAGGGCCAGAAGGAAGAGGACCCTGCCTACAAAAATATATCTTTCCCACCATAGACCATCTGAAACAACCTGTAGGCATCTGACTAACATCTCCAATTGTTTTTATCCTGTTTGGTTTGTAACATCTTGCCTGATGAAGAAGCCCATGGAGCTTCGAAAGTTTGCAAATCAACAAAATACAGTGCATTTTGGTTGGCCGATAAAGGTATCACAGCTTGGTGGGGGGGATGTACTAAAACAAAGGGCAGTACTTGCCGGTAGAGAAACCTTACCTGCCCAGGAGACTCATTGGAGAATACTTGCCTATACAGAATCATGGGAGAATACTTGGCTCATAGGAAATCATGGGGAATACTTGCCCACAAGAAATCATGGGGTTTACTTGCCCATAGGAAATCATGGGGATTACCTGCCCATAGGAAATCTCTCTAAGGGCATATAATCCCCATGATTCTCTATTCTCCAATGATTCTCTATGGGCAAGTACTGTCCTTTGTTTTAGTGCGTCTACTTGGTGGATTTTTGTTTGAATTTGCCAAATGGCCAACATTTCAGTTACCCCTGAAGATTTTCCGAGGAACTATGTTTCCCGAGCCCTTCACACCGAGGAACTATGGGCCTTTACAGACTGCCAGAAATAATGCAGCTTGAGGCCACTTTAACTGTCCTAGTTAAGTAATCATGGGAATTGTAGTTTTTTCTGAGACACTGAGCCTTCTCCGTCAGAGAGCTCTGGTGCCACAATAAAATACAGTTCCCAGGATTCCTTAGCACTGAGCCAGGACAGTTAAAGTGGCCTCAAGCTGCATTATTTCTGGCAGTCTGTAAAGGCCCTATGTTTCCCAAGCCCTCTGTGCCCGTTTCACAGAGGTTTAGTAGCGGGACCGGCCTCGCTGTCTCTCGTCCGCCGCAAAGGCAAGGCCTCCCCCTCTCCCGGGCCGCCCGAGGCCTCCCTCCGACCTTCCGTCCCTCTCCGCGGCCGAAGCTCACATGGAGGATCCCGGCTGCCCTCCCCGCGTCCCTCTCGCTCGCTGGCTCCGGCGGAAAAGGACCTCGCGCGGGGTTACCCAGAGTATTATCCACGGGCGAAGCGCTTCCGGCCTACTATGCGCATGCGCAGCATTCCCTTGCCCGGCGCTCTCTCTCCCTCTCCCTTATTCACTATTGGGTGAACGAACTCCTCGCGAGGTTCCACGACGGTTCGCGCATGCGTGTGGCTACCACTTTCCGTCACCGATTCAAAATGGCGGCTTGGCCACTGAATGCGGCTGGGAATGTTGTTGTTGTTCCTTCTCCTCTGTCGCCTGAGTTAGGTTGCATCTACGCTACAGAAATAATATTTATTTATTTATTGGAGTATTTATACCCCGCTCTTCAGCCAAAAAGGATCTCAGAACGGTTTTTATTAGAAATATAATAATAATAATATTAATTATATTAGAAATAGTACTTAGAGAGATCTTCTTGTACCACCTTTGAGACAAACTGAAAGAAGGAAGTTGGCAGCATGAGCTTTCTTAGACTTCAGTCTACTTCCTCACATGTATTAGTTTGTCTTATTAGTTTATCCTAATGCATCTGAGGAAGTAGGTTTCAATCTAGGAAAGTTCATGCTGCCAATTTCTTTCTTTCGGTTAATCTTAAAGGTGCTACAAGATCTCTCTGTGTACTGATTCTACAGACTTAACACGGCTATATCTTTGAATTCTACCATTATTAGAAATAATCCGATATGACACTACTTTGGTCCAAAATGCACACTGCAGAAGTAATCCAGTTTGAGACCACTTTAACTGCCTTGGCTCAGTGCTAGTAGGGAACCCTGGGAAACTGGAGTTTTGTGAGACATTTAGCCTCTGTCAGAGCTATGGTGCCATAATAAACTGCAATTCCCAGGCTCCCCTTGCACTGAGCCAGGGTAGTTAAAGTAATCTCAAACTGGATTATTTCTGCATGTGTTTTAGACCTTTAACAGCCAAAACTCTGCAACAGAGCTCTGGGGCTACAACAAATGACAATTCCCAGAATTCCATAGCATGGTGGTGTCAAGACTGCAGATACAACCTGTGCCTTAAGATCATTCTTCCTCCACAATATTTTTAATTTTATGACACCTCTCCTTCTCCCACACGTTGGCTGGTGTAAGGTCCAAAACACACTGCAGAAATAAACCAGTCTGAGACTGCTTTAACTTCCCTCAGTCAGTGCTAAGGAATCTTGGGAACTGTAGTTTTGTGAGACATTTAGCCATCTCTGTCAGAGCTCTGGTGCCATAATAAACTACAATTCCCAGGATTTCCTAGCACTGAGCTAGGGCAGCTAAAGCGGACTCAAACTGGACTATTTATGCCAGGGGTAGACAACCTTTTTGAGCCGGGGGCCGGGTTGCTGTCCCTCAGACAATTGGGGGGCCGAAGCACCAAAAAGAAATAAATATATTTTTAAAAATTTTAAAAATTAAAAATATATGCATGCACACACTCTCAGCCCCAGAAAAGCCATGGCAAAACCCCTGTGGAGATTTTGCCAAGAAAACCCCAAGAACAAGTAATAACAACAATAATCAATATCATCATGGTGGGCGGTGGCGGCGGCAGCAGGACCGGCCTGGGGTCGGTCCAAAGGCCTGAGGAGGCCGCATCCGGCCCCCGGGCTTTAGGTTGCCTACCCCTGATTTATGTGGTGTGTTTTGAACTTAAGTTTATGTTAAAAGTTTACCTTGCTCAGGCTGGCATACTGTTTTGTGTCACGTTCTTCGATGATGGTAAAATTACTATAACATCCAAAATCCACAAAACAGGGATCCCTTTGTGGAGCCAACTAACATGCAGAAAATAAATTTTGCAAGCTTTTGAAGCTCCGCTGGCTCTTCATCAGGCAAAGGTGTTTAAAATCATGAGAACAAAACAGGAGAAAGAAAAATATGAAGATACGGAGAGTCACAGGCCTACATTTTGTTCTCAGTTAAGCTGGGATAGAGAGATTCCTTCTGGCCATGTAAATTCTGGGAGACATCTTAAAGTCCAGGAAATAACTCCATTAGCAGTAGAAAAAGATGCTTCCTTTGCCTGATGAAGAAGCCAGTGGAGCTTCAAAAGGTTGTATAATCTATTTTGTGCATTTTGGTTGGCCTCATTAAAGTATAACTTTTGAGGATTTTGGATGTTATTATACTTTGCTATATGGCCAGTGCAGCTCTCCCTGGATATGTTTTCACAATGATAGAAGCCTTTTAAGCAAAACCACTCTAGAGGTACAGGCAGGCTTACATAGGCTTAGCCTCACTTGGGGTTGGGGGTAGGACAAGGTGACCAGACTTCCTCTTTTTCCAGGACATATCCTACATGTCAACCTTCTGTCCAGGAAGAATTCCCAAATGTCCTCCATTTTCAGCGTGATTAAGAAGCATGAATTTATATTTACAGTCAGCCCTCCATATCAACTGATTCTTTATATATGGATTCAAACATCCATGCATTGAAAATATTCAAAAAATATATAAATTCTGAAAGCAAGCCTTCAATTTGCCTTTTTGTATAAGGGACACAATTTTACTATATTTAATGGGGCTTGAGCATGGAGGGTCCCACAACCAAAACCCAGCAGATACCAAGGGTTCACTGTATATGAGTGTTTTTAGCTTTTATTTTGTAATGTCATCCATTTTTCTTGAATGTCCTACATTTTGCAGTGCCTTGTCCTGCTCTGTGGTTATGACATCTGGTCACCCTGGGGTAGGAGGTAGCCTAGTGTATTTCTGATCATTTTTCCCCAATAAAAAGGTATAGAAAAGCATTGCCAGAAAGGAATGGAAACCTCAGTTCCTGAAATATTCTTCTGTATAACAATGAAAGACACGGAAGCCATATTCTTTTTGCAGTGAATTGCTGTATTATGTCTCTCAGGCAGAACCTGGAAAAGCTACTTTGTAAAAATTAGTTATGATCCTAGTTACAGCAGCCTTTCTGCTGTGTATTCTGCTGGGTATATATTATATGTAACTCATCTCCCCTCTGCCATTTTTCATACAGGGTCATCCATGCTAGCACAGCTTTAGTTCCATGCAGATGTCAAATTCTATTCCTATCCAGTCAGCATGCTTCAATATTGCCCTGTTTTTCTTAGTTCTTTTCTTTCCCTGTCTGCAGCTATTCCAGTCCTAGTCATGCTGCTGGTATGTCCTGTGCCACACACTGTGCTTCCAGCTACTGCTTCTCACCCTCCCTATCCACTTACTACTCTTAGCCCTGATGCAACCTTGAGACTATTAATGTGGATTATCAGATTGATCCATGACACCAGAAGAGGAGGAGTTAAAGTTATTAATCGATCTGCTGCACAGGGAATGGGATCTTAGGTTCTTATTTGTTCTGCAACTTTCTAAGTTTCCCATCAGTTTCTGTTTTATAACAGATTTAGTTTTACCGTAATTCTAATATGCTCTGTTCACAGTGAATTGTTATCCTTTTCACAGTCAGCACACCCAGATTCCTACAACAGTCTCCTTTCACTTTTTCATTGGCCTAAGTAAAATGGTTCAGTAGGTTTATGTTCTAAAACGTTGTCCGGGAGTTGTACCCTTAATCTATCACATTACAAAATCTGTATGGAGCCCAAATCCTAAATGCCTAAGTGCAACAGATACAGGACTGCCTCTGGTTTTGAGTAAACAGTTGACAAAATGCCTTCTGGTGTGCTTCTCTAACAATGTGGGTACTTTTAGGGATCTGTCACATATGCTACGAAGCCCTGGCAGAGGCTTATTGGACACTTCTGGGTGACCAGGAACATGTAGAGCTTCTACTATACCATCTTAGGCTTTTTAGATGTCACTGAACTGCAACTCCCAGCAGCGCTAGTCAGCATAACCAATTGTAAGGAATGTTGGAAGCTTTTTGCACTGAAGTGCTGATGTCAGGGACAACATTAAAAAGACCATTCTCAGCTTGATGCTATGATTATTGTTTTTCAAAATGAGGTTCCAGAGGGCAAGTATTAGTTTGGGGTGCAAGAGCATTGGTTGATGCCAAGTCTGAGTATACATGGACTATATTTCCAATATTATTAAAGAGCAGATTTGCACGTTGTTGGTGCCTAAAAATGGTGTCGGTGACTCTGTTGCTGGAGTCAATGTGCAAGTTTGTATTCTCTTACAGAACTGTTGGGTTTAGGACTTAGCCATTTCCACTCAATTAAACAAGGGTTTGGAGAGATTATAAGTTTTTAGCTGTTCTTGAGGCCTGGTGTGTCAAGTACTGTAAAAGGTGGAAGCTAAACACATCCACAAAACCTGTTTTCTCTCTGTGTTGCAGTTGGATCTTTTGTCTCTCCACTTGTGAAAGCTGATATTTAGACAATTTAACTAGTTCCCAAATATGGGGAGGAAGAATTATCCCCTGAAGAAGACAATTCAAATCTCTATGTAGACAAAACACTTCAGCATTGCTTGTGAATTGCCTGTTATGTAAATGACAGTTTAAAAAAAAAAAAAAACTTCTACCAATTCATGAAGGATCCTCCCCTTCAGTCTTTTGGGATTGTCTTTTCCATTAAAAAGAATCATGAAGGCAAGACACTCGCTTTATAGAGTATTAGCATAAAGCTGACATGCTTGTGTCTACATGCAAGTTACTATGCTTTGGTTAGGAACACTGTACTACATACTCCATTGGAGGAAAAAATTATTCCAGGCCACTCTAGGGTGTCCAATTCTTTATTTTCGTGCTCTCTCTGTTCATTTGCCATGCTAGGTGTAGACCAGTTCAAAAGTCTCTTTCATGGTGGTGTGAGGGTGCATGCGGCGCTGCCGCAGTCGCTTAATACTGCCATCAACTTCATAGCCCGTCTGCTTGTCATGAATGCACTCACGCAAGTAACGCTGGGTGGCCTTTAGGTGTGAAATGTTATCAGCCGTATCTGCTATGGAACGATCTAACTGTGCAGTGGACTGAGGAGGAAAACAGGGAGGGAGAGGAGATAAGCAAATTACTGGGTGCCAAAAAAAGACCTCCTTCCACACCAGCATCACATTAGAAGGTGAGCTTGCATCAGGTTAACATCTAGGCTGTCTTCTGTTTAGCAAATTTTAAATCTATTCTATTTTATTTAAATAGAGAAAGTCCTGCTGACCACACTTGGTTTTACTTCTTAGTAAGCGTGTACAGAATTGAGTTCTTAAGTTACAATCTTTTATACTCAAGTTGGGGGGGAAACTGTGACCCACCCTCCAGATGTTTTTGGCTTATAGCTCCCATCAGCTATAGGTTACATAGCCAATAGTTGGGGATGATAGGAATCAGTGTCCAAAAACATGTGGAGGGCTACAGTTGCTCACCCTGGTTAGAACTTTTATAGGAATAAGCCCCACTGAAACTAATGGTACTTACTTCTGAATAGATATGCAGTGAAATGGACAGTTAAGCTCTTTCAGCTACAACTGAGAGATATGTGAAGGGAAGAAGGTTTATGAACCCCACTTTGAAGAGGTGCAGATAATCTGTCTTTTGAACTGTTCATCTAAGTCAGGCCTACAGAATCTCTTTACTCACCAAACCTGAAGCTGATCATCAGTTATGCTTGGCAGCTTACTAACATGTTGATAAACTCTCAGGTTTTGTTCCTTGCATAAATGAAAAATCTATAAATATGAGGCAAACCATAACATATGACTGGTGGATTGCTTGATAGGCCATAAGTTGCACTGACCTGGTGAAGGGGAACAGTCCTAGATAAGGATTTCTTCCATTTCCTCTAGAGAATGTTCAAATCAGAAGCCAAGCAATTTTGATATACAATGGGAATTAGATGTTCTGAGTATCCATTTTCATGTTGGGTTACTGCTGATGCAGGAAGGAGTGTGTGTGTGTGTGTGTTGGGATCCTGCTGCTCCTACCAGATGGAAAAATGCATGCAAGGGCAGAGCTTGGAAAAGTTAACATTGGACTAAATTTCCCATTTCACAATTGCCATAGTCCATTAGAATTCTCGGAGTTAGAGCCCAAAACCAAAATATTCACGCTCTGCACAGATACTCCTACATCATTACACAGTAACTTTGGACTCCTTTTTATTCCATATTCCTTAACCCCATCCTTATTGTGGTCCTTTCTTTCCTTGCACACCAATTAGATTTCCAATTGTTGTTTGATCTAGTGCTTGAGAACCATTTATCGACTTTATCGCATGTTGTTTTAAATCAAATCAAGCCTCCTAGGCTGCAGCCAGGAGGCAGGATGGAAGCAGGGATTATCACAAGCTAAATAGCCTCCAAATCATCAGCCGCCATCAGCCCAGTTCCAAGCTGGGCTCAGCCAGCACTTTTTAGAAACCGGGAACTGGGACCCGGGCTGATGGCGGCCAGAAATTTGGCAGCAATTTAGCTTGTGATAATCCCCGCCTCCTGGCTGCAGCACGGGAGGCTTGAATCGTTTTAACATGACATGCAATAAAGTCGTATAATTCCATTATATATATATATATATATATATATATATATATATATATATATATATATATATATATATATATATCTTGGAATTGAGTTCAATGGGATGAATTCTCATTGAGGTTTATTTGTCTGAGGGGAAATCCACACTTAGATAGATATTTCCTTTACTTGCAAATGCTTGAAGTGTGTTTTATCTGCCCTATTCCATGTTAAATTGGTTATTGTTATTATTATTTAATTCATTTATCGTCTTCTTAATAATGAGACTCATGACAGCTAACAATGGGGGGTTGCAGACTGCCAGAAATAGTGCAAATTGAGTCCACTTTTAGGGTTAGGGTTAGTGCTAGAGAATCATGGGAATTGTTTTTTTCCTGAGACATTGAACCTTCTCTGTCAGAGAGCTCTGATGCCACAATAAAATACAGTTCCCATGATTCCCTAACCCTAACCCTAAAAGTGGACTCAATTTGCACTATTTCTGGCAGTCTGCAACCCCCCAATGTGTTAAAAATAATACAGATTAAAACTATACAAAAGCTTCAATAAATATAAGAATTATTTTTAAAAAATAGATTAAAACAAGAAACATTAAAATTAATTAAAAGACAACATGCAGACCTTTAAAACAGCACAGTACAGTATGAAAAGCCCATCCCAGTCAGTTTCTAAACAACTGACAGCAAAAAAATGTTTTACTTGCTGATGGAAGGAGAGCAAAGATGGAGTAAGGATTCTGGCGTCCTTCAGAAGAGAGTGTCAAAAGTCTGGGAGCAGCCACTAAGAAGGCCCTTTCCCTTGCTTTCACCAAATGAGCCTGAAAAGGTGGTGGGACAGAGAGGAGGGCTACTCCTGATGATCTTAGAACTCTAATGGGATTCTAAAGGGAGATATAGCCCTTCAAATAACATGGACACAAGCCATAAAGACAGGTCAATAGGAACACTTTGAATTCTGCTCAAAAATGAACCAGCAGCCAATGGAGTTGTAATAAGGGACTTGATATCGCTGTTCACATTACTTCTCGGAAAACTTTTCTCTTCTGGCCTGTAATCTTTCACACACACTTTCAGTTTGCATCAGTTATCTCAAAGTGTAAATGGCCTAAGACAAGAATAAAACTGTGTGATGATCCTATGAGTGTGCCCATCTCTCCCCCTCAAATCATCACAGTGTCCAAGCTGTATAATGGCTTACTAATCTTTTTCTTATTTAAAAAAAAACACTTTTTCCCCCCTTCTACTTTTAAATTGTTTTTTCCCCCAATGACTCCTAGGAGTTTATCACATGGGGAGCCCCGTGCAGAAATGCTGCTTTAAATTGGGGGAAACGCAAAAGCAGAAGCAATTTATCAATAGGATTTCCCCGTGTGATAAACTCCAGCGCAGTTAAAAGGAGGTTAATCTGAATGGAAATTAGACAAAAACTGCTTCTTTTTACTTTCGGGATCTTCTGAAAGTAAAAAGAAGCAGTTTTTTTTCTAATTTCTGTTCGGATTAACCTCCTTTTAACAGCGACGTCACCTGAAAAAACACCCGCTTTTGCGGGTTTTGTTTAATTTAAAGTCCCGTTTCCACATGGGATTTCCCCCGTGTGATAAACTCCCTAGTCTGGTTCATTTCCATGCGCAATTCAAAGTACTCATCATGACCTATAAAGCCCTATACACCTTGAATCCAGAGTATCTGAAAAACTGTATCTCCTGATACAAACCTGATACAAACCATATCTAAGATATGCAGAGGAAGGCTTTCTCTTGGTCCTGTCACCATCACAGCCTCACTTACTGAGGTCTAAGAGCTGTGGCATATCTAGTATATTTGACATCTGGTACAGATGTTTTTTAAAATACACCCTCTACTTCAATAGCCTTTTCCAGATCAGGTGACCAGCAGCAAAGGAAGGAGACTACTTTCCCATCTAGCCAACAGAGTGGCCAAATCCAGAAGGCAGCCTCTTCCCACCAGTGGCCACTGGTGAGAGTGGGCTGCTGCTGCTGCCTCACAGCCTTTTCCAGGTCTGGTGGAGCTGCTGGGCAAGTGGCAAAAAGAAGAGACCTACTTTCCCATATGGCCAGCAAGCTGCCAGACCTGGAAGGCAGCCCCTTCCCACCAGCACAGCAGGTGGCACCCTCCTTTGAGGTTTCACCTGGTGCAGTCCACATCCCCCACACACCCCTAGTTAGGCCCATGCACACAGTAGAGAGAGAGAATATGAGAATGAAGAGAGAGAGAGAAAGAGACTTCTCAGTGTTTGGTCTCACCATCTGAAACTCTGGAACACCATCTTGTTAATATTCTTTTAAGGGGTAGGGATGGGATTGGGATGTAGTGTATTTTTAACTTGTTAGCCACCCCGATTGTTCTCAGAGGGGCGGGGTATAAATTATTGTTATTCTTCTTATTATTATCATCATCATCATCATCATCATCATCATCATCTCCCTTCCATGGGAAGCTAGGCTAGCCCCCTCCCTGCTTTCCTTTCATTGGCAGGCAAAGTTGTTTCTGTTTAAGCAGGATTTTAACATATAAGGAGGGGTGTGTTTTATTTATTTATCTTTTGGTTGTTTTTAAAATGATCTTAATGTGTTTTATGCAGTGATTTTAATTTAATTTAACTAATACATTTCATAATGAATAATAATAAATACATTTACTTTTTAAATTTTATTATACATATTTTTAAGCACCAAACGGACAAAAGCCTAATCACAACAATGGATCTCCTTCCTGACAAAAACAAAAAAAAATGGTGGGAGAGCAAGCAACTGAAGGTGTGACTTTGGTAAGAAGTGCTGCTTGTGCACATATCAGTCAGAGAAACGTGGGCAGGTTGAACCTTGCCAATGAGGCAAAAAGAGTGGGACGGCAACACCCATGCCCCAAAGAAGCCACTGCAGTTGCTTCAGGTTTAGATTATACCTTTTATCATGCAAAGGAAAAGGTGCCACTGATGGTGCTAGACCAGGGGTCCCCACACTTTTTGAGCCAGGGGCTGATTCGCTGGCCTCCAGATCTTCTGAGGGTCGGACGTGTGCGCAGTACATGGGGGCCATTTTGTGTTCCAAAATGGCGCCCGAAGTTGTGCGCATGAGCCTGTTGTTGCGTGTGCATGCGCCCGACTACGGGCGCCATTTTGGAACACAAAATGGCGCCTGAGTACTGCGCATGTGCATGCAATGGCAGGTGCCATTTTGTGTTCCAAAATGGCACCCAGCGTTGTGCACCATTTTGGAACACAAAATGGTGCCAGAATAGTGCACATGCACGTACAACACTTGGCGCATGCGCATGACTCCGGACACCATTTTGGAACACAAAATGGCACCCAGGGTCACGTGCGCATGCGCACTACTCCGTTTTGTGTTCCAAAATGGCACCCCGCATCGCATGGCGGCTGTAGCAAGACTGGCCACTGGCCAGTTGAAAGGCCTCAACTGGCCGGGTTTGGCCCACGGGCCGTAGTTTGGGGACCCCTGTGCTAGACTGTAAGAATGGCAGCCAGTGACTTCAGATGGTTCTGTGTGCCATATGAATTGCTAATGTAAGTGTAGGAACAACTGTATACTCATCCTTTTTACACAACCCAATTATTGCACAACACAAGTGTGCTATGATTCCACTTTAACTCCCACAGCAATATCCTATGGAATGCTGGGATTTGCAGTCTAGGGAGAAGTATTTAGAATTCTCTGCTCTGAAGCTTTAGTACTTCACCAAACTACAAATTCCAGTATTCCATAGTATGCTGCCATGGAGTGGCATCATAGTGCCATAAGAGTGTAGTGTGAAAGGGCCTACAGGTACCATATGTTTTGCCCTGTTTGAATTTTACCTAAGTTTGGAACCCTAGGGATCGCCACCGTACTATTAAGCACTGGGCTTTAATTTGAATTGTTAAATTATCTGTTTTAACATATTACTATTTAATACTTTTTAAGGGGGAGGGGGGTATCTTCTATTTTTATTGTACGGGTTTTATTGATGTATTTCATGTATTTTAATATGTAAGCCGCCCGGATTGGGCTTCCATTGGGCGGGGTAAAAATAAAATTTATTATTATTATTATTATTAACTGGTGCTGCTCAAAGCTAGATATTTTATAAATGTTTCCAGTTTCTTTACACATCAAAATCATACCAAACAAGCTGGTGTTTAATATATCCCCCCCCCCCCCAGTTCTGGCCCTCACTGTGTTCCATTTACACATTCCCAGTTTCATTCCTTGCCAAGTACCTTGACTTGAAGAATTTCATGGAGCAAGACTGGCAGAGAGGCTTTGCTTCCAATCTTGAAGAATCACTGCTAGTCAGTACTGGGCTAGGCAACTAATTGGCCAGCATGACAACTCTCAGGTCTTCACCTAGCTTTTTGACAGAGATCATGTTTTGTATATGTAATTCTCTCCTGAGTATCTTCAGTTTTAAAAGGCTCCTTAGATAAATTTGATAAGACATGTCACTGAGGAGTACTGCTAGAAGGGCTTGATAAGCCTTGTCACTAATGCCTTGAAAGTTGTTGCTAGTCATGGGAAATAACTTTGGGCAAACTGGAACAAGCTGTTCATATATCATTTAAGTTCTCCTGCTCCAGAAAGAGAGAAATCGACAATATTCTGTGATTTTGCACTGAAATCAGCAATTCCCTGTTATGCAAAGATCTTCCCATGGTCTCAACAGGGCAATCAAATCCACCCAGAAGTCATGGCTCCAATTGTTACATTACCTGGTTGAGAATTGCAGCTTCAGGCAGTTGTGTTCCCACATGTCTTTGGAACACCTGGACAACCGGTCGTGTCAGCCTCTCCCTTGTTTCCAGGTACTTGCTACTTTCAGGCCCCTATAAACACAAAAAAGTTGGTTTAGAAACAAAGGGGGATTCCCAGGATGGGGTGAAATATGGAAGATGTCTCTTCCCCAATTGATTCTCATGTAACCAAGGCTGAAGAAGGCAGAATGTGGGGAATTACTGCCATGTTTCACTATCCCACCCCAGTCCTCAGAACTCACCAAAGCCATTCCTCGGGTGATACGCATCTCATGCTGAAAACGTTGGCAGCGGTGCAAGGTACTGCGTGTGCCTCCCAGGGTCATGTCCAGCCGTTCCTGCCAGAAACAGAGAAAGCAGATTTCTTAGTGTCACAGTGTGTGTGCACAAACATAGGTATGTGTTTACATGCGTGCATATATGTGTTCTTTGTATGCAAACTGTAGGAATAATTAAGGACTCACTGAATTTCAGTGGGTATATTTGTTGTCTTGAGAGCCTAACAATTTACAGCTCAGGGCTCAGGCTAGACTCAGGCCTGCATCCTTCCGAGGTCGCTAAAATGAGTACCCAACTGTTGGGGGGCAATGAGCTTACAGTTGTAAACCGCTTAGACCATAGAGTGATATGAAGCGGTATATAAATGAAGCTGCTTACAGTTATATAAGAAAATAAGCAGCTATATAAGAATAAAGGTTTATACTTTGGGGCTAGCTCTAATCCTAAATCCCTTAGATCTAATCCTAAATCTAGAAGATATCAGAAAAAGTTACGGGAAGAGAGGAAATTGAACAAAAATGTCCCTTGTGAGCCTGAAATGGTACTACAGTTCTCTCATGGCGAGAACCTTGATCAGCAGCAACATTTTGTCAAAAGCCATTTATACTTATATATCATTAAAACCAAAATAAAGCTGTCTATTGGTATCAATAGATGTTTTCCTCCCATTATTATCAGAATGCAGACACGATCAAAGGTTAAAGCTCCCTTCTCCACACCACCCTCCTAAGCTATCCTCACCACTGTTGCAAATCTGTATTAAAAACTACAATGACAACACAAGAGGTTATGATGTGAATGACATCCTGTCTGGCTATGGCCACATATTGTAATATATCTTGAAATTTATTTCCATAAATTAATTACACAGAGGAAAAGGTACAAGCCACACAAGAGGGTGAGGACCAGTAACTTTCTATTCTGCAACTAATAGTGTTGCTGACCAAACCAACTGCTATTGCTATTACTAACTGCCATTGCAATAGAAAGTAGGCGTGTGCACAACGAGAGCACAGCATACATGATTAATGTGTGTGGAAACGCAATTTCAACATCGGTACTGAAGGTATGGAAAATCAGACATGGAGAACAAGTTAATGTCTGAGAAGTGCTTGTGAGGTATTAAGCCTTATAAATGCATTCCCTGTGGCTGAACTGTGGCACTGGAACATGATTCTAGTGTTTTTGCTTGTCCATACAAGAAGGACTTTAAGTACAAACCATCAAACATCAGAACAGAGGTTGGGAATTTTTAAAAAAAATTTTTTTTTGACTGCAACCGCCAGAATTCCTTCAGGGAAATGCTGGCAGCTATAGTTGGGGGTGAATTTACTTTTCTCAGTACTACTTCACAAAAATGAGAAGGGGAGAGTTTTTGTCTCCCATTACCTTATGAACGAGTGTCTCATCTCTCTTGCCTTGCAAGCTGTTTTCAATGGCATTGTGAGCTGTATTTCGGATGTCTTGTGCCTCGTTGATGGCCTTTTGCACCTGAAGTAACACATTCTTGGTGAGGAAGGTGAGGCGCCGGGCCTCCTCTAGAGCTGCCGCACACTCTAGAGAGCAGATGTGGGGAAGGGGAGGAGATAGGAGCTCTTCTCAGATTTAATGAACTTGGTTGAACTCATATGTCACACCTCAGCTTCAGTTGCCTTTTTTTTTCTTTTCTTTTTTTGGCCAATGGAATATTCTCTGACATGCTGACATGACAATACACTTCTCTTTTAGGGAAACTTTCAGCTGAATTTAGGTGGCTCACAGCTTTTGCTGCTGAACCATGACACTGAATTAAAAGCTATGAAGCTTTACCTTAGGTTATATTTCTAAGGTGCCACACATACCTCTTTCTTCTTATGCCATATCTTCCCCCTGCTGGTGTTCAAACATAAATGTACAAAAAACACAAGCAGTGCCCAAAACAACAGAATCATACCCCAAGGGCCAATCAACCCAACACCCTGCCACGCAGGAACACACAATCAAAGCACCCCCTGTGACAGATGGCCATCCAGTCTCTGTTTAAAAACCTCCAAAGAAAAAGACTCCACTACTCTCTAAGGGAGTGTGTTACGCTGTCGAACAGCTCTTAATGTCAGAAAGTCCTGCCTAATGTTGATCTCTTTTCCTGTAGTTTGAATCCATTGTTTCATGTCCTATTCTTTGCAGCAGCAGAAAACAAGCTTGTTCCATCCTCATTGTGTCACTCCTTCAAATACTTATACAGCGCTGTCATATCACCTCTTAACCTTCTCTTCTCCAGGCTAAACATACCCAGCTCCCTAAGCCTCTCCTCATAAGGCATGATTTCCAGACCCTTCACCATTTTGGTGGCCTTCCTCTGGACACGCTCCAACTTGTCAACATCCTTTTTGAATTGTGGTACCCAGAACTGGACACAATATTCTAGGTGAGGTTTGACCAAAGCAGAATAGAGTGGGACTATTACGGTACTCCCTTCAATCTAGACAGTATAATCCTATTAATGCAACTGAGAACTGCATTAGTTTTCTTAGCTGCTACATCACATTGCTAACTTGTGTTCAGCCTGTGGTCCACAAGACTCCTGTATCCCTTTCACATGTATTGTGGCAAGGCTGCTTTTGTGGGTCAGCCAATTCCTGCATTCACTTACTGCTTGCTCTAGAGAAGAAAGGCCTGGCATCTGGATTATACTGCTAGATGCCAGAAAAGATTTCAGCACTCATGCCAATGTATCTTTGTATTGTCGCTTTATGGTGGACATTGTGGTAAGCAACTTTAGGAGCTATCCTTGCTTCAGAAGTGAAATATAAACAAACAAAAATAAATATCCTTTTGTCCCATTATACTTCATTTTGATTTTCCCTTTGTTGCTCTTATATGTCCCTCTTTGCTCCTGCATGCAGAACTATCAATTTCCAGGCTTGTAGTCATGTTAATCTGTTGTAGTAAAACAATGACATCTTGCACAATAATATACAAAATCCACAAAACAGAGATACCTTTATTTGACCAACCAAAATGCACAAAATACATGCTGTAAGCTTTCAAAGCTCAACTGGCTTTTTCAGCAGGCAAAAGTGTTTCTTATTGTGTTACTAATGGGCTTAAAAACCAGTGTGGTGTTGTGGTCTGAGTGTTGGACTACGATTCTGGAGATCAGGGTTCAATTTCCTGCTCGGCCATGGAAATCCACTGAGTGACCTTGGGCAAGTCATAACAACCATATACTCTCAGCCTCAGAGGATGGTAATGGCAAAGCTCTTCTGGACAAATCTTGCCAGGAAAATTCCATGATAGGGTTGCCTTAGGGTCGCCATTAGTTGGAACCAATTTGAAGGCACATAACAACAACAATGGACTTTGAATGTTGCTTTCTGGAGTTTACTTTCCCTGTTGACAAAGCCAGTTGAGCTTTGAAAATTTGCATTATATATTTTGTACACTTTGGCTGGCCAATAAAGGTATCACTCTTTTATGGATTTGGGATGTTATTGTACTTTGCTGTATGGCCAACATGACTACCCCTGGATAGACTTTCAAAAAAACTTATCGCACTTAAGATTTGGTGCAAGCATTTCTGCTTTCCAGCTCTCTTGAAATGCTACATGAGTTTCCACACTGGAATAAACACAAAGAAGAGATAGCAAAAGGCATAGAGAATGCTGGGACTTTTCCTTCTGATGAAGGAAGCAGCTGTGGCATTCCTTAAATTCTTATGGATTTGCTGTTTCCAATGTGCTTCTTTTCATAGATATGTGGGCAAGAGGTTATTTTCTTACCCGGCGTGAAGGGTCCAACTGGATCTGGAATGGGTGTCTCGTTTCGCTCCACCCAAGGTGAGGAAGGTCGATCCAGTGCAAGCCAGGAGTCTCGCCCTGCCCCTAAGATGACCATGCGCAAAGGCTGTGGAATGAGGTCCAGCACACGACCACGTTCACCACACAGGGTGTTCAGGGTTTGCCTGCATGTGCCCAATGCCTGCAGCAAGGAGGACAATTGTGAGGGGGAAGGCAACACAGAGAGAAACTTGTTTTCACCTTCCACATTCTGTCTCCTTGGGTCCGAAATATAAGCCTTGGGTCTGAAACAATCCACTAGGCTGCAGTAGAAGAAGATTGAAGACCCTCCATTGGATCAGCCAATTCTCCAACTATCATTTGGTTCCTCTCTCTGCTCCTACAAT
>CM034703.1:315550972-315561376 GCA_020142125.1 Phrynosoma platyrhinos
ACTTTATTATCGCTTTCTGGCCCACGTGTGATAACGTCCATAGTTATTATCAGGTTTTTGTTCTTTCCCACATTACCTAGCTTCTCACTCCTTTCCTAGCCCCCCACCTCTTGCCTTCTTTGTCCTCCTCACCATTCCTAATTATTAATTCTCCTGGCTATATCTGCCTTATCCTTCCTTCTTCATCCCTTTCATTCTCTGTCATTCTCTTCTTCATGCTTATCTTCTTCATACTCCCAGTTCTACATGTCTCTGTGCCTCATAGAAATGAGTTATTCTGTGCAGGATAACCCATTTGTGTGAGTGCACAGATAACCACTCAAAGAAGTACAATTGCAGGTAAGCAACCTGTCCTTCTTTATAAACTAATTCTTTCTCCTTTACCCATCCCCAAAGAAAGCCTTGAAACTATCACTGAAATTTTAGATTCTTAGCATTTGAAAGATCCTCATACATCATCCTCATCTTTTCCCCCTCCTCCAATATTTTGCAATATATGCATTATTATGACTGTAACTATAATTGCTTTGAGGATTAGGGAAGATTCGTATTTTTTTAAAACCATGTGGGCAATGATGGGCAATAGTGGGAGTAATTTGTTAAAAACAGAATTTGGGAAACTCCATTTTACCTTGGGAAACTTTGATTTGATTTGACTACAACTCCCTTGTGTTAAAATTAGTGCTTGCAAAAAATCTAAAACTGGGCTAGAAAATGTTTCATTTTTCTCAGTTTAATGCACAGCTTGGAAAACTTAAGTTCTAATCAAATATTTTTTTCATTAGTTAAAAAGACTAGTTAAAGCATTTTATTTGAATGGTGTTTTCTGAGCATGATAAATTTGAGCATGAGTTAATGAAGCATGATATATCCTGACAAATTATATCACTAAGCCCCATCCCTAGTAACATAATCGGGGACCATCCCTAGGTCTCATGTTTGGACCCTGAAATCTCAGGGCCTAGGATGCTTCAGATATAGCAACCCTACTCAGTTTAACTTTGTCACTTGAGGCCCAGGTGGTCTCTGTGGCCCATTCTGCCTTTTACCAGTTTGTATAGTTCCATGTGGTGATGGATGGATGTGGTGATGATGGCCTGTATGGGATGCTGGTGAGGGGTCTTATCCATGTCTTCAGCCTCCGTTTTATTTCCTACCTTAAGATGATTTCCCAACATTGCCATCGTTCCTTCCAGCTTGGCTTTCAATTTCCGAAACTCCTTCTTCTCCCATTTCATCAAGGCATCCACCTTGTCAGGTATCTACACAATGGGAAGGGGAGCAAATGTTGAGTGGAGTGGAGCTTACATAAGCAAAACTGTTGCAGTCTGGTTTCAAGATGTTGGGATAGTTGAGGGAAATAGGAGAGCATATACCTCTAATAATTTACATACAAATCCTTATACAGCTGCCTATATTTCTAGTATGGATTTGTATCTTTTCCACAAGAATTACTTCTGAACAAGTCAGGTACATCTCCCCTCCTCCCCTGGAAATGTCGTACTCCAAAAATGGGAAGCAAGTCCTACAGTTTTATCCTACAATTGTTCCCATTCTCTAAGGGCCTAAGCAGGCTGCCAGAAATAGTGCACATTAAATTGAGGCACTGCCCTGGCTCAGTGCTAGGGAATCATGGGAACTATATTTTTTTCTGAGACATTGAGCCTTCTCTGTCAGAGAGCTCAGGTGCCACAATAAATTACAGTTCCCATGATTCCCTAGCACTGAGCCAGGGCAGTGCCTCAATTTAGTGTGCATTATTTCTGGCAGTCTGCTTAGGCCCTAAGTGGACAGATAAGGGGTTATTATGGTTTGAAGCCTTTTTGCGTACAGCCTATAGGGGAGTTTGTTATGTTACCAAATCTGACCATTAAATAGAGAGAAAACAGATAGGTTCTTCCCCTATAAGTAAGGACCCTATGATAGAGTAGGTAAGAGTGTTGGACTTCAAGGATCCAAGACTGGATCTCCACTGAGTCATAGGGTTGTTCTGGGTATGAGGTTGGGAGCAATTGTGTTCAGTGTTCCGAAAAGAAAGAGACAAAGAGATGTATTGTTTTCTGAGCAGAAAGGTCAGTTTGGATTTATTGTCAGTGTGTTCAGTACAAATTCGCTGCAGCTTCTTTGGAATATGATCTGTAAAATTTGCTGCAAAACCTGGCTATGAGTGGCATTGTCTGACTAGAGTCCATGTCACCAGCAGCAGCACACTTTCTCCCTTTAGTAGACTGAAATTAAAAAAGTGTCCCAGCAACTAGTCAGGCCAGTGAGGCTGATAGTGACCATGGTGGGAGTTTGAAGTTGCTTCTCTCTGCTCCTTTTTAATGTTTTGGCAGGGGCTCAAGAAGCCAAGGAACTATGGTTCCAGGCAAATAGCAAATGAGAAAATTGCAACCAACAAGTTTAACATTCTCTTAGCCTTTTAGGATTAACACTCTCATAGCATAGGCTTTGGGTAGACTAAAATAAACACAAGACAAGCATAATGGCTTTACATTGCCTGCAAACTTCTGTTGTTCTGTGTCCTTTATGTTTTTCACAATATCACCTATTGTCATATTCACACTACTTCGATTTTCTGTTTGAAGTTCCCCCCACATTATTTCTTGCCTGGCAACCTGCAGCTGGGTCAGTCTGCATACCCTCCAACTGTCTCAGTTTGGTAGGGACGGTCCCTATTAATCCTCAGCCATCCTACTTTTTGAGCTGTTTTTAAAATATCCCAGATTCTCTCTCTCTCTCTCTCCCTCCCCTCTTGCTTACCCCCTTTGTCCTCAGCTTACTTTAGTTGTTGAAAACTCAGTTCAACGTGCAAAGGGAATTTGCACAGAATTACGGTAAGTCAGCAATGAGTGGAGATGAAGGGTTAAATCCTATAAGCAAACCAATAAATAAAGAAATGTATATGATAGACAGAAAAATTCATGAGTAGCAACTCATCCTCACCATCGAGATGGTGTGATGGGGGCACCCTGACCTGTTGAATTTTTGCCTGTTGTGCAGCAGTTTATGCATAGGAGCATGTTGGAGAGAGGGGAAACAACTTCCACTGCTAAAATCTCCTGGAATACACAGCAACACATAATTTTTAACATTACCTTGCATCTGTCCCAATTTGGCAGGGACAATCCCATTTAAACTTCTGTCATCACACTTTTTCAGCCACTTTTAAAATGTTCCAGTTTCTCTTTTATCTTCTACTTTCCCCCTTTATCCTCACCTTATTTCAACTGCTGCAAACGTTCAAAGTGCAAAAGTAATTTGCATCCAACTAAGAAAAGGGAAAGGAAAGGAGGGACAGAATTTTGCCCTTCCCAGTAGGCTCAGGTGAAAGCTAACTGCTGCAGCCTCTCCTAGCTTCTGTATTCTTCTCTATTAATAACTTTTACCATCTTGACCACACTCTGAAGTGCGCTTGGCCACATGTGTCTCAATTCATACCTGAGGGGTATGACTGGCTAGTTAGCAAAGGGTGAAGCAGGACGAGGTAGGACTCACCTTCTCTGGTTCTGGCCGGTGTTCCCGGATTGCTTGGCTTTGTTTGTTGGTGACAAGGCCCTGGCGAACTTTATCCAGCATTAGGTCGAGCTGCTCTCTTAGACGCACCAGAGTTTTGAACTGCTCATTGATCTCAATGAGGGCCTGACGCAGACGACTCACCACCAGCCGTGTGTCCCTGACATATTGGGCCACAAATTCATTGTTCTTCATGGTGCTGAAGTCTCGGCAGCAGGGCAAGGCTATTTTGGAGATCCAAGGGGGAGGTTTAATTTTGCTTTTCCACAGGGTCACTCCCGGCCCTTCGGGGGGCTTCCTCCTCACCTCTCCAGTTGCCAGGACATCTAACTTGAACTTCCAGGTATCTTTCCTAAGCTTGCGTTCATATGGTGTTTCTTCAGCCTGGCCAGGAGGTGGGATTGGACACCAAAGTTCGAGTGCTTCCTTCCCGCAGCGCTTCGTCAGATTGGTAGTCTCTCGTACTGTTGTGAGGGTATTCTTGTGCCATTTCTCAGCACCTACCTGACCTGCCAGCAGGTGAGCAGGAGGACCCATGGCTTTGACTGGGCTGCTGCTACTGGAGGAGAAGAGCAAATATCACACCACAGCCCTCCTGTGAGGTAATGGTACTGAATTTCTCTACAATGCAAGAAGATGACTGAAGCAAGGCAAGCAAGTGGTGAATTCCACGCTGGGCAGGGCTTGGAGGGAAACTGTGATAAAGGACAGAGAGATTTGAGAAGGGAGGATGGGAAGACTGTGCTGCTTAGAAATGCTGAAACAAACCCTCTGACTTGCTAAAATGTTGTGCCCCTGTGGTTGGAATTTCAGTATGAACTACGAATTTCTGTTCTAGGTCAGTGCTCCTTGAAATGGTGGCTCATGGACCGATGTCAGTCCATGAACCTTCAGTTGCCAATCCACAGTAAGATTCCAAGAAAGAAAAAAAGCAGTTGTAGCCAATGGGTAGAAATACAGTGCTGGGCCCAGGCACACTAGAAAGAAAAATGGACAGTGTTGATATCAGATAGTCTAAGAAGCACTGCTCTAGAACTCCTAACACTGTCAGTCTCTGTAAATGACTTCAGATGAAAAATGCTTAACCATGCCAAATATCAACATTTGCAAAAACTAATGTGAGATTTGGGTCTTTGGCTTTCTTCTGGGCATGTGAATCTGGGCCAAGAATCTCATTTCAATTTTTTTGGTATCAAAATATGAGTTACAGCAAAATTCAGTGGCTATAGAAACATCATCTTTGCAGATACTGAAATTCAGACTTCAACATGTCACATGTTGAAAGAGAAAGGTTGGCATTCTGAATTTTGTCAGACTGCAGTCCAAGGTCTACCACCTTGAATATTCCATGAAAATTGCCAAGGTCCTTCCATCTCTGTTTCTACCTGCCATGCACTCATACCTTCCAGCTGTTTCAGTTTGGCAGGGATAATCCAGATTAATCCTCTGTTGTCACACTTTTTAAGCTTCTCTTAAAATGTCTCAATTTCCCTCTCCTCCTCCCACTACTCCTTTTGTGTTTGGCTTACATCAATTGATGCAAATTAAAGTACAAAAGTATTTTGCACTCAGTTAACTCCAGAGGAGGAGGGAAGAGGAAAGGGCACAGTCTTGCCCTTCCTATTTAGCTCAGGCAAAAGCAAATTGCTCCAGCCTCTCATCCCTTGTATGTTCCCCCTCAATAACATTTGCCATCTTGACCACAGTCTCATATTGTTTGGCCACATTAATCTATGAAATGTTGAGAGCATGTGCACTCACCTTTACAGATTTATATCTAGGAGTACTAAACATTTTAATCCTCTATGGACGTTTTCACACGGGGCTCTGGTGGAGGCAATCCTACCTCCCGCTGGCCCCATTCCGGAATGGCTCCGGCGGCGGCAGGCTAATTCCTTTTAAAAGTCGGAATTACCTTTCCGCCGCAGAAGCCGGAGTTGGAGGTGCTGAAGCCGGAGGGACGCCGGACGGACGCCGGAATTAAGGCTCCGTGCGTGTGAACACATGGAGCTAGAAGCTGGACGTACGCAGGGATGGCACCGGAAGGGGCGGGGTTTTCTGCGACGTGCGTCTGAACAAGCTGGAAGAAGAGCCGGAGTGGGGCTGGAGGGAGGCCGGCTAACGTCCTCAAAAAGCCGCGTGTGAAAACGTCCAATGCTACCAGCTCCTGATCTTCCCTATCTCTTCCCCCAAACACAGGTGATTGATGCAAAAGCTAGCAAATCAAGGGCTGGCTGCTCAGTACCATATATCTAACTACAGGAAAAGAGATTTCACCTCAATATTAGGGGGAACTTCCTGACAGTAAGGGCTGTTCAACAGTGGATGACACTCCCTCAGAGAGTGGTGGAGTCTTCTTCTTTGGAGGTTTTTAAACAGAGGCTGGAGGGCCATCTTCAGGAGTGTTTTGATTGTGTATTCCTGCATGGCAGAATGGAGTTGGACTGGATGGCCCTTGTGGTCTCTTCCAATTCTAGGATTCTAGGATCATGTTGTGAATATGATTATGATAAATTATATGATCATGATAGATTCTTTGTTAAGATTATGATCAATTCCTTATGTCAATCACAAAGCAAACTCTTTTCAAAACCATTCTGGGGGAGTGTTCTTAATAAATACAAAAGTAAACCCTTAAATATTATTATTATTATTATTATTATTATTATTATTATTATTATTATTATTATTATTATTATTATTCTATTTATTTATATCCCACCTTCCTCCAGTGCAGGGACTCAAGGAAGCGAAAATATACATGTAAAGATCAAATAAGTGCTTAAGTCATAACCATGGAGGAAAAACCCAAAGCAGAATAGACTGCCTGCCTGCTATGTGGGAAGTGGAGGGAGCTTTCAATCATGACACTGCTTGTATGACACCCTAATTGTGAAGGTGGGAAAACTAGAGCTCACTCTACAGCAGTTACCCAGAACACGCACAGAAACATGCTCCTGTTTCCAAGTATAGCCTTGTACGCAACACTGTTTTCAGGTTTGTTTTCTTAAAATGAAGTGGCATTTTAACTTGTAAGTCACTTTGAATCCTGAACTGGGGAAAAGGCAAGATTGAAATCATCATCATCACCATCATCATCATCACTACCACCACCACCGTAAACAGGATTATTTCTGCAACGGAGATCCAGCCTCAGACAGGAGGAGCATTGAGGAAGATATGATGTGGTATCCCTTCGTATCCCTTTGGATGCATTCAAAATGCATGCGAACAACAAAGTACCACAACACACTGCAGAAATAATCCAGTTTGAGACTGCTTTAACTGTCCTGGCTGAGTGCTAGGAAATTTTTAGGGTACTGTCGTTTTGTGAGACCTTGAGCCTACTCTGTCAGACATTTCTGGTGCCACAACAAACTACAGTTCCCAGGATTTCCTAGCACTGAGCCAAGACAGGTAAAGTAGTCTCAAACTGGATTATTTCTGCAGTGTGGACTGGACCAAAGATTCAACCCAGATTTCTACCGGGATTATTTTCACTGTCTGAATAACCCCAAGGCTAGGCAGGCCTGCCTGAGCCACATTTACCTGAGTCCAATAAGGCTGAGATCTCTAGGGCAAGGGCAAGGGCACCGGCCTCAGGGGTCCAAGCCTTCGGGGAGCGTGTGCGAGGCAGGTGTCTCTGGCCTCAGCTTCGGGTCATGGGTTCCTCTTCCAAAACGGACCACTTTCCCACACAGGCCAAGCCGCCCCTGTCGCTTCAGCAGTGTCTGTTGCCGCGGCAACAGATGCTCGCCTCACAATGCTGCCTTCCCGAGATGCTCTCCCACAAGGCCAAGAAATAGCCGCAGGCCGCAGGCCTTTCTCCAGCCCTGAACAAATGCAAATAAGCGGCACTTGCAACAAAGCAACTCTTAAAGGCACATTGGTTTTAAAAGTTCATTTATTTGTATTACATTTTACATCCTGCCCTTCTTTGTTTATTTTATTTTTTCTGAACTACCTACTCTACCAGCATTATCGTCATATAACATCCAATCAAATAATATTTCACAGTATTTATACATCCTTAATCCCTCCCCCCCCCCCATAATAATCTATATAACACTTCCTTGTTGGTATCTTCTTCAAAATATAGCGAAATTATAACTCTTTCTTCCATTTTGTAACTTTTTATGCCACATTCCCCCTCTTCAAAGTAACATTAATTCCTCTTACAAGTAATTGACCGTGCGGCATTATTTTACTACTGTTCTTTCCTTCAATGAGTGCGGAAAAGGGGCACAGTTCCTCACTTGCATTCAGAGCCTGCTGTTTTTGTGAAGAAAAGAAGTGAAACCGGGGGAGAATTTGCTATGCAGTTTGAACAACCTGGCCCCCTTTCACATTTGACAACTATAACGGCTTGTTGTTGTGTGCTTTCGAGTCATTTCTGACTTAAGGCGACCCTAAGGCAACCCTGTTGTGGAGTTTTCTTGACAAGATTTGTTCTTGGGGGGGGGGTTGACCCTTGATTTCCTTTGAGGCTGAGAGAATGTGACTTGCCCAAGGTCACCCACTGGGTTTACACAGCCAAGCCAGGATTCGAATACTGGTCTTCAGAGTCATATTCCAATACTGCACCATACTGGCTCTCCAGATACAATGCTATATTCCATGTATTTGCTATGACAATATCCTTTGCAATCCTGGGATTGCAATTTAGGGATGGGCATATAGAATACTCTTTCAGAGATTTCTAGGACCTCACCAGACTACAAATCTCAGGATTAAAGACCCAATTGTATCAGGCACAGAGACCACAAAGAAGATTCATAATGCTTTGTGGAATAGTGTTGTGTAGTGTGAGGGCTCCTGTACTAGCTCCTCTCTGTGTACACCAGGGCCAGCTCTACCATTGGGCAAAGTGAAACAGCCAGTTTAGGCAACATTTTGACATTTTCAGTGTCAAGAATGGGTAGCAAACCGATTTCATCTACCAGCAAGGAATGCATGTTGGGTTTTGTTTGTTTGTTTGCTTGCTTTTTTGACTGGCTTTCTGTACAAAGCTTGAATTGGATGTATGGTGACTGCAAGTTGCTGTTGTGCCATCACAGGGTTAGGCCCCTGATCTCACACACAGCTATCCTGGTTCAGCAGCCTAAGGGCCTTATTACACTAGAACAGAAAGCCAAAACAGAGCTGGAGAATAGCACATGACATCGTACCACTTCAGTTATCCTCCCGTGGGAGATGGTGGTCTAAGGGGGGTTGCAAACTGCCAGAAATAGTGCAAATTGAGCCCACTTTTAGGGTTATGGTTATGGTTAGGGAATTATGGGAACTGTACTTTATTGTGGCACCAGAGCTCTCTGACAGAGAAGGCTCAATGTCTCAGAAAAAAAAAACAATTCCCATGATTCCCTAGCACTAACCCTAAAAGTGGACTCAATTTGCACTATTTCTGGCAGTCTGCAACCCCCCTAAGTGAGTCTTTTGTCTACCTGGAAAAATCCATTTGACAAAAGACACACTTTAATGACCATCTCCTGCAGGAAGAGAACTGAAGCACGACAAAAGGCATTACTCTCCAGCTTCTGTTTTGGCTTTCTTTTCTAGTGGGATAAGGCTCTGAGCTGCTAAAGGCAAGTAGGTAAATTATGAAGTCAATGTAAGGCCCAATGTAGTGAAATTAGGGTCACCTTAGCTTTTTGATTTCATTTGCAAACTCATTTCCCAAATTAGAATTCAATTTACAAAATGAATTTTCTTTGCCATATTTTATTAATACTGTCCTCAGGAACAGGCAACTGCTAGGTACTCATTGGTTATCCAGTTTTATCTGATTATAAATCAAAGGAATAAGGAGGGGGGAAGACACACACACACTTCTCTCAGACTCAGTTTCACTGGACCTTTGAGCATCCCCCAACAAACATAGGGCCTTTGCAGACTGACAGAAATAGTGCACATTAAATTGAGGCACTGCCCTGGCTCAATGCTAGGGAATCATGAGAATTGTATTTTTTCCTGAGACATTGAGCCTTCTCTGTCAGAGAGCTCTGGTGCCACAATAAATTACAGTTCCCATGATTCCTTAGCCCTGAGCCAGGGCAGTGCCTCAATTTAATGTGCACTATTTCTGGCAGTCTGCAAAGGCCTATAGTTCTTTCAAAAGAATCTGTGGTGCAATTCCCAAATCAAGTGACTGGTTGCAAAAAAGAAAAAGAAAAAAGTGCAAATTGTGAGAAATACAGTCTTTCATACTATGCCCGGTAAGGGAAACATATCGTGCAGGGAGAGGACTATCCCCTAGGAATCCTGGCCACTGGTGCCTTGGCAGGCATCTTCTTTGGTGCTGCAGGATTGCTTTCCAGGGCTTCCTGATAGTTCATGGAAGGTGGAAAGCATGGTCTCCCGTACACGCTCTTTTAGTTCAGGTACATCAGCTGGGCTCAGTCCCTTCGTCTTCATTGGTGGAAGAATCTGGATCGTCACTTCCCCTTGGAGAAAAGGGAAAAACAAATAAAGAAATTACTCCAAAGAGTCTAACCAAAGAGCAATTATTCATAGTTTAATAGACAAAACATTTGGAAAGGAATTCATTTGCATAACATATAGGCCTTCCTTATCATTAGAAAGAGTTTGTCTATTCCACACACACCCTGCTACTACTATTGATACCTGGTAGAGGAGAGTTTGGTCACTAGTTTTGGCAGAGAAATTGATGTAACATTAACACATTAGTGACGTGGGGCAGGAATTAACAAAAAACACTTCAAAGCAACTTATTACTTGAAAACAGGGGTAGGCAACCTAAGGCCTGGGGGCCGGATGCGGCCCCCAAGGCCTTTGGATCGGCCCCAGGCTGGTCCTGCCGCCGCTGCCGCCGCCCCCCGACGCCACTGACGCCCGCCATGATGATATTGATTATTGTTGTTATTACTT
>CM034703.1:315571983-315584468 GCA_020142125.1 Phrynosoma platyrhinos
CTGTGCCTTGCAGTATCATTGGCTCCCACATGGACCAAGAGGAAGGGGCAATGGTCAGTAGGATTGACAAGTCCTGTCAGCCTCACTGTCACATCATGGATTTTTGCCCCAGGGAGACAACACACCTCCCAGGACATCTTGTCAGCCCCACAAACCACTGCTTCTGTACCCCTCAACAAGGAGTCCCCAATCCGAGTCCCACATGCCTCTTCCAAGGCTTAGCAGTGGCTGTTCCCTGCAGTGGTAGTCTTAGGGTCACCTGCACTGTCCCTGAGGACTGTCCCTACTGCTCTTCCTCTTCATCCTTGATAAGGGAGAGAACTTCAAATTGATTTTGTAGCTGCAAGCTCCCACAACAATCCCTGGTTTCCCTACTTCTCTGTGTGACATTCCTCCAGGTGTCCCCCTCCTGTGTGCATGAAATGACCTCCTCCTCAACAACTTCCTCTGTGTGGTCCCCGTCCAAGACCGTTTGTTCTGCTCTATCCAGGAATATATCTTGCTCCCTAATATGCTGAAGTGTAGCTACCTCCAGCTGCTGTACTTTCTCTTCCAGGAGGGCTACGAACTTGCACTTGGTGCAGATGAAGTTCCCCACATCTCTTGGCAAGAAGATAAACATCCCACAAGTGTTGCAGGGGACTGCAGCAACTCCCTCAGTGTCCATATTGAGAAATCTTAAGTAAGCACTGAAATAGGACTGTGGGCTTCTCCCTTAAAAAGTCCCCTGGTAAAGACCCATGTAAAGGCCCCCTGTTCTCTTGGTCTTTTCACCAGGCTCTGTCAGCAAACTCAATCAATTGGTTTCTAACTCTACAGAGAGTTCCTGGATGCTACCTTATTCTGGAGGCAAGTCTCTGTCTCTCTTCCTCTGAGCGAAAAACAACAACCTCAAAGCCCCACTCAATATGGCTGCTCAGAAACTGTTTTCCTTCTCCTCCTTGGCAGAAACTGGCAGTTGAGTTATAGGCAATTGTTAGAAGTAAATAAATGCCAAGAAACAAACTAGAGTTTGGAAGACCTTGTAGGCTAGGTAAGATCCTAGTCTCAGCAAGAACCCCTGCATAGCCTTTCCTGTCTGGTTGGCAGGGCATCTTCCAAGGTGCAATTCTGAATTGCTGGCAAGATGGAGCAAGAAGGTATGAGTCCTAGTTTTAGATATGGCAGCTCTTCACATGTCCTTGGGTTTTAGTTTACTAGTGCCATATGAAACACATGAAAACCAGCAGAACAGGCCAAGCCATTGGCACAAACCTATGGCATAAGAGTGGTGTAAATATGTAGACAAGTCCTGTAATAGGGCATGATAAAGAGATGATGTTCAAGATGTATCTGAGCATTCCAACTCTCTTTTAGTGGACCTTAATATTTATTTATTTGTTATTTTTATTTAGTTTTATTTAGTTTTTAACAATCTATGGATACTAAGGACAACAATATTTACCTTTGGTGATCTGGGGTATTGGCTTTGGTCTCTTCCTCACTATGTAATTAATAGCACTTTGATACCACTTCAACTGCTGTGACTGCACCCTACAAAATCCTCAGATTTGTAGTTTGGTGAGACACTAAAACTCTCTGGCAGAGAATTCTAGATACATCACGAAGCTACAAATCCCAGAATCACATAGGATGGAGGCAATGCAGTTAAAATGGAATCTAGTTCTTTCATACTACACAATTACAGTACAACACTTTGATACTATTCAGTGATACAGTTATAGTGATACCATTATACTACTATTTAATCCAATTTCTACATGCTGTATTGTCAGGCCAAGGTTAAACCTAAGTGCAGGAAGACAGAAAGCCTAATTGGTATCTGTGTTTTCATGATAGGTACATGCTGCTCCCCCTGCTTACTCACATTGTCCCGAACGATGCTGTCCGCTGCTGCTGACATAATTTTGATGGCTGCATCTTTCTTTTTGCGGTCAATGAAAATAAAGCCACTTAGCCACGTGACAATGCCAACAGTAAAATAGTATAAGATCTCCTTCTTGACAAGGAAGGTGCAGCGGTCTGGCAAGATCTGAAACATCCCTGGGACAGATAGAAGGAAGATGGTCAAAGCTAAGCTTAATTGCACCCTTCTCTAAACTTTCCCTACAGGCCCTTGAGAGAGATGCAGTTACTGATAGTGGTTAGATTTGGGTGGGAGACCTGGATTCAACTCCCTCCTTAGCTGCATGAAACCATCAGGATAATTCTGGATCAGTCACACACTCAGCTAGGATTGTGGTAAAGATAAAATGTCTTGAATTCCATGGAGGAAAAGGGTGAGAAAGGCAAACAGACAAATAGACACACACATCTTTTTGTAATAAAATTCCTAGAATCAGGTCAGGTCATGCTGGCTGTGGGTCTCAAGACAGTAACTATTCTGAGCTCTAAACATTAATAGAAGTCTCATTTTCTTCACAAGATTCATGTGAGGGGAAAATGGAATAAACTTCTATGTAACCAATGTAGATATTTAGAGGAAGGGTTTAGATCTACATCAGTAATAAATGCTGGAATGGCCAGAATGTCTTGAGTGCGAGCGCTCTTGCCTCGTTCCTTTCAGTACCATTTTCCCTGGACTATTGTCAAGAAGGCTTCCTCTCTTCCCCTGCCCTCCAACCAACTTAATCCAGCAGCTGGAAGACTGTAAGCTATGGTAACAGATATATTTAAAAAGTGGATAATACATGCATGGATTTGCCATATTTACAGCTGAGAGGTAAGTAGGAAACTGGAGTGTGGACATAGTTGTATTCATCTCCATTGTATTCTATGGTTCAGTTTTGCAAGTGATCTCCCAAGATGTAGAGATTTTAAAGAACTGTTGCAGGATTCAGCCTTAGCTATTAAAGACCTTGTAGCCCCATAGCTCTTTTAAACCACAGCTACTTAGCAGCAGCAATACCACCACTCTTCATTGGTCACGGTCTCGCCTTTAAATATTTTGGTCCAATTTTTGCAAAGGATTTCTAAGCAGAAACAGTTTCCCTTCACTGAGCCAGCTAGGTCCCCTATAGCATTATGGAGGAGGAGTGCAGAGCAAGGCAGATGGGTAGTGCTCCTCAAGTACCTGCACCTCTATAAAAGTAAAATTCAGCACTACAGTTGGACTGTCATATTAATTGATTTTTTTATCCATAGAGTCAAGCATCCATGGATTGAAAATATTCCAAAATATATAAATTCCAAAAAAGCAAACCTAGATTTTGCCGTTTTATTTAAGGGATATCATTTTACTATGTCATTGTATTGAATGGGAAAAGCATCCACAGATGTTGGTAGACACGGAAGGTCCTGCAACCAAATCCCAGCAGATACCAAGGGCCGACTGTACTTGGTCATTACCAGTGGCATCACTAGGGGTGCGTGGATGTGCAGACCGCACTAAGTGACACTTCAGAAGAGGGGTGACACCCAGTCGGGCTCTCCTCCCACCCTTCTCACCTTTTCCACTGCCATGGCTCTCTCAAACAATGAAGCCAAGACACTGGAAAAAAGGGGGTGAGCAAATGCACATGTGTCCCTCGTCCCTTCTCTGCTACCATAGCTCTTTGGAGGAGGAAGCCAAGGCAGCACCAAAGGATGGGCAGTGCATGCCCCTTCCATACCTTCCCACTGCTTGACTTGCCTGACTGCCCACTCAGCCCCCGGCTAGATTTTTCAATTATTTATTCTTTTGTAATGAATTCATATAAGGACATAGTCAGATAAGCAGCAGATAATTGTAGCTAAATCGTGTCCCTGCTTTTTGGGGTGTTCATGCAAATGGTTATAAATTGGATGCATGTAGAAGTTACAAATTTTATTGCTATTGTTCATGAACTGCATATTGTTAACTGTTTGGTACTTGTATATTTAAATTGTGATATTTGTTAGCACCTTTGGACATAACAAAATAAATTATTGATCTAAAAACTGTAACCCCTTAACTGTACTCCCATAACTGTACTCTTCTGTTACCATTAAACATTATGCCAGTAGTGCATGTTTGACCTTAGCCACCCACCAGTGGTACTCTCAAGTTGTTCTTTTTGTAAGCTGATTTGTTCACAGCAATTTTGATTTCATTAACTTATCTCATGCTGAAATGAGAGTGTAGGCAGAGCTTTTCAAAAGTACTTTTTTGGGCTACAGTTCTCAGAATCCCTCAACCCCACCAGCTTGACCACTGTTATGCTGGGGACTCTGGGAAATGCAACTGAAACAAAAAAAATTTCAAGCTCTGGGCTTGATCCTAGCACAACCCCCTTCTGGACCCTTCCAGTTGTATCAATGAAAAAGATCAAAGCTTCATCATGTAGCCAACATACCAAGGAAGTCCACGTTGCTCTGATGATTGGCAACTATGACATAGGGCCCTTTCAGGTTTAAGTGTGCAGCACCCTGCACCTTGATCTTAATGCCAAGGATGTATTTCAAAGGCAGCATGGCGAAGCGAAGGATTCTGAAAAAGGAAATGAAGACAATGTGAAATTTTCTTTTTTAAAGGTTTGTTTTTTTTATCAAGATCAAGGAGCTGCAGATCAAAAGAAAAGATGTCTATGAGGATTTCTACATGGGCTGCCTTTTAAAACATGTTGAGGAACTTCAGCTGACCCAAAATACTGTGGGAGAGGTTCAGGTCTCAGGACATAGAGCCTGCTAGCTAAAAGCTCATGGAATGGCTACACTTTTTCATATTTCCGGCCAAGGAAATAAATCTATTGGCAAATGACACTTAATGCATGTTGATTTTATATGTTTTTCCATAAAACGTGGCTGGGTGCCCGGATACCCCTCTTCTCCCAACTGATGCTGGGGCTCACTGGTTTATAGCAAATAAGTTTCTATGTCAGCTGTGCTTCCCAAGGAGGGGATTGAGGAGGAAGCTGATAGGCACATGCACTTTGACACCTCCTCTCAGCTACAGCAAGGCAGTGACCCAGTGTTGCAACTTAAAACCTCCCTTTTGGCAGGTGGGAGGCCTCCCTGGCCCAGGATTACCCAGTAACTTTCATAATTTTCCCCTAATTGTGGAGGCAGCCCAAGATCTGAACAAAAGGAGGGCTCACCCTGAAATGGCAGGTTAAGCACTTCCCCTGAGGCAGCATAAGCCACTATGGTCATCTAGAGCTGTAGCCTGTTGCTGTGTGCATTTAAGTTGTATCTGACTTATGGTGACTCTATCACAGGGTTCTCTTGGCAAGATTTATTTAAAAAAATGTTTGTCTTTGCCTTCTTCTGAGGCTAAGAAAGTCTTGCCCAAGGCAACCCAATAGGTTTCCATGGTTGAGCTGAGATTCGAACCGTGGTCTCCAGGTTCATAGTCCAATGCTCAAACCTCAACACCATGCCAGCTCTCATTCATCAGCCCTACCATTAGGTAAAATGAAGCAAACCCCTCAGGTGGCAGATGCCAAAGACAGGGAGCAGAAATAAGGCATCAGAAGCCAAAGCTATATCTGTCAAATGTCCTGCCCTGTACCCCTTTACTAGCCTACTACTCTCAGGGGAAGTGAAGACCACATTTTCCTATGTCTCCAGGATAGGTGTTGTTGTTAACCACTACTGAGTTGACTCTGACATATGGCAATCCTGTGAAGAAGACATCTCCACACCCACCCATCCAGTCGCCCTCCACTGACCATCCTCTACTGCTCCTTTAGGGCCAATACTGTTTTGGCTGTGGCCTCTTTGACTGAGTCTATCCATCTCATATGCAATCTTCCTCTCTTTCTACTGTCCTCCACCTTTCCTAGCATTATTGACTTTTCTAGTGAGTCATGCCTTCTCATGATGTTTCCAAATAGGACAGTCTCACTTTAGTCATCCTGGCTTCCAAGGAGAGTTCAGGCTTGATCTGCTCTAGGACCCATTTGTTTTGTCCTTTTGGCTGTCCATGGGATCCTCCGCACCTTTCTCCAGCATCACATCTCAGATGAGTTGATTCACCTTCTGTCAGCCTTCTTCACTGTCCAGCTCTTCCATCCATGCATGGTGATGGGAAATACAATGGCTTGGACAATTCTAAACTTTAGTATTCAGTTTTATGTCTTTGAACTTTAGGATCTTGTCTAGTTTTTTTCATAGCCACCTTCCCCATTCTTTAGTCTTCTGATTTCTTGACTGCAGTTCTGTTCTGATCAGTATGTAGTGGCACTTTTGAGACTAACTGAAAGAAAGAAGTTAGTAGCATGAGCTTTCCTAGACTGAAGTCTACTTCCTCAGATGCATTTGGGGAAATGCATCTGAGGAAGTAGACTTCAGTCTAGGAAAGCTCATGCTGCCAACTTCTTTCTTTCAGTGATTCTCAAAGGTGATACAAGATCTGCACATAACCAATTCTACAAACTAATACAGCTATATCTTTGAATTCTGTTCTGATCAATGATTGATTCAAGGTATGGGAATTCTTTAACTACTTTGATTTCTTCTTCTAGACCAGTGATTCCCAAACTCTGGCCTTCCAGGTATTTTGGACTTCAGCTCCCAGAATCCCAGATCATTAACCAAGATGGTTGATGGTTGAAGATTTTGAGAGTTGAAGTTCAAAGCACCTGGAAGACCAGAGTTTGGGACTCACTAATCTAGACTGAATTTATGTAAATTTTCTGTGGTCATTATTTTTGTTTTCTTAATGTTTTAAGCTTGACTTTTTTTAGTAATTGTTCAGCTTTAAATCTATTCAATTTTTGAACATGGAGTTTGGGCATAAGCTCTTACTTTGCCTCAGGCAGCAAAAAAAATTTTTTTTCCTATAGCACCTGGCACCATCATTAAAAACAGTTTAGTACTAATAATTTACTTACCTCATATTTGCCACATTTCGTCCCCGGAGCGCTACAACAGGAACCAGGACAATAGAGCAGAGAAACATCCAACCATTTAAATAATGAATCCTGAAATAATATCTGAAGATGTTGCTATAACGATAGAGGAGGAAGGCAGCAAAGAAGAAAAGGATAAAGTTAACTAGGGCTAGAGATTGGGCCATGATCCTTCCTGAAGCTGGGTTGCTAGTTCACACACAGCTTGCTTCTGCTTGGCTCTAAACACATGAAGATTGCAGCAATGTGGGCGTGAAATGAAGAAAGAAGAAAAAAATACATGGCCAGGCAAGTATATCCTGACATGGGAGAATGCTAATTGGTTTTAATTGCCAGCTGGTTGGGGATGGGTGTGGGAGAAGTTGGGAAAAGTGCGGATGGGAACAAGCAGAAGCACAGCATGGAGTAAGACGCCCCTGAAAATTTTATCCATAGACATTTGTATTGATCTATGGCTGCATCCACTCCAAAGAAACAATCCAGGTTGACACTACTCTGACAGAGAAGGCTAAATGTCTCACAAAAATACAATTCCCAGAATTTCATAGCATTGAGCCATGGCAATTAAAGTAGTATCAACCTGGATTATTTCTGCAGTTGGATGCAGCACATGTCTTATACTTCTCTCCCATGTTTCTCTTGGGAAGGAATTATAGGAGATTATTGCATTGATTTTAAAACTGGCTTACCTGATCCAGTTTAAAATTTAAAGCAGGTGACATCCTGATCTTATCAGAAGGATTTAGCTGCCGAAATCGCTGCCCGGGTCCATCCTGGGTCCATCCTCGCTCCCAGGGGCACTCAGTGTGCCTCTTTTCAAAGCCATGAGTTTTCTGGGTTGAGACCTCCAAAGCACTCCCCTGGACTCTTTTAGAGGAGATAGGTGTTGAGAGATTACTATTGGCATAAAAGGCTGCTAGAGCCTTATTTCCAGTCACAGCAGAGATGCCCATTTTAGGATGAGGAGTTTAAAAGAGCAGACAGAAAGAGAGCAAAAGGTTCAGTCTGGATCCTTTCTTTTTCCTTTATCATAGAAGGAGAAAGCATCAATATGGAAGTGCAATATCACTTCCTTCCCTTCTATCATAGGATCTAGCCTTGGTATGTAAGATGCAACGTTTAGGATAACATATGGACTTGCCCACATACTGAGGTCATTGCGGGAGGATCTGATTCGTGTTCTGCCTTGGAAAAAACTGGGGCACAGCACACAAGTGCCTTGTCACTGACACCCACATTGTGAAACTCCTTGCCCTCTGAGATTTTACAGCTTCTTTGAGCAAATTCTGTTTAGATCAAGATGAGGAGAGTAGATCACATGCAGATCACCATAGCCATTTTTTTACACACACACACACACACACACACCCAGCTCCCCAATGTAGAAATTTTGTTTTTTGTGCTCACCATCTTCTAGGAGGAGGGTATTTTTTTAGTTTTTAAAAGAATGTGAAAAATGAACGTTCTGAAGGTGGGAATGTAGAAGGGTCAATGTAGTTCCCCTTCAACTCTAGGTCAGACAACAATTTATCCATGTGCTCACTGAACTGATTAGACCAGGGGTAGGCAACCTAAGGCCCAGGGGCTGGATGCAGCCTCCCAAGGCCTTTGGACCGGCCCCAGGCCGGTCCTGCCACCACCACCGCCCACCATGATGATATTGATTATTGTTATTACTTGATCTTGCAGTTTTCTTGGCAAAATCTCCACAGGGGTTTGCCATGGCTTTTCTGGGGCTGAAAGAGTGTGCATGCATATTTTTTAATTTTTTAAAAAAAAAATATTTATTTATTTTTTATTGGTGCTTTGGCCCCCCAATTGTCTGAGGAACAGCAACACGGCCCCCAGCTCAAAAAGACTGCCTACCCCTGGATTAGACCTATGGGTCATGCTTATGAGCTTCCCAGCAGGGCATACCCAACCATAAGTAGAAGTACTTGCCTCAGGCGGTAGATGTTGGGAAGTGACCACTATGTGTTGGAGGAAAGAACTGTCCCCCACATAGGAGACTGTCACACAGGATTATAAAATGGAAGAAAAACAGAATGCTATAATTATATCACAATCATAACTGGATTTTCACACGACGTCGCACTCATCCAGTACATCTCCCAGCCAGATCCTGTTATCATCTCGTAACATCTTATTAATGGGTAAACTCTGTGAATCATCTGCCGATATTGCTCTATTCATGCTATTGCAGAAGCACAGAAACAAATGATGATGCATTCGCACTATCACGGAGCTGATGTTGTTTCTATTTCCCAGATTCTTGTTCAGTATATGCACTTCCTTGCCACTTGCAGGATCATTCTCAGAGTCAATTTCTGTCTTATTTCTCTCTCTAGAACACGTTTTGATTTAAATTGGATATAAATTATCTTCTCAAACATTGAAATTTTGTTTAGTACTGTTTGAGATGGAGCCTTTTTTCAGACATGGGCAGTCGCGATATAATAGGAAAAAGAACACATGTATGAAAATTTACATTAATGATACACAAACGATACAGCAATGAGATTGATTTTGGTATGTGGGACATAAGTACGTTCCTCTTTTGTTTTTGTTCCGGTGTTATATCTCAATTGCGAAGCTGTGCGGAAATATAGATCATTATAGCGGGATGCTCCTGTACACTTTCTATAGCACAATTGTTGTGGAATTGGCCCTAGTGTGATAATCTTCCCAGCCTCTGTGCCACATGCCCCCTCCCTAATCTACCCTGTTGCCTTCAGATCCAATGGAAAATGCTTGTCCCATCCCAATGTTGAAGAAAGTTGGAGAACATTTCAGCTGGCTATCATACATGGGATGGGAGAGGGTGCCCATTTGTTCTTTGACTCAGGCAAGCAAATGTCTTGGTCCAGCCCCTGCTCCCAAAAGCATTTGACTACTACGGGAAATAGGATGCCAGACTAAATGGCTATTTGATCTGATCCAGCAGGGATATCCAGTAAAACTGTTCATGTACATCATAGTCACTGGTGGTCCTACACCCACTAAGATCAGTTCTGTCAGAAGTGATGGTGACATCTTGTGTCTTCTGTCGACCAGTCCTATGGCTTACTAGACAATTAGATAAGTTGGTATACATGTACATAATATACATGTGTACATGAATACATGTATACACTTCTCACTCCTTACGGCATATTTAGAGACAAATCCTGCAGTTAACCTGCTGAGATACTGATTATAGTTTGACTAGGGAGTGGAGGTAAAGAAAAGTAAGAGAAAGTGGGTTTTTTATTACAAGGCAATGCAAGCAATGTAATTTCTCTGCAAATCGCAGAATATGGCAACTTTCAAAAATCACTGAAAACTGGGCTTTTAAAAAAACATGTTTTTAGTCTGCACAGAGCATTTGCACAGAGTTTAATGTGAATGAGTGAGTGGGGGAAATAACTTTTTTTTTTCTTTTATGATCCTAACAAGAAGCATGTTTTTAAAAAGAGAACGAGGAAAGAGAACAAAGGGAAATAGTTTAATTCCCCCTCCTTTGACATCAACATTTAAGCATGCTATAATGAATTTTCCATTTCCTAAAAATTATTTCCAAGATTCTTCCTCTTTTCTTTTTATTTTCACAGTTCAGAAACTTCATCCCCCTCAATCTGTCAATAATAATAATAATAATAATAATAATAATAATAATAATGCCAGCTTTACACTTGGTTTTTTAAAAAAACCTCCAACAATACAAACAATGACAAAAACAAATTTTCAAAAAGCTACCATGTGCGTATATGTAAAAAGCTCATCAACATTTTGGTTTGCTGAAATGAATACATATATATGATTATCATGATGAACTCTTTCAAAGTTTGAACTTGGGAGCCTTTCCCACCGAAAATCTTAACACATGATTCCACTCAAAACACAAGACACAACTTCAAGATACACCTTCTCCGGGAAGTAGAGGGCAGAGGTGTTTCAAAACAAGGCACAAATTGCGAGCTGCACACACACATCACAGGATATTGGGTCTCTGGCTCTGTCCTCAGCAGTAGTCAGCCAAAAACAATGGTTGCCCAAAACGCATATAGACCATTTTCCTCTCTGAAAATGCAATATAATAAAAGAGCACCAAGATAGTGACAATGGTGGTAGCGGTGGCAACAGCAGTAAACTGGGACTGGGGTGTGTGAGAGAGAGATTAGGGGAGAGGGAGGGAGTAATTTTATTGTGAGGTCGAAGGCTTTCACGAAACCAGTAATTTTATGTTGTTGTGTGTCCCCAAGTCATTTCCAATTTATGGCGACCTTAAGGCCACCCTATCATAGGGTTTTCTTGGCAAGTTTCTTCAGATTGCCATCATTGAAGGCTGAGAGTGTGACTTGCCCAAGGTCACCCAGTGGGTTTCCATGGCAGATCCAGGATTCGAAGCCTAGTCTCCCAGTGTCCTAGTCCAGTGCTCAAGCCATTACACCGCACTGGCCCTCAAAAGCTACAAATCAGAAGATGTGTTACCCCAGACATATCACAGATGGAAATTGGGACACATGGTTGTGTGACGTCAGTGTGGTCAAGGTGGCAAAAGTTAATAATGAGGAAGAACAGAGAAACTAGGAAAGGCTGCAGCAGTTGTCCTTTGCTTGAACCTATTGGGAAGGACAAGACTCTGTCCTTCCTTTTCTCTCCCTCTGAGTGAGTTAATTGAGTGCAATCTAGTTTTGCACTTTGAACTAAGTTTTGTACCAAAGAAGGTGAGTTGAGGAGAAAGGAGGAAGGCGGGAGGAAGAGAAAAACACTGGGACATTTTAAAGACAGCTTTAAAAGTGAGACAACAGAATTAATTGGGACAGCTGGGGGGTATGGTGTTGGAATGCTAATTACATAATATAGTCATCTCACCATATCCATGGCTTCAACTATCCAGGGCTTGAAAATATTTTAAAAATATATAAATTCCAAAAAGCAAACCTTAACAGCCTTATCGCATGACAAAAGAAAGCCAAGATGGAGTGACAGAGAAGTGGCTTTTTCTTGCCTCTCTACATGTATCGTAGCACTTCCATTCTCTTCCCAAGAGATCCTAGACATCCCAAATCTAGGAGATATTACTTTTGGACTACAACTCACAGGATCCCCAGCCAACATGGCTAATGGCCAAAACACTTCCTTATTCTAACTCTGCCCTAAAACTGGTTGCACGGATAGTGAGGTTTAAAATATACAGCCTTTTTGTGAAAATTTTTGCTGTTGTGTGCAATTATTTGGACTGGTATGAATGAAGCACTCTTTTCTGTCATTGGTCTCTCCCCATCATAAAACTTTTATCCTGTAACTGTGCCCCTATGGAAAACCTCAGAGCTCGGAAAAATTACTTTTTGGATTGTGTTCAAAAAGCAATCAAAAAAAAGTTATGGTTCTAGTCCAAAAAGTGACCTTCCCAAGTTCTGTTGCATATGGTGTTAGTTTAATGGGTTCAGTGCCAAGGTCCATAGGAAAGATCATTTGGTCCTGGTGGGGTGGCACTGATGGCAGCACATGAGGACCCCCCTCCCAAGTCTTCTATTAACTCTGGCTGTATGTATTTATTTAATTTGTATTTTGCCCTTCTCCCAGAAGGGATCCATGGCAGCTCATTCCCTAACCAAAGAAGCACCAGAAAGTAGGAGAGCAAGTGTGAAGACATCACAGACTTCACAGTTTCAGCCAGGACAGGGAAGGAGG
>CM034703.1:315584568-315600359 GCA_020142125.1 Phrynosoma platyrhinos
CCCTTGTGGTCTCTTCCAACTCTATGATTCTATGATTCTATGAAAGATAGAGTTGCCTGAGGCTTCAATCCTGTGAATGTTAACTTGTATGTCAAACCCACTAACCTTATGCGCGATTTGTATTTAAGTAAATATGCTTAAATCAGGCTGGGTGAATTTAAAAAGAAGTGAGATAAAGAGATAGAGGGAGCATATGGAAGCAGGTACAGGTGGAATAGAGTAAACAGGAGAAAAAAGTTGTCAGGATAGAGACAAGTATATTGTGCATCCTTTGACTGTTCTCTTGTAATGCGACGTGCTTGATAGATCCCATCCTCTTATTCCAGATTAACAGAGTCATCTAGAAGAAACATCTCTTAGGTGAAGCCAGTTAGAATCACCACTCCAGACTGAAAAGTATAACTTGAATATACATAGGCTGCTTCTTAACATGTTTCTGTGCAACACTCCACCTTTTAAACATTTTCTAGGACAGAACACCTCACAAAAACATTTACGATCACCTTGACCACAAATGGATGCTGAAAAGAATTGTGGGTAACTCATCTAAATCAAGCCATTCTTGGAAATGAGAGGAATGAGAAGATCAAGATAAGACTGTGGTGACAGAAAAACAGGGCTAAAGGATCGGAGTCCCTCCAAATGTTACGCTGCAAATGAAACCAGCATAGCTAATGGGGAAGGATCATGGAAGGTGCAGCACTTGCAGTCCATCATTTCACTGAGACCTCCTTGCACTTCCAGGTAAAGGCAGTTACTGATGTAATGCCCTCCAGATTTGTCAGATTGCAATGTTCATCATCCCGGCAGATAACCAAGAACTAGGGACCGGGTGTCGAAGTCTGGGGTGTTGAAGTCTAACACATCTTGAGGGCTACAGGCTAGGGAAGGCTAATGTAACTCAACTCTCAGGCTCCAATTATTGACCTTGTCCCTAAGTGGCTGTCTATGATACCAAGGTGATTCTATTCTAGGGTTGCCGTATTCCTCATATCTGGGCATCTAATTTTCATATTATGCAAATTATTATAATTATGCATATTATTTGCATTCTGATTATGCAAATTCAACACATTAATCATTGCACTTTTTCTACCATTATGTTTCAACCTCAGTACCATTACCAAGTAAGAGCAATCCCCCCCAATCTGGTGTGAAGAGACGGAGGCTTCCAAGCAGCCCCAGAGAGTAAAGGGACTCCCTTTCCTCTCTCAAGGCTACTTGGAAGTGAAGCTCCACTGTGCTGCCTGGCCCTAGGCTCAAAACACCACACAAAACAAGGCCATCTCTGCTTGCCTCCTTTCCTTTCCCACCTTAGAGTCCTGTCAGGGGAAGTGGGGAGGGAATGGAAGAATAAGGTGGCAATGCAGTAGCAACCAGAGCCTGTGCTATCAGTGTCAGTCTTCTTGAACAGTTTCTTGCTTCATCACCACTGCCACATTTTAACCTACCCATCAGTCTGTGACAAAGGAGAAATCCAGGACTTACTGCTTCAACTGGGACATTTTTTTAGTCCCTGCAATGTGGGATTTTTTAGGTTTTCTGGGACACATGGCATGCCTAATTTCCATCACATGTGAAGTATCCACCAATGAGAGGAAAGTATAATTATGGTGCTTGGTGCTCACCAGATCAACGTCTCACATAAATTCTCCATAAGTGGCTGAGGCAAATCACAACCAAGGACAGGGAGGGAGCACATGGTGGAGAACATTTGCTAGGGAACTAGAATGAAAAGGGAAAATCAAAATGAATTTAGGGAGGGCAATAAAATTAAAATAAAAAGAGGGCACTAGACAGGACATAGGATGGAAATACACTAGTTTATTAGAGAAGAAGCCTGGACCCCCCTTGAAGCAGAAGGGAAAACTGGATGGGAAAAGCCACGTGATGAAAAAGGCAGGGACCAGGGAAGGTCCAAGGAAGGGATGGGCAGAGATGATGGGGAGGAGGGGAAGGAAGGCAAAGCAGGTAGAGGGCTGGGTGAGGTATAAGAGGCTGAGAAGGCAGAGGCGGGCAGGGGGGTGGCAGATTTGGTAGTGTGGGTGGCAAGCAATGTGGCAGGGGCTGCCCCAGAGCCACCAGAGGCCTTGTCATTCCCATGGGTGCGCTGGTGACGGTTGAGGTGGGAGCTGCGGCTGAAGCACTTGCCACAGATGCTGCACTTGTAGGGTTTTTCCCCTGTGTGGGTGCGCTGGTGGATGGTGAGCTCTGAGCGCTGGATGAAGGCCTTGCCACACTCCCCACAGGCGTAGGGCTTCTCACCCAAATGAGTGCGCTGGTGGGTCAGAAGGTTGGAGCTGACACTGAAGCACTTCCCGCAGGTGTCACAGTGGTAGGGCTTCTCCCCAGTGTGCATGCGCCGGTGGATAGTCAAGTCTGACTTCTGGATGAAGGCCTTGCCACAGTCCGAGCAGGAAAAAGGCTTCTCTCCAGTGTGGATGCGCTGGTGCTTTACCAGGGCCGAGCGCTGGGCAAAAGCCTTCCCACAATTGTCACACTTGAAGGATTTCTCTGCTGGCGGCAGTGGCGGCTGAGGTGGGATTTTGCCCAGGCTCTTGCCGCAGTCCAAACAGTGACCACTACGCGTAAGGCGTCCCTTGCTGCTATGCAGCTGGTGCTTAAGAACCTGCTTGCCTCCCATGCTGAGGAGAAAGCCCTTGATGTGTTCAGGGCAACGGTGGGCAGCAGCCGCTGCAGCCTGCGCTTGGTGGACTCTCTGGTGCCGGTCAAGATGGGAACTGACTGAGAAGCCCCGGCCACACTGTGCACAGGTGTAGGGACGCTCACCTGTGTGGACCCGCTGGTGCCGCTCCAGGTCGGAGCGTTGGATGAACCGCTTCCCACAGTCACTGCAAGGGAAGGGCCGCTCCCCAGTGTGAATGCGCTGGTGCTGGGCAAGGTTGGAGCTCCGGCTAAAACGCTTACCACAGGCATCACAGGGATAAGGGCGCTCCCCAGAGTGGGTCTTACGGTGCTTTGAGAGTGCAGACCGTTGTCCAAAACACTTCCCACAATCGGGACAGCGGTGGGCAACCACTGGAGCTACACTGGCCGTCGGGGGCTCCTCTGGGTAATTGTGCTGGTGGGTGCGTCTGTGGCGGTCAAGGTGGGAGCTGACTGAGAAGCATTTACCACAGTCCTGGCAGGCATAGGGGCGCTCACCTGTGTGTACCCGCTGGTGCCGTTCCAGGTCAGACTTCTGAGTAAAGGCCTTGCCACAAGCTGAACATGGGAAGGGGCGCTCACCTGTGTGCACCCGCTGATGCTGTGCCAGATTTGAGCTTCGGTTGAACCGTTTCCCGCAAGCCATGCACAGGTATGGCTTCTCCCCTGTGTGGATCTTTTGGTGCTTGGCCAGGATGGAGCGTTGCCGGAAGCAGCGTCCACACTCAGTGCACTGGTGTGGCCTCTCTGTTGTGGGTACACTGTGGCCTCGCCCAGGATCACTCCTGGTCTTCTTCCCACACTCGACACACACAGCAGACTTTTCCACCACTGCCTGGCCCACACACCTTTCTTTTAGCTTCTTAGGTGTTTTCCCTTCCTGCTGGCAAGCAGCTGGGCCTTGTAGTGACTGGTCTTCCTGTAGGCTAGACTGGCACTGGCTGCCACTGGCTTCCCCTTCATCTGGGCTCTCTGATCTCCCTGACGGAGAGTCTGGCTGCTCTGCATTCTCAGACCTGTCCTCTTCAGATTGCAGCTCTTCTTCATTTTCCTCAGCAGCTGAAATTCAATTGGGAAGAGGACAAAACATCACAACCATTTGACCACCAGAGCTGACACTCCCTTTCTCGGCCTGTACTGCCTATCACCCATTATTCTCTTCCCTCAGCTTCCCCTCATTTCTCATTTTCTTCCAAGAAAAGAATGGCCCCGGTACCACAATGGTACTATTAAAAAGGTATTTTCAAGGCATTGGTGGACCTGTGGTCACCACCTCACAACCTACTACTTAAAATCCAGTTGGAGAACATGAAAAATGCAGTGCCTGCTTTGATCAAATGTCTCCTTCTGGAGAAACGCCAGGCAAGAAATGACAACAATAAAAAGTATTGTGCCAACTTAAAGACTAACAAGTGTTAATTGCCATAAACATTTTGTTTGGAAGAACAAGTTTTATTTGGCATAACAAAATACAGACTACAAAGTCAGATCCCTCTGGAAATCCACTACAGGTCAGGCTTCATGATTTTTATGGAAGCAACACAAGGCTTTTATTCCCTCAGTCTATGGTTTACTACCTGAAAATTAGTTGGATGCATTTCAAAATGGATACCAGCCAGGCTTAGCTTAAGGGCTATTTGTTGTTGTTGTGTGCCTTCCAAGTAATTTACGGGGACCCTAAGGTGAACCTATCATGGAGTTTTCTTAGCAAGTTTCTTCAGAAGAGGTTTGCCATTGCCATCCTCTGAAGCTGAGAGAGTGTGACTTGACCAAGGTCACCCAGTGGGTTTTCATGGCTGAGCCAGGATTTGAAACCTGGACTCCAGAGTTGTAGTCCAACACTCAAACCACTGCACCACTCTGGCTCTCTAGGGCCAGACATAGCTATCTGGCATATTTGGCAATGTCCTTTGCTCCACTCTACAGTGAGTTCAAAATTCAGTATTCTGTGCATCTTAGCATTTCTATAAAAAAGAAAAAAAGAAAGTTTCTATCACTTAAGGCTGTAAAGATAGTTTTGATATGGACAATGCTGTGGAGGGTTTTAGCAGGTTTAGCAAGGTTCGTAGTAACCTGAAAAGAAGAGCAATGGCATAATTTCTCCCATTCCTGCAACTGAAAATTCTTTCCTCTTTTTTATAAAGTGCATAAGTATAAGTGTAAAATGACACTAATAAAAAACAGGTAGTGATGGCAGTGGCTGTAAGTTGCTGCTTTTTGCGCAACCTTGAGACCTAGTAATGGCTGGGACCAATCAATTCTGTTTTCTCTCTGTTCCTACTTTTTCCAGTCTTTCATTTATTTCTTCCCATTCTTGCATTTTCCAGTATATATCTGCTAACACACATCTTTGTTCAAAGTTTTGCCAAACCCATGAATTTTTCAATAACACAGTTTTTTTGTACCCACTGCCATTTTTGCATTCTAGTTTTGATTGAAGAACTGTTTCTTAAAGATCAGACAAGTATATTAGTTTAAGAAGTGAAAATTCAGTCACAATTTAGCTCACAATTTAAAAGGCAAATAAGATATATTTCAGTGTTGAGTAGACAACATCTGGGGAGCCACAGGTTCCCCACTCCAGTTCAAAAAGCAAAAATAGGGACAAACAAGGTGTCCTACCAGAGATTAGAAGCAGAAGGGTAACTGTGACGTACACAGTGGGTCGTAGACAACTAGATGCTTGTCAGATGTTGTGAATAACTCATTATAATCCCGAAACACAAATCATACAGGCTTGGCCATGTGGGAGCTATATTCCACAACCTCTGGCGAGGACTAGGTTTGCCTAACTCTGAATGGAGAAAGAGCAAAGTGAAACTATTTTCCATTTCTTAGAAATGCAGCATATGCAGGAGGCATAGGTCATAAACCTTCATGACTCAACATAGTATAGTTTTGCATGTAGAACAACACTACAGATGGCCATTCACTGACTTCTGGACTTAACTGTAGAGCTGCTGTAGCATGTATAAGGCCATTTCCATCTCTGGTGCAAGGTGGATCAGGGAAGCCTTTGACTATGTCCCAGTAGCCAGATGGGAAATGATTATATTATCTGCTGCGGTCCACCAGAGCCCTCTAGCAATCACTGTGGCTAATGTAATTATTTTGTATCTGGCTAAATGGCCAAGCTCTTCTGTAATTCCTCTTCTCATGTTCTCCATCAGGCATGAATGGCTGGAAGGGGTTGAGTTCAGCAACTCAGCAGTAGGTCTGGGAAGGGACTTTGGTCGCTACAAAAGGAGGAAGGGAGTTCCAGTCTCTGCATACACAAGCACAACGTTACATACACAAGCGTAACATTAATGTACACCAGTGCACGACAACAGGATGGTTTCTGCAAAATCCAGCAGCCTTATAGTTCACTGTTATTTCATACAAATGTCACACACACCCTTTTTATTGCCACCGCAGCTCATGCGATGAGACCCGCCCACCTTCATCCTTGGGGCTCTTGGGCACTTCCTTCTTCTGGATTTTCCGCTTCCCTTCCTGGCTCTGCTCCTTCACCAGTTCCCGCAACATCTTCTCCACCTGGCTGCGGCCAGCAGTCTGTAGGATGAGCCCTAGCTGCCGGCGGAGGTCAGCATTCATCCCGCCTTCATCTGAGCCAGCTGCCGTAGAGTCCTGAATTTGGGCCTGTTCTGCTCGGCTCTGTTCTGGCTCCATATCTACACCACAAAGAAACAAGACTGAAGCTAAAAGGAAGAAAGGACTGCCAACTTTCCAAGTCAGGCTACCAACTTACCAAAGGGGGGAAACACCCTGGCTTGTTCATTTTCCTTTACAGTAGTTTGACTTACAGTATTTATTTTATTTCATCCATTTAGTTTAGAATCACAGAATCATAGAACTGGAAGAGACCACAAGGGCCATCCAGTCCAACCCCCTGCCATACAGGAACTCAAAATCAAAGCACTCTCGACCAAATCAAACTCAAAATCAAAGCACCCCCGACCATCCAGCCTCTGTTTAAACACCTCCAAAGAAGGAGACTCCACCACACTCCAAGAGAGTGTGTTGAACAGCCCTTACTGTCAGGAAGTTCCTCCTAATGTTGAGGTAGAATCTCTTTTCCTGTAGCTTGCATCTGTTGTTCCGGGTCCTGTTCTCCACAGCAGCAAAAAATAAGATAGCTCCCTCCTCAATATGACATCCCTTCAAATATTTAAACAGGGCTATCATATTATATCTCACCTTTCTCCCAGTAATGGGACCCAGGGCAGCACTCATTGGGGAAGCTTTTCCAGCATGGGGGTGAACACTATTACTGACTGAGTCTTGGGTCATGTCTACATGGGCCAATTAAACCAGTTTCCACCCACCCTCACTGCGACCTGTCTACATGACGCAGGGTCAAATCCCCAGTTTGAGTGTGAACTGTCTTTACAAGGGAAGGCCAGTTCCGCCTCTAATCTGCCCTATCCCTGCCTACATCAGTTTTTAAAAACTCACCTTTTGCTCTGGATTTTCCTGCAAAATTGCCATTGATGCTGGTACAAGCTGCTCCCTCTGAGATCACAACAAGGCAGCCAGCCATACTGGGCACCATAGCAGCAGGCAGCACAGCATGACACATGTGTAGACAGCCACCCCGCATTGCTACAGAGTGTGGAGGTAACGGGGGATACAGGACAGCTCTGGGACCAGAACACTCCAGAAGCAGCCTGGAGTAGTCTCTGTGAAGTAGATGAGCCCCTAGACATCAAGTTGCTTTAGGGCATAGGTACAGAGTTAGGGAGGAAACTGGGAAACATGTTCCCAAGTGTCAGAAGCAAGACCAACAATGCAAGGCAGCATGTGGGTCATCATAATCCACTCTTGTTCTGATGTTAAGCAGCCAGATTCCTACTGCAGTCAACAGGAGTGAATTGCATTTAATATTATCTATATCCTACTTTTCTACTGCATATATGAAATAACTTATAAAATTAGAAAGAAAACAAAAGAGTAAAAATAAAAGAATAGTAAAAGCAACTAAAAGCAAGTGGCCAAACTATAACAGAGGGAAGATTTGATTTTTAAAGAGGTATTTGGTTTGCAAATCAATAAAGAATTCTTTACAATCTACTCAGAAATCTAAGGAAACCCAAAGCTTCAAAAGGACATTCCTTTGGACTAAAACTCTATCCTTCTGCCCCTCCAAACCCACACACATGATACATTTCTGTGGTGATCTAGAGACCTTCTTCTGATGCCTACACCTCTAATAATACTTCAAGGACTATGACACCAGTCAGAGGAACAACACACAAGGATCACCCCTGCCTCCTCAACACAACTGTAGAAACTAAATCAATATGTCTCAGACCCAGAAAAAGAAGAACTCCACATGGACTCCTCCTGATGGCCGGTGCACAGAACTAGACTTCTACATAGAATGTTTCTGCCGCTGTGCCCAAACAGAAATAATCAACAAGAGATTCAACTTACAACAGAATCTCAGTCGCAAGAACAAGATGCCATACACAGTCTCAAGAACAATCCTAATATTGTCATCAAAGAGGCTGACAAAGGAGGAGCAGTAGTCATCATGGACAGATCTGCCTACATACAGGAGGCTGAGAGGCAACTGTGCAACACCACATTTTACAGAATCCTATATAACAATCCCACAGAGGAGTATTGGAAGGAGTTACACAGGCTGCTCAGGGAATTTCACATGGAGGAGCAAAACCAAATCCTTATTGACACACAATACATAAACAGGGCAACCCTGGATGACCTATCATCTCCAGCATTGGAACACTTACAGTCGGTGCCTCCAAAGATATGGACAATATCCTTAAACCATATGCCACCAACACTCCCAGCTATGTGAAGGACACCACAGACTTCCTACAGAAGATACAATCCATCCACAACCTTCCAGGAAACACCATCTTAGCCACTATGGATGTGGAATCCCTGTACACTAACATACCACACAAAGATGGAATACAAGCGATCAGGAATATCATTCCTGATGGGAACTTATCAGACCTAGCCACCAAGGTATTCTTTTGTATTCAAACATAATTACTTCACCTTTGGTAACAACATATACCTTCAAGTTAATGGCACCACCATGGATACACGCATGGCACCACAATATGCCAATATCTTCATGACCAACCTAGAACAATGCTCCTTAACGCTTGCACTGCAGAATTAATCTACTTGAGAAACATTGATGATATCTCCATAATTTGGACTCATGGAGAAGACTCACTCAAGATATTTCACCAGAGTTTCAACAACTTCCATCCCACCATCAACCTCAGCCTGTAACTATTCTACAAAACAAGTTCCAGAGGATAAATGGACATAAATCAGACATTAGGAATGGGAATACCCTAAAACTGGTGGCAGAACATTTCAATCTCCCTGGGCATTCCATCTCAGACCTCAAAACAGCGGTCCTTGAACAACAGAACTACAAAGGTAGATTGGAAAGAGAAACAGCAGAATTGGAGTTCATCCATAAACTACAGTCCCTCAGCAATGGACTGAACAGGGACAATGGCTTCCTGACCCACTAGAGTTATTTTAACATTATCTGACCCCATCCTCCTATCCTCCCCACTTACAGGCTAGTTTCCAAGGGCAAACTGGACTTGCCACCTCATTTCCATACTCATTTCATGCTGCCAACGTCTTTCTTTCAATTAGTCTCAAAGGTACTACAAGATCTCTCTACAATTCCCAACCCAAATTCAGACAAGTTCTATGCTCCAGGGAATATGTACATGCACGTACACCTTTTTTACTCTTGTTTTAGACTAGAGAAAAAGCATGTCCCCTGAGGTATAATTAACCATTTTGAACTTTTTCCCCCCAGCTCCCCCCCTTTTTTTTGAAAACATGGGAGAGGGGTCCTTAGAGCCACAAAAGTCGCCTTGTGACTGCATACAGCTCACAGGCTACGTGACTCCTATCCATATTTTAGAACAGGGGTGGGAATTGTGCAACACTCCAGATGTTATTGAACTGCAACTCCCAGCAGGTCTCACCAGCATAGCCAATGATGAGGAATGCTGGGAGTTGCAATTCAGCAACATCTAGAGGGAGTCATCCCACCCATGATTTAGCCCAGGGGTGGGCAAATTGCAAGCCATGGGCCACATAGAGTCCCTGATCTCTACTTCTGTAGCTCCTGCAGCCCTAACTCCTACAATTAAAAAAAAAAAACAGGGACACCATTTTGGGGCAACTTTTGCCCCCAAACCATGTAGAAAGCCACCAAAAGGCAGGATCACATAATAAAACACCCCAGCCCAACCCCCAAACCTTGAACTACCCCCACATACTTCCATTTCCCTCTGCAGTCCCTTTCAAGAAGGTGACAGGATGTGACACATCACCAGGGAAAAACAGAATTATTTAGGCTTGCATTAGGGGATGGGGTTCTGGAGAAGGGAAACTGGCCCCTGACTCTCATACAGCTGCCCCCTTGATATAGATTGAGACTGCTGCTTAGATCCTTCCTCTATGCTGACTTACCAGACCCCAGTCCTCTCCTTCGGTGGGACTCAGCAAAAGCGGTTATCCGGGGCCAACTGATTGCGATCTCCTCCGCTGCAAGTGAGGGAAGCAGAGGTTGCAAGTCAGAAGAGGTTGTGGCAGGCCATCAAGATAGAAGCGGCGCATAATCTTTAGGGGGCCACTTTGGAAGAAGAAAACCCAGTGTAATGATAGAGCCCATGTGCTGCTTGCATAAAGATGCCCAGTTGAGGACCTGACACCTCCAGTTACAAGGACTGCATTGCTGGAGATGGCAAAGAGACCCAGAGCTTTAAAAAAATTCTGTCCAAGAGCTCAGAAAATTTACACATTTGGACTATAACTCCCAAAATCCCCCATCTGTACATCACAGTATATAGCTTTGGGCTAGATGGACAGACAGTCTGACCTGAACCTAAAGCCAATTGTTAGTGCCAACCATTGACTGCCTCTGCACTGCAGAATTAATCCAGTTTGACACTGCTTTTAACTGCTACGACTTGATGCTATGGAATTCTGGGATTTGTAATTGTTTGAGATATTTAGCCTTCTCTTTCAGTGAGCTCTGGTACCAAAATGAACTACAAATTTCAGGATTACATAGCATTGAGTCATCACCATTAAAGCGATGTCTGGAATATTGCCCCTGGACTCATTCTAATGAGTTCCTATAAGCAGAAAGCACAGTCTGAGCTTGGTAAATTGTTCATTTACAATTTGGGACAGTGGCCAATTTTTGTGTCCCCAAACCCACTCCCTGTGGGCCACATGCACATGTCAACACACGCTGGAAGTGATGGCTTTACTACCATTTGTTTCTTTTAATGTTTACAGCCAAAGAAACAGGGTTGGGGGGGCACATCGCCATATTTGTGTGCAATTTCAAGCCTTCTGGAGTGGTTTTCAGTAATAATATCAGGGAATAATAATACATTTCACAGAATCATAGAATCATAGAGTTGGAAGAGACCACAAGGGCCATCCAGTCCAACCCCCTGCCATGCAGGAACTCCCAATCAAAGCATCCCTGACAGATGGCCATCCAGCCTCTGCTTAAAGACCTCCAAGGAAGGAGACTCCACTACTCTCCAAGGGAGTGTGTTCCACTGTCGAACCGCCCTGCGAAAATTTGCAGGGCTCAGGACCACAAAAGTGAGATTCAATGACTGTACGCATCCCATGTCTTACGCCAACATCCTGCTGTTTAACTAAAGGCGTGCAAAAATAAGCATTTACCCAATGAAATCACATTCTCATAGTTTTCCTGCATGTTGTCAATCACCGAGTGTTGCAGTGAAGGCTGCCAACCTCTGAAACAACAAACATCCTCCACACTGTACCACTGGGCAGGAATCGCTAGTAATCTTCTGGGGCAGCATTCCCCATCGCAGCATCCGACGTCAGTGCCATGGTGGCCACCGAGACGTTCCTGCACACCTGGAAGCTTCCTTGCTGTTCTCTACACCTTGAAAAGAAAAGAAAATACTGTAAAATCCAAGCTGATCTGAATGTTGGGCATGCTGTCTTGAAAAATCTAAGACAGTGGCCAGCTTAAGGAAAAGCAGGCTGTCTGTCTCCTGCAATAGTTTATGGGGGGTTGCAGACTGCCAGAAATAGTGCAAATTGAGTCCACTTTTAGGGTTAGGGTTAGTGCTAGGGAATCATGGGAATTGTTCTTTTTTCCCCTGAGACATTGAGCCTTCTCAGTCAGAGAGCTCTGGTGCCACAATAAAATACAGTTCCCATGATTCCCTAGCACTAACCCTAACCCTAAAAGTGGACTCAATTTGCACTATTTCTGGCAGTCTGCAACCCCACTAAGAAAAACAGACAGCTGCTTGGATTGAGACTCATCTCTCTGGCTGCACCTACACTGCAGAATGAATACAATTTGACACTTCTTTAACTGCCATGGATCAATGCTATGGGGCCAAATACTTGTTGAAATAGGATATAGCCATACTAGGTAAGCAATTATAGAAGTTTGATGCCACTTTAATTGTCACAACTCCAGAGCCTAGAGAACTGTGCGACTTGTAGTTTGTTAAGGTACTTAGGGGGGTTGCAGACTGCCAGAAATAGTGCAAATTGAGTCCACTTTTAGGGTTAAGGTTAGGGTTAGGGTTAGGGTTAGGGAATCATGGGGACTGTAATTTATTGTGGCACCAGAGCTCTCTGACAGAGAAGGCTCAATGTCCCAGAAAAAAAAACAATTCCCATGATTCCCTAGCACTAACCCTTAAAGTGGACTCAATTTGCACTATTTCTGGCAGTCTGCAACCCCCCTTAGACTCCCTAATGAAGAAAAGAATGATATGTTTTTTTTAAATGTATAGTATGTTTTGTATCTTGTATATGTTTCATTATATTTTCTACTATGGTGACATTGTTTCATTGAATAATTTGGTATGATATAAATTGAATAAAAATATTTTTTTAACAAAATCCCTAACCCACTCTCCTGTACTACGGCACTAGTGTATTCTGAAAGAGAATTCTAAGTACCTCAACAAACTACAGATCCAGGCTTCCATATGACAGAGCCATGACAGTTAAAGAGGTAACTAAGGCTGCTGCCACACTGCAGAATTAATGGAGTTTGACACTCATTTAATTGTCATGGCTCCATCCTATGGAATCCTGGGATTTGTAGTTTGTTGTGGCACCAGAACTCTCAGATAGAAAAGGCTAAATATCTCACCAAACTACAAATCCCAAAATCCTACAACCTTGAGCCATGGCAATTAAAGTGGTGTCAAACTGCATTAATTCTTCAGTGTAAATACAGCCTAAAAAGTGTCATAATTGTGTAGTGTTGATACATCCCTAGGTCTTGCTGTCAGTGAAAGAAATCAGTTTGTAAGCTGTAGTACCCAAGGTCTCCTTCCACTCACCCATCTCGATCCATGGGGAAAGGTGGGTAAGAAATAAATACCATTGCTATATTATTATACTTGGACTATGACGCTGGAGACTAGGGTTCGAATCCCAGCTCGGCCATGGAAACCCACTGGGTGACCTTGGGCAAGTCACACTCTCTCAGCCTCAGAAGATGGCAATGGCAAACCCCCTCTGAAGAAACATGCCAAGAAAACCCCATAACCTTAGGGTTGCCATAAGTTGGAAATGACTTGAAGGCACACAAAAACAACAACGTGAGAGCCAGTGTGACGTAGTGGGTTTCCGTATTGGACTATGACTCTGTAGACCAGGGTTCGATTCCCAGCTTGGCCATGGAAACCCAGTGGGTGACCTTGGGCAAGTCACACTCTCTCAGCCTCAGAGGATGACAATGGCAAACCTCTGAACAATCTTGCCAAGAAAATCCCATTATAGATTCGCCTTATGGTTGCAATAAGTTGGAAATTACTTGAAGGCATACAACAACAATAACAATTATTATATTATTATTACTATCTACTACATCCTCTGATCTGACAGAGAGTTAATGGAGCATAAGCCAAGCCTTTTCCCACTTTCCAAGCCTAAATGCAACTGAAATTCAGGTACCCAAGATAACTGGGCCCAGTAAAGTATGGAAGCAACAGATTCAAATTCAAGGCAAAAGAAAAAGAAAGCACTGCACAACTAACTTACGGAATTCATATCCACAAGAGGTCGTGATGATGTCCACTGGTTCAGATGGCTTGGAAAGGGACCCGAAAAGCAACTTCATGGAGGGCTATGTCTCTCCTCAGTTGTCAAGATGCCAAGGTAGAGCCTCCCCATCCAGGAGCTGTCTACCTAAGGATAAACACCTTCTGGGGAGACATTGCAGGGAAAGGATTGTCACCTTCTCACTCTGCTTGGGAATTTCCCCAAAGCATATGGAAGGCCCCTGGGGATGCTCTCCAACAAAAGTTTTTTAAACCCACTGAGTGACCTTGGGGAAGTCACACTCTCTCAGCCTCAGAGGATGGCAATGACAAACCCCTTCTGAAGAAACTTGCCAAGAAAATCCTACGATAGGTTCGCCTTTACGGTCACCATCACAGTCAGTGAAGACTTGAAGGCATGCAACAACTTCTTTTTTTTAAATGTTGATTTTATACTATTTCAACCGGGCTTTTTAAAAATTGTTGTTATATAAATATATAATCATGGCAGAGTGGCTTTTCTTCGGAGCATACATGTCAGGGATGCTTTTAGCTTTTGTAAGTCTTTAATTTTTATTTACTTTTCTTACTTATTTATGTATCAACTTTATACTGTTTTAACTGGATTATTTTAATGGGCTTTTAAAAAACTGTTGTTACATAAATATTTAATCATGGCAGGGTGGCTTTTCTATGGAGCGCACCTTTAAGGATGCTTTTAACTTTTGTTTGTCTGTGTGTCTGTCTTACTTATTTATTTATTATTTTTCTTATTTATTAATGTATTCACTTTATACTGTTTTAACTAGATGGTTTTAATTCGTTAAATTTTTTTGTTTTATTATTGTAAAGTTCTTAACAGTGGTTGTTTTTTTTTTTTTTATCTTGTGAGCCAACTTAGGTCCCTTCCTGGGAGAAAGGTGGCATTAAAAATTATATATATACATATATATATATATATATATGTATATATATACACACACATACATATATATAATTTTATATATATGTATGCACATATATATATATGTGTGTGTGTGTGTATTATATGTATTTTATATATATATATATATATATATATATATGATATAGATAGATAGATAGATAGATAGATTATATATATGTATGTGTATACACACTAATTAAAATAAATATTCTGCATCTGATTTCAGTGGGACTTTTAGCCTCAGTTAGAGGGAAAGAAGAAGAACTGCAGCCTGGATCCCTCCATCCCTCTTGCTCAATTTCTGAGTCTCTCCCTTCCAAGAGATGGAGATTATTATATTGTATATTGATTATATTGATTGATTGATTGCAATCTTATTTCCACTTCCCTTCCACAGTCCTGGAGAGTCCAGTTTTTCCAAAAATTAATGGCTAGAGGAACCTGGGTTGCCTCCTCCTCCTCCTCCTTCTTTCCCAGGAAAGGATGCTTGCAAGCTGGATCTGGTCCCTGGGTGGGCAAAGCAGGGATCCCCCTGGATCAATAAGGATCTATCGGTAGGACCAGCACCAGCAGCCTTCTTTTTCTTCTTTTTCTACTGACCCAGGAAGCTCAACCCCGGATATGGCTGCCATCAAGGAGGAAAAAAGACAGCAGCCCCCTTAAAACTGGAGAGAAGCAGCAGCCAGAGCCCTCTGCTGGCTCCTGAGCCATTCATTCCTGCTTCAGCCTCAAGATTGCACAAAAGCCCTCCCAATCTCAAAGAGGATTTCTGCATCCACACTGCAGAAATAACCCAGTTTGACACCGCTTTAACTGCCATGGCTCAGTGCTGTGCAATTCTGGGGACTGGTAGTTTGTTCTGGTACCAAGAGCTCTCTGGCAGAGAAGGCTAAATGGCTCACCAAATCCCAGAATTCCATAGCAGGGAGACATGGCAAAGCGGTGTCAAACTGGATTATTTCTACAGTGTGGATCCAGCCCAAGTAGTATTAGGATTTGAAGTAGCTAGTGAGGGAGGAAGAAGAGAAGGAGAAATAGTAATAAGAGAATGAAGCCTTTTCCTTTTTCTCTTTCTCTTTCTTTCTTTCTTTCTTTCT
>CM034703.1:315604818-315617198 GCA_020142125.1 Phrynosoma platyrhinos
CTGGATGGCCCTTGGGGTCTCTTCCAACTCTATGATTCTATGATCCCTACAGATGTGCTAGGTTTAGGCTAACACAGGATTGCTCCTCAGAAACAAAGAAGTGAACATTTTGCCAGCTGTTCTTATAAACTGAAATACAATCTGCAGGTAATAAAGTTGAACACCACAGGGGATTGCGAATCACGTCTGTGAAAGGGGCAGATTAAATTTGTTCTGGCCAGTTGGCAACCTTAATAATGAAATCAACGTTAGCTATTTAAAACTGGTTTTTGGCTTCCTTAACTTGGTACCAAATACTCAAGTACTATTCATACAATCTCAACAAACCTTCGGTAAATTCTAAGGGCTTTGGTTCTTTACTCCTGACAACAAGCTGTAATTCTGGGTGGTTTGGTCAGTTTGGCACACATTTGTAGTAGTAACAATACCATAAAAATGACGAGAAGAGAAGCATGAAGTGCTATAGATAGAAACAGGAAGGATGCATATATTCTCTGGGGGCAGAAACAGGCTCTACACAAGAATGATGTGAAATATGGCTAGTGGATAGCATGTCTCACAGGATCAGAGCGCCAGGGCTTTCTGAAAAGTAAGGAGGATGAAATTGTCTGCCAGCCCCCTCAGTTCTCCCTTTTTCCTGTAAACTTAATGCCAGTCGTCACAGAAGTGAGATTGAGATGGAGGGAGCACATCAACAATATATTGGTGTGAGCATTGTTGCAATACAAAATATTTGAAGGTGGCTTGGTCTCAAAGGGGCAATCAAAATCCACTAGCTTTACAAAAGACCTGCTTTTGATAGGAACAAAATATGCTACAACTGGATCAACACAGCTGCCTGCACTTGGCGTTCTCTTACCACTATACCACTGTTTGGGCTAGTGCATCAATTTAAGGCAGGTCAAAGTCTCATACTGGAGCAGCTTATTTATATACAGAAAATGACCAAGGGATTTTTGCAGACAGACCTCCCCTGCCTTCTTCCAGCTATTTGAACCTGGCTCCTGAGCATTATTACAGTTCCCAGATCCCAGGCTCTGAGAAGCTAACGTAATACCTAAGTGCTTTTAATGTGATGGATTCCTCTTTAGAAGAGGGTAGGAAAGGAGGCTGTTTCATTTGTTCCACTGGGAATGCACATGTTCAAGTAAAGATCCCAAACCTTCGACTGCGGGAGCCACCTACCTCCACATATCACCTGGACCCTTCATCCTAAGACATTCTGTTCTACTCCACTATCTAGTCTACCCACTTAATCTATTACCTCCCCCGTAGCCCAATCCAAAATCCACTTAAAGGCAGTGATTGACTCATATTATACTGAAATCAAAGCTTGGCAAAGTTTAGTTCTAGACCAGAGGGAATACTTCCAATTGGAGCTTGGAAGGGTTACTTTTTTTGGACTGCAACACCCAAAACCCAAGCAGCCAGCACGGCCACTGATCTTTGGTCTAGAACGACAGTTCATTGGCAAAACATAGATGCCCTTCTATTTAGAAGACTTCAAGAGTTTTCCTATTCAAAGGGCCAATGGGTACGATTTAGGAAGCCCCCTTAAGTGCTGCAACCATTCAGAATAAATAATGCTGTACAACATGGATGCTTGATCAGCGTGGCGCAATGATTTGAGTGTTGGACTATGACTCTGGAGACCAGGGTTCGATTCCCAGCTCAGCCGTGAAGCCTGGTGGGTGACTTTGAGCAAGTCACATGCTCTCAGCCTCAGAGGAAGGCAATGGCAAACCTCCTCTGAACAGATCTTGTCTAGAAAACCCCAGGATACATTCACCTTTGAGTCGCCCCAAGTCAGAAATGATTTGAAGGCACACAATACACACAAAGCAGCTTCATATATTTAGTTTATACCATCCTTTCAAACATTTACCCCAATATGGCCAGGAGGAGGTTGGGCTAATAACATATTGAGCAAAATCAAGGGATAAATCTTATCCAGTGATAAATCTGGTCGAGTTATTTTGAGCTGCAATGGGACGATTGGTTAGGGTGCATCAACACTATAGAAATAATGCAGTTTGACACCACTTTTAGTGCTGTAGATCCATCCTATGGAATCCTGGGATTTGTAGTTTTACAAGGACTTTAGCTTATTCTGCCAAAGAGTGCTGGTGCCTCCCAGAACTACAAATCCCAGGATTCTGTAGGAGGGAGTCATGGCAGTCAAATTGCTATCAAACTATATTATTTCTACAGTGTAGATGCACCCTAAGTTAAATTTAGTGGCAGGGAAAGTTCTACAAATAGAAACCTAGCCTTTGGGATACAGCAGTTCATCCTAATGTGACTCACCCAACGTCACCCAGTGGGTTTCTGTGGCTGAGCAGGGATTCGAACCCTGCTCTCCAGAGTCATAGTCCAATGTTCACTACACCACATGGGATCTCTTGAAGTGTTGTAAACTATGCTCTGCTGCTTGTATAGATGAGGGCTCTATCCAGCCATTTAATTGCCCTTTAACACTGGCCATGTCTATACTACAAATCTAAACTGAAGGTGCATCTACACTGTAGAAACAGTGCAGTTTGACAACTGTCATTGCTCGATCCTACAGAATCCTGGAATTTGTAATTTTGTGGGGCACTAGCATTCTTTGGCAGAGAAGGCTAAAGTCCTTGTAAAACTACAGATCTCAGGAATCCATAGGATAGAGTTACAGCACTTAAAGTGACATCAAACTGCATTATTTCTAGAGTGTAGATGCACCCTGGGTTAGTAAGTCAACTGACCTCCCCTTGGGAACACTGGCAACCACTATTCTTTGAGGAGACTACAAATCACAGTCAGTTCTCAACTTTCACAAATCTGCAGCTCTCACAAGTCCCTTGAGTTACACTGGTTTGCCAGCAGTTTCATTTTGCATTACGCATGAGTACCCAGATCCAAAACACAGAGCACAAATGAACCATCTTGTTGATGGGGGCGAATCTCAGATTAGCTACAAATGTTAAGACAAACCCAGATTTATATACAGAATATCATGTAAATTGAGGCTGCATAAAGCAGTTTACTTATTGCTATTTATTCCACTTTTTTGATATGGGTTTCTCTTTCCTGCTCTTTTCCAGAATCCAAAACACTGTGGCAAGGATAGGAGTACCAGGGAGGACAGAATTGGTATTTCTTTTCCATCTTAAGAGCTTCTGTATCTTAACTGGGAGCACAGCAAGCAGTAACTCAATAGACTGGGGAGTTGCAAAACTTTACCAGCCAAATTTCCCGATTTTCAGGCATGAGGCAGAGACCTGAAATAGGTAGGATGAAATGGGTAAAAACAACTAGGAAGGGCACAGGTATCACAAGGAGTGCCTTATCAAAACTGATCCATAAATGAAGTGGTCCAGGGAATGTTTCACTTCAAAACTGCAGATGGAGAAGTGCCATTTGGAGTCCGTCACCTCTGGCAAATATTTCATATGAATAAAAACAAACACATCAAGGAGAATGATTCTATCTCAGTTCATTCTCTGGTATGCTAGCTTTCTAGCTGCAAGGAAGGTTCGCTGAAAGGGAACATTCAATGTATTTTTTAAAAAGAACTCCACGTATCATCTGCAATGACACTTCCCATTCTTCCCCTCATAATTCTGCATTTCATTCCATTATAGATGGTCCTCTATAGCCACAGATTCTTTATCCATGGATTCAAGCATCCATGGCTTAAAAATATTCAGAAATAATATAACTTCCCAAAGCAAACCTTCTTTTTTTGCCATTTAATATAATGGACACCATTTCACTATGCCATTGTGTTTAATGGGACTTGAGCATCCACAGATTTTGGAATCCATGGGGGGGAGTTCCTGGAACCAAACCCCAGAGGATACCAAGGGCTTACTGTACATGTTTAAAATAGTAATTCTTCTTCACCCACAATAACCAAACCTAACCTGCAGTTTGGCAGCACTTTGACTGTCCTGGCTCCTTCCTATGAAATCCTGGAATTTGTAGTTTCTTGTGGCACCAGAGCTTTCTGACAGAGAAGGCTAAATATCTCACAAAGCTACAAATCCCAGGATTCCATAAGATTACACCATGGCAGATAAAGTGGTATCAAACTGCATTAATTCTGCAGTGTAGATGCAGCCCCAGGCATCACAACAAGGCAAAGTGCAAGGGAATTCCACTGTAGATGAATTTGCATCTACTAATGCATCCCACCTGCAGAAGGAGCAGACAAGCCACTGAATCCAGGACTTGTTGGGAAGTAAACAAGATAAGAACCAACTTTCTGTGGCCCTCTCAGATTACATAGTTACAGCACTACAATTCCGCTTGAATTGCCCAGACTCCATCCTATGGACTCCTGGGGTTTGTAGTATGGGAAGGCATGGTCTACTGGTTTGAACATTGGACTACGACTTTGGAGAGCAGAGTTCAACTCTCCAATTGGCCATGGAAACCCACTGGGTGATCTTGAGCAAGTCACACTCTCTCAGCCTCAGAGGAAGGCAATGGCAAACCTCCTCTGAAGAAACTTGCCAGGAAAACTCCATGATAAGGTTGCCAAAAGCCAGGAACAACTTGAAAGGCACACAACACTGCAAGACACTGGAGTTCTTAGGATGAGAATTCTCAGTCCTCTTTAAATTGCAAATCCCAGGATTCCATAGGATGAAATCATGGCAGCTAATGTGAAATCATAGCTCTATAACGGTGTAGTGTATAGTGATGTTAGCTTCTTCGTCTGCAAATGGGAGCAACTGGACAACACATGTTGCTTGTCCTCAGTAAGTTAATGTTTCCACAGTGCTCTGGTTTAAAGTGACATTCAAATGTGAACACTGCCATAAAGGTTTCTTGCAAAGGTAGTGTGAGTGGGAAATATCAAACAGGCTGTTGCTATTCCTGTTTTTCATGTCCAGAAATGAAAATTGGTGTCTTGAGTTTTCTATTAAGATCACTAACACCCAGCTGGCACATCGTTGCTGTGGGTCCTTTCACACTACACAATTATAGCACTACAATTCCACTTTAACTGCCATGGCAACATCTCATGAAATCCTGGGATTTGCAATTTGGGTAGGAGTATTTTTTAATTCTCCAAGAGCCAGCATGGTATAGTGGTTTGAGTGTTGGAATATGACCCTGGAGACCACAGTTCAAATCCCGGCTCCGCCATGTAAACCTCTGGGTGAACTTGGGCAAGCCACACTCTCTCAGCCTCAGAGGATGGCAATGGCAAAAACTCCTCTGAAGAAACTTGCCAAGAAAACCCCATGATAGATTCACTGCCTTAGGGTCACCCTAAGTTGGAAACGACTTGAAGGCACACAACAACAATTTTGAATTCTCTGCCAGAGAGCTCTAGTACCACACCAAACTACAAACCCCCAAATTCCACTGGATGCAGCCACAACAGTTAAAGTAGAATATAACACTATAATTGTGTAGCATGAGGAGGCCCTATATATTTCAACTGCTAGATGGGCTCACTTTCCTCTCCTCTGATAGCCTGCTTTCCTTTTCAATTTAGCTCCATTTCAGAGCTCTACTAGGCTCATCAGACAACTTCCATGGCTCACTACAGCCTGTGCAGACTGACCTAAAGGGCTGGCCTGGGGGTGGACTTGGGGTGGGGTGACCGCACACCAGCCGCCCCGACGCCGCACGGCGTGTAGTGTCAGGGCACCCCGATGGTGCAGCATGTACACACGCTGCGCCAAAGGGGTGCAAAAGAGCCACAGTGGTGGCACTAAGGTCGGCTTTTTGCCACCCAAAAAGGAGCAGCATTTCCCAACTCTTTTGGGATTGGCAAAAAGCCGAATCGGGGCCGCACCTTATGGTTGCCGCGGCCCCGATACGGCTCCCAGGGCGGCACAGAGAGGCCGTCTGTATGGCCCTTAAAGCCACACATCTAGCCACTGACTACAATCCCATGAAGCTGCCTGGCTGCAGCAGCCATGGTGTTCTTCTTTGAGACAAGGGACCACAACAACAACCTCTGAAGGCATAGCCTTACAGAGGACGATGGGGTGAGATGGTTTAGGATGCCATAAATAGTGACAGTCTAGCTCTGTGGTATACAATTCACCTGCACCCTAAACCAGCATCCCTTGATGGATGGAAACTTATAGGACTATCACTTGTTGTTGTTAACCACCCTTGAATTAATTTCGACCCATGGTGACCTTATGGATGAAAGATCTCCAAGACTCCCTAATCTCCACTGCTCTGCTTAGTTCCTGCAAACCCTTAATACCTGTGACCTCCTTAATACAGTCCATCCATCCACTCTTTCTACTTTGCTTTTTTTCCCAATGATTCATGCCTTCTCATGATGTGGCCAAAGTACGACAGCCTCAGTTTAATCATCTTGGCTTCTAGGGAGATTTCTGGCTTGATCTGCTCTAGACTATCTGCTCTAGACTATTGTTATACAGTCAGCCCCCCCCCCCCCCCCCCCGGTATCCACAAATTCTGCATCCACAGATTCAACCATCCACAGCTTGAAAATATCTATTTTTTAATAAAATTATCCAAAAAGAAAACATTAATTTTTATCCACAGATTCAAGCATCCATGGCTTGAAAATATATATATTTTTAAATAAATAAATTACGGTAAGCAAACCTTGATTCTGCCATTTTATATAAGTGATGTATTTAATGGGACTTGAGCATCCACGGATTTTGGTATCCACAGGAGAGGTCCTGGGAATAGCAAGGGTCCACTGTATTTTCCACTTTAACTGCCATGGGAACATGCTTCCTGTGGAATTCTGGGGTTTGTAGTTTAGTGAAGCCCAAGAGCTCTATGGCTGAACATTCTTAATGCCTCTTTCTAGTGATCTTGGGCAAGTCACATGCACTCAGCCTCAAGGGATGGCAAGGGCGAACCTCCTCCGAACAAATCTTGCCAAGAAAACCCCATGATAGATTTGCCTTAGGATCACCATAAGTCAGAAACGACTTGAAGGCACACAGCCCACACACAAACTGCAAATCCCAGGACTCCATACGCTGTTGCCACAGCAGTTAAACTGGAACATAGCACTATAACAGTGTAAGTGTGATAGGGCCCTTATTGAGCTGTTACGTTTTGGTGCAAGAAGGCCTTTTAGAACTTCCTAGTTGATTGTGCTGCATAATAATTAATGGAGGAGCAGCAGTCCCCCATTCCCCCTTGAGAATTTTCTGCCCCAGGAACCAACATTTTGAAACAACATTGATAGCCTTGTTAGAGATAAAACATGAACTGGTGGGGTATTTTTCATGAAGGAGGAATGTGTGACTGTCCAGATATTTTTAGACTGCAACTCCCATTAGTCCAAGCCAAAATATTGAAAGATGGGGAATAATAGAAACAATTTGTTGGTGTTGTGTACCTTCAAGTCGTTTCCAACTTATGGTGACCCTAAGGCAAACCTATAATGGGGTTTTCTTGACAAGATTCGTTCAGAGGAGCTTGCCATTGCCTTCCCTTGAGGCTGAGAGCATGTGATGTGCCCAAGGTCACCCAGTGGGTTTTCATGGCCAAACTGGGAATCGAACCCTTGTCTCCAGGGTCACAGTCCAACACTCAAACACTATTCCATGCTGGCTCTCAATGGGAGCCATAGTCCAACAATATTCTGAGGGCTGCCTATTTCCCATTCCTGCTGTATGCCATGTATCACAGAAGAGACTGTTATCTTATATAGGTTCCTGTGTTTCCCTCTTTCACATGGCAGCTACTGCTACTCCACCTTTTCTCCAGCCAGGCCTGCCCCAGCTCATCCTAATCTTTGCCACAAGCATGTTGAATAATCCAAAGAATAACCCATACATCACCATAAAAATTGGTTCTGGAAATTAAACCTCTTTAAGTGAGCTTTTTTTAAAGCACAGAATCTGGGTATTTTCAGCTACCTGGCAGTTTCCTCAGCCCCTGTGTGTGGACACACTTTTAACCCAGTTTGGCAGCCCTCTGCATTTTTACAAGAACTCTTGGCTTGGCCAAGCACAAGCTATAGAGAAAAGGCCCCTCAAAGTATTCCACCTCCCCTCTGGAATGGAGAGGAACATAGCAGCTGTCTTGGATCCCAAAGCAGGGGAAATGATGTACCAGGAAAGGTAGACTGCACTTGCAAGAAAGCTTTTGTGTTTGACAAAACACTGTCTCAAACAGGATGTATCTGATAAAAAAAAAAAGTTAAGGTGAAACTTGACATTTCACCTACCATTATGCTAGTCAACAATATAGTTTTACACCCTTGGCACCTCAATGACTAAAGGTATTTTTTTACAGCACAACCCACAATGATCTTTGGATTGGGCTCTTATATACCTGGGGAATTTTTGTCAGGACCACTGACTGCTTGTCAACCGAAGACAGGACTCCCTGTACCCCCTTGCTCTCTAGGGTGGATGAGTTGTCTCCTTTAGCATGGTTCAATTTCCTTACACTGTGGGGAAGCTGGTATTAGAATAGTCTCCCCTGCCCAGTGAGCATGGCCCCGGAGGTGCTGGTAAAGGTGAGAGGTGCCATGGAAGCGGCGCCCACACTGGGGACAGGGATACAGCCTCTCCTTCCCATGCACACATTGGTGTTTGAGAAGAGCTGAGGAGTTGGCAAATGGCATGCCACAGTCCCCACAGGTGTGGGCAGGGAGCGAGCCATTCTCTGGGTCAAGATGGTGGGTGTGCTGGTGCTGCTGGAAGTGCAAGGTACTGTTGAAGCTCTTGCCACAGTCCGGGCAGACATGAGGTTGGCCCCCTGCATGGGTACGCTGGTGCCGGTAAAGGTGGGAGGTGCGCCCAAACCGCTTGCCGCAGTCCCCGCAAGAGTAGGGCCTTTCACCTGTGTGGATGCGCCGATGCCGCTCCCAGTGGGAGCTCCAGGTGAAACTGAGCCCGCACTCCCCACAGTGGTAGGGCTTGTCAGCGGAGATGTGGAGCTGCTGGTGCTGAACCAGCTGGCCCCGTGTGCTGAAGCTCTGCCCGCACTCCCCACAGCTGTAGGGTTTGTCAGCCGTGCCATGGAGTCGGCGGTGACGGGACAGCTGCGACCGGCCCCCAAAGCTTTGCCCACAATCAGAACATTGGTGACTCTGATCCCCTCCTATCAAATGCAAGCGCTGGTGTTTCACCAAAGCCAGCCCATCAGCAAAAGCTTTGCCACAGAGGGTGCACTTGTAGGGTTTGCGCCCCTGGTGGGTACGCTGATGCTGGTCAAAATGCAGAGTGGTGCTGAAGCTGCGTCCGCAGTAGGTGCAGATGTAGGCACGAGTGACGTTGGCTGCAGTGTTGGTCCCATGGGTACGCTGGTGCCGGTAGAGGTGGGAGCTGCGGCTAAAGCGCTTGCCACATTCATTGCACGGGTAGGGCTTCTCACCAGTGTGGATCCGCAGATGTCGAACAAAGTGTGAACTCCATGAGAAGCTTTTGCCGCAGTCACTGCACTGAAAAGGCAGGCGCCCTGTGTGAAGCCGCTGGTGGGTCACCAGCTCTGTGTTACGACGGAAACACTGGCCACATTCGGCGCACTGGTAGGGTAAACCACGGCTGGGCAAGAGGGCTGGGGTGGGTGTTACTGGTGTGGCTCCAGCATTGGCATGTGCCCGCTGATGCCTGTAAAGGTTGGAGCTGACATTAAAGCTCTTGCCACAGTCTCCACAGTGGAAGGGTCGCTCCCCAGTGTGTGTGCGCCGATGCTTATTGTAGTGTGAGCTGCAGCTGAACACCTTCCCACAGTCCTCGCACTCATAGCCCTTCTGTAGAAGCATGATGGGTGGCCCATCCCTTGCCAGAACCTTCTTGCCACCCCCGACCTGCTGCACCACCCTCCAGCGCAGACTCTTACAGTTTGCTGGGACCATGCTGGCATCTAACTCCACCACCTTAGGACTGTTTTGCTGCTGGACATCTTCCTCCTCACTCTCCTCCTCCTCCTCACTGCCCAGTCCTTCACCTGCTGGAAGAGACACAGAGGACAATAATGCTTCCCACAGACAATCTGCCTATTAAATGGATGGCCAGTGGTGGTAGGCAACCTACTCCTTTATACATCCCCACAGGGTCTTGTATTGTTGTTTTGTGCCTTAGGCGACCCTAAGGCAACCCCATTACAGGGTATAACTAAATCTGGCTTTCATAAATGTGGGAGGGAGTTTTTTGAGGGGTGAGATTTGTTCACAGGGATTTGCCATTGCCTTCCTCTGAGGATGAAAAAGTGTGACTTGCCCAAAGTCACTCAATGGGTTTCCATGGCTAAGGGGAAATTTGAACTCTGGTCTCCTACAGCCATAGTCCATCACTCAAAGCACTACACCTCTCATCTCTCTCTCTCACACAAACAAAAACACACAAACACATACACATATTTGCAATGAACACTGGGTGGCATCTAGATTAATGTGTGTGCAATTGGTGCAACTGTCATGCCCCTCCTCACCTCCAGAACCTCACCCACATGCAAACCACATGCTACACAGGGTGAAGGGATTCTGATGGAAGAATCCTCTCACCTTGTGAGCATTTTCATCCTGGTTTTGGAGATTCCTCTGCAGGACAGCCTGTCCCATTCAGATGGATCTCCTGCTGTCAAGACAGTATTTTTGTGGGGCTCCTGTAGACACAGAAATAGAGACTTAAGTCCCAGTCATACCACTATTAATGCACCTGACTAAATCTGGCTTTCATAAATGTGGGAGGGAGGCAGAAATGGGATCAAGATCAGAGCTTGGAAAATTTCTGGACAACAAATTGTGGGGAAAATCACATTAGACTATAAGCTCTGCAGAAAACACAGTGAGGAACACAACCTAGGAATGAGAGCCACATCTTCTTTGGGCAAGACCAACCAAAGACAAATGGAAAAAAAATGGGGGTTATGCAATGAAGGAAAAATGCTCTCACCTAAATTGCCTCTTCTTGTGTTTTCCCTCTTCCCAGGTTCTGGGATGCAAGGCTCTTCTTCCTCTTCTACCAAGAAAATCTCATTGGGTTGGGAACTCGGAGGTCCTGCTTAAAGAGGAAAAGCAATAATGTAAGAATAATGTAAAAGCAGTAATGTAAAAGTAGTATCTCCTTCTTTGGAGGTTTTTAAACAGAGGCTCAATGGCTATCTGTTCGGGGTGCTTCGATACTGTGTTCCTGCATGGCAGGGGAGTTGAACTGGATGGTCCTTGGGGTCTCTTCCAACTCTATGAGTCTATGATTTCAACTTTTCCTGGGTCCCTTTAGTTTTTTGAAAAATTGCTTTTTTAGACTACACCTCTGAGAATCCACCCCCCAGCCAGCCTGGATATTGCTCATGCTGGCTGAGGGACAGTGGAAGTAGTAATCCAAAAAAGTAACTTACCCAAGCTATATCTTCCCAGTGTGCTTCTTGAATATACCTTCTTAGTGGAGGCACCATACTATAAACTACATAAAAGCATTAGCCTTTCCTCAACTGATGAGCAATAGTAACTGCTGCTACTGCTGCTATAGAAATAATGGCTAAGATCCTGCATTGGGAAACATATCTATGGCACATAGCTACAATATCTTTCCCAGGGCAACCCCTGAAAAGCCATGCTTTTCAGAGCAGCAGCTCTCCCACTCTTAACCTCTGGTCTTCCAGAGTCCTAGTCCAACACTCAAACCACTACACCACACTTGGTCCCAGCCTATACATATACAGTGGGCTTTCCACATTTGCTGGGTTTAGGGGCTCAGGACCCCCGTGAAAGTGGGAAAACTGCAAATAAGAAAACCACTAGGTTTTTCAACCTGAGAAAACACCTCTAGGAATCTCTGGAGCAACTCTATGGTAAACATCTGTGGGAATTTGACCATAGAATCATGCTGGAGGACATACAAATACCTAGAGAGGCGTTTATGTCCTCCAGTGTGACTCTATGGTCAAATTCCAGAAAAGTCACACTGGAGGACTTAGAGATTCCTACAGAGTACATAGTAATGAAATCAGTGAAAAATCAAATCCACAAAAGTCAAAGCTGCAAATGCGGAGGGCCAACTATACATCCTTCTATTACCACAGCTCACTTGTATGAATCCGCCATCACAGCTCTATATAACTTCCATTGGCTGTGGACTAGATGATCCTTGGTCCATCCAAGGCTACCTGACATCTGAAAGATTGCCTCCTTCCATATAAGCCTGCCCAAAGTTTGGGATCCTCAGTGGAGGCCGTGTCGAGTGTTTCAATACCTTACATCTAGGTTAGTGTATGCAAGTGACAGGGCTCTGTAGAACTACCATCACCGTGGAATGCATCTGAGGAAGTAGGCTGAAGTCTACGAAAGCTCATGCTGCCAATTTCTTTCTTTCAGTTAGTCTCAAAGGTGCTACAATACTACATACTCTACATACTACTCCAACTAAGAAGATTAGGCTGGCTCCACCTCATAGGACGTTATCACACGGGGCCCAATCCAA
>CM034703.1:315626213-315638301 GCA_020142125.1 Phrynosoma platyrhinos
AGTAAAGTCCCTAAGGAGGCCAGGATGGCTCCATCCCTGCTGTCCTTCCGACGCCAGGTAAAACATTTTTGTGCAGTCAGGCCTTTTAAGCTGATAACAGCTGGGTTTTTAATATTGTGTTATATAAATTTTGATAGTTTGTATTTTTAACATGTTGTATTTTAATTTATAACGGTTTTAACTCTTAAAATGGTTTAATTGGTTTTTAAATTTTATATTTATACATTTTAATGTATTTTTAAAAATTATATTGTTTTAAATATGCTTTTTGCCGCCTTGAGTCCCTATATTGGGAGAAAGGCAGGACATAAGAAAATAAAATATTAATAACAATAATTTTCTTGGCAAGATTTGTTCAAAGGAGATTTGCCAATGCCTTTCCCTGAGGCTGAGAGCATGAGACTTGCCCAAGGTCACCCAGTGGGTTTCATGCTGAGCTGGGAATTGAACCCTGGTCTCCAGAGTCATAGTCCAACACTCAAACCACTATACCACATTGGCTCTCATGATCTACCTGCACTGTTGAATATTTTTAAATGCAACCACTTTTTGTTAAAACCAGAAGTGGATTCCTACCTATTTCTGTGCCTCCCATTTTGGCATTTTAAAAAATAATCTCTGTAGCCCCCAAAGGATCTCAGATATGCTCGATTGGCTCCCAAACTTAATGTAGTTACTTACACCTTTTCTAAACTCATCTTGTCTCAGGCTTAACACTGCCATTAATTCCCTGGAGTTCACGTAAGGATGTCCAAAGGAGCCCCTAGTAAAGTCTTCCCAAACCAGGGGCCCTCCAGACACCTGGCAGCTGCTGGCTTTCAAGTCTGTGGTTGTTTTACTATCCAAGTTTCTGAATTTGGGGGTGGGGTATACGGTTTAGAACTTTATCTAGCCCCTTTACATTTGGGTCAAAACCCTGAGTGAACTTACAGACCCACTGCCATAGAAGTCACAAGCTGGGGTGTTTGGGTCACCTGGCAGTGTGAGCTAGGGATTAGATTATATTCAAAGGTCCCTGGCTGATAATATATTAGTTACTTTTGTATTCTACTTTTCTACCAAATGATCCTGATACTAGGTAGAGGATGCCATTCAGATGCAATGGTCTCCAACTTCCATGATGTCTGGAGTTTATGCGAATTGTGGTCCAAAACATCCAGAGAGCAGTAGGATGTCTAACCCTCTATTCCTCTATTCCTGTAGTTCTCAAAACCAAGTGCCCAGATGTTGTTGGATCTCAGCTCCCAGAATCCCTAGCCAGCATGACCAATGATAAAGGATTCTGGGTGTTGAATCTACATCTGTGAATCTGAGATTGGCAACCACTGTTCTATCCAGTCTGGCAGTGGGTCTCTAGGGTTTCAGCCAGAGGGCTTTCACATCACCTACTACCTGAAGATTTTAACTGGAGACATCAAGAGTTGAATGTAGATTCTTTTGCATGCAGATTTTGTGTTCTGCTGCTCAGTTGTGCTCACCCCCACACTGGTTGGTTAAGTGAATTGCCTGTGCTCTGCACAACCTAATTAACTTTTATTCCCCTCTCCTTGAAGATGTGATGATGGCTACTAATTAGAAGGTTGGCAAAGAGAGAAGAAAGGAATAGAAGATGCATATTTGTGTCAGCTGTTCAAACTGCAAAAAAATCTTTCATCTTTTCCTGATGAATTCGTTGAAGGGTGTCTGTTCATTTGTAGCACAAAACAAATCATCATCATCATCTTATTTCTTACCCACCTCTTCCCAAGGCTCAAGGTGGTGTACAACATAGATTAAAATACAATATATACTAAACACACAAATCTATTTAAACAAATAGGTTAAAACATATAAAATAAGATTAAAACAACCATTACACATTAAAATTATCCAGGCATAAAATTTAAAATATCCTAACCTTGCATAGTCCTTCTCATACATAAAATTTAAATACATACTTCTTGGTCTCCAAGTTCTTAAGAGAGCTGAATGTGAAAGGGAAAGCAATTTATAAAGAAACAGTGCAGTGCTATTTTCCTGTGAGTGAGTGCTTTCCCTGTGTGCATTACAGTACTTCTCTCACCTGTTTCAATAAGCAGGGCCAGGCTGTTCAGAGTTAAAAATGTGCTAACTATGGAAAGGAGCATTTCTCTGTTACAGTCCTTCATAGATCAGGCTGATAGGGCATTGCCAAGGCACTGTCAAATTTCCCCAGCTTTATCCTCAGTCCTATGTTATTTCTTCCTCCCTCCAACTACCCTTCCTTCTGCCTCTCATTTCTCAATCCCTCTGCCCACCACACAGTCTGAGAGACAGGGATTTGCTTGTATGAGGCAAACCACAAGCTCTACTGAGCCTAGAAAGGATCTAAACCTATCAAAGAAAGTCTCCAGTCATGATGAGAACCGGTTGGGACAAGAGTCTCCTTCCAAGGCCAGCTCCAAAAAAATAAAGTTCTGCCAAGTATGATACACGTCTCCCATCATGGGATGTAGAAAAGCCCTCAACTAAGGGCCATTTCACACCATGAAAGTATTAATTTATTTAGTATTTAGTATTAATACTAAAAGTATTAATGTAGGATGGATAAATCATAGACACTGGATAAGGAGAAACACAGGGTATTTTTTAAAGGATCTGTTACTAAGTATCCACCCTCCCATTCAAAATGTTAATGAATGGAAGTGTCTCCATTACATACAACTCTTAATATTCTGATTGTCTTGAAAGATATATATTTTTTAAAAGGTCCGAGTCAATAAAGAGCTGCAAATACATTTAAACAGATCAATGGCTTAGCAGTTTTTATTATGCTGCCTACTACCAGGAAATACCGGAATTAAAAAGAAGAAAGATCCCTATTCTTTTTATCAAAGCTTAGAAAAATTGATTAACTGATCTGGGAGTGCAAAAGAGGTACATCTGGGAATATTTTTGCAGTACCTTAGTTTGCAGTACCTTGCAAAAAGCCTTGAAATAGAGGTGTGAATCATGCAGCTCACTGATTAAATTGTATTTGCCCATTTGTCTCTACTGGATGTACAAAAGCCAGGGCTGGATAGCCATTTGGACACACAACAGTTTCATAAAAATATCTTGAGGGAGGGTGGCAAAGAGAATCCTCCCTCAACCAGTGATTGATAGTGCCATGCTGTACCCAGACATCTGCCAATGGATTCGGTAACTCATTAACTGGGATCTGCATCAAATGTTATTGCCCTGTCTAAGAAAGGGCAATGCCTACACAGTGCCTCATGACCAAGAAGGCATACTATGTCAGTACAGTGGCTCCTCCTTACAAGAGGACTAGAAATACCAGCAAAATGCCGCCTCCAGCTAACAGTACGAAAAGAGATGGAAAATTCACTCTTCCCACCCTTATTACAGGGATGGAAGATGTGAGATTCCTCAAACATTCTATTGTGTACACGCAACAGCCTTTACATGCAGGGCATCCAAACTGAAAACCCTCTCAATCAGGAATGAGTTCTGTCTTCCATCAAAACTCAGTGGTTCTCTGGAAGGGACACAGTATTTCTCTCCCAAGCAAACCTCATGTTCTACAGGTCTCTGAAACTAATCCTAGCTTCTTTCTGGCCCTGGTCCACACCACTTCAGGAGAAGGAATGACACATCCTAGAGTTAATCTGGTGATCAAACTATTTGCAAAGGAGAGGGCTTGCTTATTTATAACTGGCTACATTTATATCTCAATTTTCTTCCAGTGAGCCCAAGGTGTCATACATGGCTCATCTCCTGCCCAAGTTATCCTCACAACAAACTTGTTGGACAGGCCAGGCTCCCCTGATTCTTCTTCTTCATCATCATCATCATCATCATCATCATCATCATCATCGTATTTCTAACCCACCTCTCCCAACGCTCAAGGTGGTATACAACATAGATTAAAATACAACATATAATTAAACATATAGAATCATAGAGTTGGAAGAGACCATAAGGGCCATCTTCCAACCCCACACCCCACCCCTGCCATGCAAAACACAGAATCAAAGCATAAATCACATCAAAAACATTTAAACATATAGATTAAAACATATAAACATAGGATTAAAATGACCACTACATACTAAAATTACCCAGACAAAAAATTTAAAATATATCAATTTAAAAGCCATAGGGGGGAAGCAGACGGAGGCGCCGGAGACGCCACCGGATGGAGCGCCGCGGGAGTGCAGCCTCCGCAACGTGGCGCTCTGGCGGCATCTCCGGAAGGAGCGCTAAATCAGCGCTCCTTCCACAAGACAGGGAAAGTGCTCCCTAAAAGCGTAGGGCGCACTTTCCCTGACTTTTCCGCTGCAGCACGTGTGGACGCTGCGGCGGGAGGTTGTCCCTGGAGCGCCGGCCGTGCGGAGGGCCGTCGGCTCCGAGGACAACCTCAGGAAGAGGAAGGGGCATCGCACGTGCAGCTGCCCCTCCTCTTCCTTGCCTCAAAGATGACTCAATTAGTCGTCTGCCGAGGCCCATAGTTTAAAATCGACTGGGTAGGCTGGAAGAAACAGGTATTTAATACTGTTTTAAATTCAGACAGTGTGTTTAGCTGTCTAACTTCTCCCAGCAGGTCATTCCACAATTTAAGGGTGGCCAATGCAAAAGTCCTCTGGGTGACAGTTGCAAGTAAATGTCCTCCAGAGGACCTGAGTGTACAGGATGGATTATATGGGAGGAGGTGATCCCATAGGTAACCTTGACCTAAACCATGTAGGGCTTTAAAGGATCTGTGGCTTGGTGATGAGCTGCATCGGATTACTCAGGCCATTGTCTATCTCTATCATTATACCATGGTGGATAATTTCTGATCCTTCAGATGTTGGGCTGCAGCGCCCCGCATTCTCCACCATTAATTATTTGGGGTAATGGTTTGAATGTTGGACTAGGGCTCCATAGAAATCCACTAGGTGACTTGGGCATGTCTTACTCTCTTAACCTCAACAGAAGGCAATGGCCAACCTCCCTTGAATAAACCATGCCAAGAAAACCTTGTGATAGGTTCGCCTTAGAGTTGGAAACAACTTGGAGGCACACAACTAAGTCCAAAAAAGTAACTTTTCCAAGCTGTAAGACAACATAGCAAGGAACCCACCCATAGTTTGAGAAGCACTTCCAGAAATTCCATGCAAGGATTCCTTCCTCCATCTTTGGGGGGAAAAATTAAACTTACTGTGGTAAGTTCACTTTCTACCATGGATGAAAGTTATGTTACTCTTCTCATAAGCAACCGTGCTGTGAGTGGGAGAATCAGAACGGTGTCACACTAGTCATGTCTTTTCTCTGCTCTACTCTACTCTCCCCCCAAAAAGGTCAATAAAAGCTGCAAAACTTCAGCTATTGGGCACGCCACAAATGGGAGAGGGTTCTCTTTCTCCTGGTGGGATGACATCAAATTTAATCAGCATAGCCCTGCCTACCAGAGTGAGTTGGAGGAGCAACATACCCAAGTCTACTTTCCATCTGTGTTAGGTAGTGAAGTTCTCATGGAAGAGTTAATGTTTCTTTTCCTAGATTGGCTAGTTATGACATCTTGGCATGGTTGTTAGAAGTCTTAATTGGGAAAGATGGGTGATGGATGGGGAGGGGCACAGAGAGGCAGGGAAATGGTTATTGCAAGAGTTAATGTGACCAGTAAAGGAGTGGTTGATAGTGTTTCTTTCTCCAGGTGAAGCACAGTGGAAGCTTATCCTGAACCACAGAGTGACAACATGCAGGAGAATTATGAGAATGTGATCTCTCTGGGTAAGAGTTCCTTCTCTCTCCTGTTGAGATAGGCATTGCAAAGGAACCATTGTATCAAAACAGGTGAAGCAAACCAACCTGAGAGAAGTTCTTTTGTCTAATGTCTGTTTTAGAGGTCTTTCAAAGGATATTACAGTATACTCACACATGGTAGACAGGTTTATCCAGAGCTATTAGCCATGGAGTGAACTGTCATGTTCAGCAATAATTCACCACTGAATACTAGATACTGTATTGTGATACCATGTAGTATTTACACAACACTTGAGAATACTGTAATCACTTCAACAGATCATCTTTATATGATCCACATCTGTGTAAGGCTAGGTCAGCATGACTTTCCACCCTCTTTTTGAGAATGAGTGAGGAAAGTGCTAAGCTAACAAACAACTGATTGAAAGTGAAACATCCAAATCCATGGTCTTCTCTCTGTCGTCCTGCAGAACAGTAGCAGCTGACTCTGATGCAAGATTTAGCAAGCTCAGATTATGTTTCCATATTTAAAACAAAACAAAATACAGAAATTCCAAACAAAACAAAAAATATTCCCACCCCTCATAATTATCAAAACTGGTTACACAGTACTGTCATATGTTTAAAGCACTTTGCATACCATATCTTAGGGCCTAAGCAGACTGCCAGAAATAGTGCACATTAAATTGAGACATTGCCCTGGCTCAGTGCTAGGGAATCATGGGAACTGTAATTTATTGTGGCACCAGAGCTCTCTCACAGAGAAGCTCAATGTCCCAGAAAAAAAATACAGTTCCCATGATTCCCTAGCACTGAGCCAGGGCAGTGCCTCAATTTAATGTGCACTATTTCTGGCAGTCTGCTTAGGCCTTTAGTAATCCTTACAAGAGTCTTGTAGCATAGGGAGAAATCATGATGGACGACCTACACAGGAGCCTGGGTAGCGGGAGTGTGTCAGTTAATCCCCCTGGATCTCTCAACAGTTTTCAATACTATCAACCACAGTATCCTTCTGGGTCAATTTCCTGGGAGGGGGCTGAAAGGATAAATCCAAAAGGTGATGCTGGAGGACTCCTGACTGACCACTTGGCCATTGGCCTATGGGGTCCCTTGGGGTTCTGTTTTGTCCCCCTTGCTATTCAACATATCCATGAAACCAGCGAGAAAGGTTGTCTGGAGTTTTGGAGTCTGAATGACATCCAGCTCCAGTACTCCTTCCCAACTCCATCCAATGAGGCTATCTTGGTTCTAAACCAGTGCTTGTTATCAGTAGTGGACTGGAGGAGAGCAAACAAATTACTTAACTTAATTCAAATAATATAGAGATGCTCCTGACGAGGCAAATGGCAGATCAGGGAACAGAAAGTCAGCCTGTGCTGAATAGGGTTACACTCCCCCTGAGACTCAGGCTCACAGTGTGGCTGTACTCCTGGATTCAGCCTTGAGCCTGGAAGCTCAGATCTCAGCCATGGCCAGGAGTGTCTTTGCACAGTTAAGGCTTGTGCACCAGCTGCGCCTGTTCCTTGGTATGTCTGATCTGTCCATATTGACACATGCCTTGCATCCCTGCCTTTAAAAAAAGGCCATGCGATTAAGAAAGCAAGTACATCAGGGAAAAATTCTAAGCCAGATATTATCCTGCTAGAGTAGTTTTCTATTTGTACCGTGTTTTTAAACTAGAAGGGTAGTTAAACTCCTACCAGTTAGAAAAGGTGGTCCATCATAAACAATTCAAAGTGGTCCAATGTACTCACTTCTGCTAGATGTTTAGACTAGCACTTATACCTGAGTTCGGGCAGGTGCGGTTGCACAAAACACACAAGTGTTTTGAAGTTAGAAATGTTTGTCCAAACTAAAGCAGAAAGATTTTGGGTAGAGATCAAGACACTGCATGTAATATCTCTCTAAATTACATCTTCCCTTCCCTTCTCCTGTTCTCCCTAACCCCACAGCAGAGGAAATTGCAATCAGCTGGCCCCGGATAACTGCTTTTGCTGAATCGCACAGGAGGAGAGGCTTGGCACCAGGTAAGTCAGCATGCTGGGAAATGGGAGGGAAGACCAAGTCTGCAAAGCATTTGTTCTTCTTCTTCTTCTTGATCATCCCTCCCCAGTTGAGGGCCTTGCATGCATGCACAGAGTCAGTGGGGTGGTGATCCACTAAGTCTGATGTTTAAAGGATGTACTCCAGCTGTCAAACACTATTCTCAAAATAGGGTCACCACCTTTAAAATTTGGATGAAAACCTGGAGCCGATTCACCATGTCCACTCACCCCCAATATGAGAGCCACCAGCTGCCGCTGTGTAGGGGATTGTAAAGAGATTTTTTTATTCCAGCTAAGGTGTGATGCACATCTCCTCCACGGTGAGATTCATATGCATTTGGAGTTATGGCTGGCATCTTGTTATGGACACACACATGAATAAGTTTCTGTTACACACACACGCACACACATCCTTTTTTGGGTGCTGCTGGGGTATATAATACCTTCTTCCCTCTACAACGCCCAAAGCTCACTCCTCTGACTTCCTAAACAGCTTCTTAAGTCCCTTGCATGGACTTTCGCTGCTTCATGGGAAGTGAGCAGGATCACAGAAGCATCTCCCTCTAGTCAGATGCAAAAAGATGACATGAGCACTAAGATCTTCTGGGGTCCTTTGGTGGTTCCAACATTGCTGTCATTATTTCACGTCTGGCTATGGCGATACATCTAGATGTTTCTGTCTCCTTACAGTCCTTTATATGTACTACAGTACATATATCCTTCCCCTGACTTACTGAACAGACTCTGCTTACTCCTTGTGAAACAGGGGTATGTCCCTAACTGGATGCCAGCCATTTCTCCAAATGCATGTGAATCTCACTTTGGAGGAGAAGAGCAAAGTTCCCTGTGTGCAGGGGGCTTCAGAGTGTGTTCAGTAAGTCAGGGGGAGGATATATGTACTGCAGTACATATAAAGGACTGCAGCCCCTATGCCTCATTGTGAGGATGATGCAATTTCTCCTTCACAACGTACAATGAGATTCCCTCCACTTAGGACAAAGGTAGGCAAAGTGCAGCACACAGCCCCATGAGGATGTTTTTGTGGGTCTTGACACTTCCAGAATCTCCAGATTGAGCTTTTTCTGGCCTAAAAAGGAGGGTTAATTGCTGCTTTTGGAAGTCTCCAGGTACAACAGTTTACCTTATATATTAGTCATTTTTCCAGAGGATTTTGTTTTGTTTTGTTTTGTTGGCACATAATAATAATAATAATAATAATAATAATAATAATAATAATAATAAATTTTATTTGTAACCCGCCCCTCTGCACTGCAATCAGGGCGGCGTACAACAAGTTAAAATACAACAATTAAAATACAAATTCTTATATCCTTCACCCACTACCCCCCCTTAAAACAGTATTAAACATAATAGAATTAAAATCAAACATACAACTAATATGAAATACAGAATAAAAAACAACAACAAGATGCCACTCTCGGTAGAGAGACCAGGGGTAAGGTGGCTCCAGATGTACAGTCCCTATAAAGAGTTATTCTGGGAAGGCCTGCCGGAAAAGTTCCGTCTTAACTGCTTTCTTAAAGGTAATAAGTGATGTAATGAGACGTATCTGATCCGGCAGGCCATTCCACAGTTTGGGGGCAGTAACTGAAAATGCCCTTTGGGAAGACTGCATATCAGGGTTGTAATGACAGAAACAAAACAAACCACCAGATAGTGTAACTGTTTTGCACTGTTTTTGCCAATCTGTGGACTTTTTTTTTTTTTTTTGCCCAAAAAGGATCGATGGACTTTGAAGATATGCTAAGAAGAACACTTGTACACTTTCTCTGCCTCTAGTCTAGGTTCATTCCTTTCTGCTTATGTTAAGTACTGCTCTATCCTTTGTCTCACTGTGAAATGCAGTGCTGCTACACTGTACACTGCAAATATGTTGTATGAATAAAAACAAACACGTCAAGGAGAATGGTTCTATCCCCGCTCATTCTCTGGTATACTAGCTTTCTAGCTACTGGGAAGGTTCTCTGTAAGGTAACATTCAATCATTATTTTTAAAGAACCCAAACTTAGCATCTGAATTGACACTTCCCATTCTCCCCCACAGAATTCTGCATTTCATTGTTACATGTGTAAAGTAATAATTCTTCTTCACCCACAGTGGCCAAACCTAGCCTGCTGTCACGCTGCAGAATTAATGTAGTTTGACACTTTAACGATCATGACTCCATCCTATCAACCCTGGGATTTGTAGTTTGCTGTGACACCAGAGCTCTCTGACAGAGAAGGCTAAATATCTCACAAAACTACAAACCTCAGAATTCCATAGCATTGAGCCATGGTAGTTAAAGTAGTGTCAAACTGCATTAATTCTGTTGTGTAGATGCAGCCTGTGTTTCTGTTCTGCTCGGGGTTGAAAAGGCTTCCTTTCTTCAGCAACCATAGCATTGAAACAAACAGAGAGGAGAAAAAGAAATAGGATTTGCCTGCATGGTGTTTGATGCATTTGCTTGCATACAGAAAATAACTTGTTTTCCTTCCCAGAATTCCCTAGTCAATATGACTAGTATGGTCTTTTGTTTTCCTTTCCAGAATTCCCTAGTCAATATGACTAGTATGGGCTTTTGGAAGCTGACATCCCTAAAAGTAACTTTTCCAAGCTCTAGTTAGGGTTTAAGGATCACAGGGTTAATGTGAGAGGTGAATCCAGTAGTTCTTTTATGAATTAAGATTGAACTGGGAGAAAAACCTTCTAAGATGTTCAGAGTTTTTAGGAGAATGTTATGTATTAGAATATATAAGGATTCTGATATGGTAAAAGAAAATGAAAATGTAAATACAAATGTAAAATTTGATGGAAGGGATAATTAAATAAAGATAATTTTTTTAAAATGTTCAGTTTCATACAGGTTGAGTCTCTATATCCAAAATGGTTGGGACTAGGAAGTGTTTTGAATTTCGGACTTTTTGGATTTTGGAATGTTTGCATATACATAAGGATATATCTGGGAGATGGGACCCAAGTCTAATCACTAAATTCATTTATGTTTCATATACACCTTATGCACATAGCTTGAACGTTATTTTATACACGTTATTTTTAAATAATATTGTATATGAAACAAAAGTCTGTGTACAATGAAAAGAAAGTAAAGGTGTCACTATCTCAACCACCCACATGGACAATTTTGGATTTCGGAGTATTTCAGATTTCAGGTATTTCTGATAAGGGAGACTCAACATGCATTGACAGCTGAATCAGTAAGGAAACATTTTGCTGAAGGTAGAAACTTTAAATATGGAGGGAACCCCATCAGACTGGTCAACAACAACAACAACATGCTAATATACTAAAACAACTCCTTTCTTTCTATGATGTGGGAAGAGCTGGCCAGTCTAAGGGGGAATAGTGTTGCCGGCAAAATTTCTGTCTCCTCAGAAGCCTATTTTCCAGTAGCCAAATCTGAAAAGGAGTTAGGTTAAGCAGCAAAACTCTTAGGTATCCAAAGAAAATGAAGCGAGTTAGAGTGGCAAAAAGGAAGCAGGTTGGGGGAAGCAGAAAGGAAATTAGATACAGATTTGATGGTTGCTAGGTGATCACCCTTTCTTTGCAGTTCCTTTTTAATTGTTTGCAGATGAGGAGCCAGGTCTGCCAGGTTGCTTTGGGAATACCCGGCCCCTCTGCTACGTAGATTCAAATGGCATACCTATGAGATTCCCTACTCTCTCTCCAAATTTGTCCCTGTGCTCCTGTTGGCAGAGTGAACTAGTCTGCGACCACCACAGTTTTATGGGCAGTGTGAACCTAGGGTGCGTCTACACCGTAGATATAATGCAGTTTGATATCACTTTAACTTCCACAGCTCCATCCAGCAGAATCTTAGGATTTGTAGTTTCATGAGGCCCACCAGTACTCTTTGGCAGAGAAGGCTACAGATCTTGTAAAGCTACAGATCCCAGGATTCCATAGGATGCAGCTACAGCACTTGTCAAACTATTATTTCTATAGTGTAACTGTAGATGCACCCCAAGATGACTGCTAACCATATGCTAATTGATTTTTGTGGGTTTTTCAGGCTGTGAGATACACACCCCTTTGCAGATGGCACTTTGCTCCATCTTGGAGGCTAGGAAGGGTAGGGGCTGTGCGCCCCAACCCCTTCCTGAAAACGTCATCGGAGCACCCGTCGTGTGCAATGATGGGCACTCTGATGATGTCCTCCCGGCTCAGTGTCCAGACACGCTGAGCCAGAAGAGACGCCGAAGAGGTGCATGCCACCTCTTGCAGCGCCCTTTCCGCGCCTTGCAGAAAGAGTGCTATTTTAGCGCTCCTTCCAGGGCCAGCAAAAGAGTCTGCAGAGGCCCTATGTCTAGAAGAA
>CM034703.1:315647996-315659871 GCA_020142125.1 Phrynosoma platyrhinos
CCCCCCCCCCAATTCTCAAACAGGCTGATTTCCTCCCCCCCTCAAACTTACATCATATTAGCGTAACTTCAGAATTATGTTAGGGAGCCCTGGTGGCACAGTAGGTAAATGCTGGCACTGTAGCCACAAGGTTGTGAGTCCGATCCCAGGGCTCCAAGACTGACTTAGCCTTCCATCCTTTCATAGGTCAGTAAGCTGAGGACCCAGCTTGTTGGGGGCAATGGGCTTACAGATTGTAAACCACTTAGAGGGTGCTGAGTTCACTGATAAGTGGTATAGAAATGTAAATGCTATTGCTATTGTGTTAAAAAAATTAAAACAACCCCTAAAAGTATGCTAGGTAAAGCAAAAGGCAGGAAAATGGGGTTAAGGGGAGTGTGGGAAAGCGTAAGAGACCACTGATAGCAGAAACAGTCCCAGTTGTGTTATTGACAAGACTTGCACTATTGACAAGACATTTGATACTGAATGCTCCCAATCTGATATGTTTGTTTTCTTCCACTAACATGATTGCAGCAAGAATGAGGCTCATATGGTAATGTCCAGAGAGAGATTGAGTGAGAGTGTGTATAGTGATCAAATATGATACCAGTCTTTGGCAGACTGTAAAAAAATACTTACTGTTCTCTCACATCCAACTGCCTGAGAAGCACCAATCAAGATGATCCGCAAAAGTGAGTAAATAGGGCATCACAAGGCTATAATAACCAGCAGAACCAATGGTGAGGAATCTCAGGAGTTTCAGTTTGACTACCCCTGCTACAGATGGATTGCAAGAGGGAAGAGCACAATGTATATAAAATTTTATGTGGATCCACACTTTTGAATTCTCTTCAAACTGATTATGAAGAACCAGTGCCTTGATATCACTAGGGGAAGCCTATGTAGAAGCAGCTTTTCACTGTATGCGACCCACGTACTCTGAAGACTCCATGCCGAGGGTTGTATGACAGATACCTAAGTAAGATGTCAAGGGAGAAAAGTAATACACATACTCCAGACACCTCCAGACACTTGATTTCCATCCCCATTGAAGTTCCATATGTGGCTCTTCATGGCATTGGTCCCATACCTCTGAGGAAGCACATCTGTTTTACATTGTCCCTCACACCAGTTCCAAGTCTTCTCAAGACCTGCTAAGAATACCAACTTCATGTGACGTAAGAACAGTCACAGCAAAATGTCAGGGTTTAATCCCCCAAATCCTGTGAAGGAGTTCCCTACTCCTCTAAGGGCTGTTGCAGACGGGCCCAAAGGGCTGGCCTGGGAGTAGAGTTGGGGCAGGGCAGCCACACGCCAGCCGCCCCAACCCCACCCCGACGCCGTCCTGATGCCACACGCCCTTACGCATGACGCACGGTGTCAGGACAGTCTTCCAGTGCAGCATGCAGACACACTACACCAAAAGGGCAAAGAAGAGCCGTGGTGCTGGCTCTTAGGGCAACCTTTTGCCACCCCTAAAAGGAGCGGCATTTTGTCACTCTCTTAGGGGCGGGAAAAGGAAGGATCAGGGCCACAGCGTGGGGTTGCTGCGGCTCTCTGCCGCCCCAAATGGGTTGTGTGCTTCAACCCTAAGTCTTTCAAAAGGGTTGCAAAACACAACTTGGCCATTAATTCAACTGGTCAGTTTACTGCTGCTGCTTCTTATAGGACTTTGGTTAAATATACTGAAATATATTATTCTTATTCTTCTAGTATACTGTCTGGGTGTTGGAAAAATGAAATACTTGAAATAAAACAAGCTCAGTAGGACTGCATATACATATAAATATACAACTATCCCTTTCTTTGTGTGTGTGTATTGCCAATATGAATTCTTTCCCTAATTTGTTGTTTTTCAAGAGCCTCACATATTTCTTCCTGATGTGGGACTCTTGAAGACAAATGATCTTCGTCTTCTTTGCTCTCTTCCTGAATGCTTAAATCCTTCTCTTCTTCTGGTTCTTCGTCCTCTGCCTCTTCAACTGTTGCAGATTTCAGATCTATTTCTTGTTCATCCTGGTTTTGTTGATCTTCCTCTTCCTTATAAGCAGGTATCGTAAAGTTTTAATTATCACCTTTTTAAAAAATTGACAGAAAGTTTTTATTTGTAGTTGTTAACTTATCTCTGCGTTGTCACCATCCAGATTTACATTTTCCCCATAGTTTCTTGACCTTCCAAATACTGTTATTTTAGACATCTGCAGATTGTGCCTTATGAGGATTTTACACTTTAGCGACTTCTGTTACAACCTGTCACAAAAGTAAAGGACACAATGATTTTCTCAACATCATGCATTTTGGGGGCAGTGATGACACTGACAAAATTTCATCAATAAACCATAACTTCTGGTTGATAATTCTTACTTTACGATACCCCCATAAGGTGCAGTCTGCAGACTTTTACAATATCAGGTATTCGGAGGATCAAGAAATGATGGGGAAAATGTGTAAATCTGGATGGTGACTATGTAGAGAACAGTTAACAACTACAAATCAAAACAGATTTTCTGTCAAAAAGATTTAAAGTTATTAAAACTTTAGTGTATCTCAAGCTTGCTCCTAAACTCATTGGCTTTGTTTACAGAGCTTATTCTGATTCTTTTCTTCTTGTAGTTGAATGAAATTCCTTCTGGAAGCTCCCATCTGTAAGAGATCTTGTTTTTTTAGTATTGTTGTCAGGAATTTAATCAGCCCTTTTCCTTAGTATTCTAGGAGGAATGTCTTTAAAAACCAAAAGTTCTTTACCATCCACCATCAATCTTTTTTCATAGCTTTTCTGTAGCATTAGATATCTAGTTAGCATTTTGTAGCATTAGATCTGGCTGCGACATCACCCCATTGATCGCTAGGTTTGATTCAGCTGATCTGGCTGGCTAGGCTGGTGTCCCCTTCCTCCCTCACCACTCCATGTGTGTTCCTCCCAAAGCTGTGCGCTCGGTGGAAGAGGATGACCATCCCAGATAGGAATGTACCGTTCTTCATTCAAGGGTATACAATAGCTGCGCTCCCCTGCTAGAACCTCCAAACAAGCACAACCAGGACTTTTTATTGAGGATAGCACTCAATCTCATTCGCACTGTGCCAATGAAGGGAGAGCTGGCCCTCCTGTCCAGCTCATGATCCATGTGAAAAGCAGTAGCCATACTTCCCCATCCAAACTGGTCCACCCAAGGAAACCTCCCTTCGGTTTTGGAACCACAGTTTGAGAGAGGCAAGAGAGAGGGCAGCAGAGACTTTAGAGAAAAAAACAGATTTGACAAGAAAGATTTGATAGGGCATAAACTTTACTTTAAATAAAATACACAGCAGAAGCCGGTCATACAAACACACACACACACACACACACACACAGAGTTGCGATCAAGCTGCCTCAAACCGGCTACCGGTTCTCATCACAGCCAGTATCCAGCAAACCTGTTTAGATTGCCACCCCACTCAAAAGGCTAGGAGAGACAAGGGCTGTGGAGATTGCTGGGAGCAAAGAGAGAGGGAGAAATAGACTTCCCAGCTCCATTTGCCACCTCTTAGTGCAAATATCCCAAGAAGCACAGGTGTAAACCTGGGATGTGCTGAGAGGTTAACCCATGGTGGGTGGGGTTGTCATCCCAACAAAACAAGCTTCTTGCTGTGCATCTTTCTCTTCTGGTAGTGTTGTAAAGGCACCTTCAAGATGCCAGACTCTTTGTAGCTTTTGCACTGAGACAAGAGAGCATGTCTTCAGCCTGAAGAAGCTATAAAGAGACAGGCAGCTGCCATCATATATAGAGAATCTGTTGCTAGGGAGGGACAAAGGACATGCCTCTCAGAATATGGTAGTAGTGTGTTAAAGTAGCCCGGTAGGGGCATCAGAGTTCCATTTTAAAAGACTATATTGTATAGCCTGGATTAGCAATTCAATGCAAGTGGAATGGGAAGGTTCTCTTGAATGCAGTGACAGGAGCAGAAAATAGTCTGTACGTTAGCTCCTCTGCACCCAACCTCTTTTTTCTTGCCATTTGAGCCCACTACTACAAAACAATAATGTAAAACCGGCAGTGTGTTTCCCTGCTCCCTTCACCTTTCTTTGCCCCTCTAAAGTTTTCCAAGAGCTGAAGATGATGATCCATCAGGCTCAAAGAAATGGGCAGGCTGCAGAATGGCTTCCAGCATGTAACATTCCCAGGAAACAGGTACATGCTGGGGGGGAGGGGGGAAATAGTCGCCTGATGGACCTAGAACAATGGGACAAAAAATGCCAGTCTTCAAGCAATGGGGGACCAGGTGAGCCCCATTGTGCTTGTAGGGCAGGGAGTCAGGGGCTACACACAGAGGGAAACTATCCATTTGCAGGCTACATTTCAGACGGGCAAGGCCCAATGTTGCTACATAACCCATGCACTCCACAAACTGCCTCCCCCTTGTAACTACTTCTTGGGCCTCTGATCCCAACCACCTCTCCCTTCTCCAGAAGAGCTGGAGTTAAAGGGAGTGTGGGAGTAGGCAGGGGGAGAGGGATGTCAGAGGCTGATGCTGCGGTGGTGTTTGAAGGGGTGAGGCTGGGCATTGCGACGCTGCTCCCTCTCTTCCAGCTCGTCGCTGTTGAGGCTGGCGGCGTCTGACAGCCCCAGCAGGTGCTCAACCGAATCAAATTTCTGCAGGTCAGAGGCAATGGTCTGGAAGCTGAGCACCGAGAGGGTGTCGGAAGAGGAGGCCGGCTCGGGAGGGAGAGCCATGCTGCCATACAGCACGGCCGGGCTGGCCTCTGCCCCCACAGGAGAACCCCGCCGACCAACAAGGCGCTGGAGCCGCCGGGCATGGATCTGCTCACTGATCTGCTCCAGGTTTCTCAAAGCCACAGAGTAGCGCATCTTGGCCTGAGCAACCTGCTGCTCCAGGGATGTCACCCGGGCCTTGTGCTCCTAAACAGCAGAGAAAGAGGCAAGAAAGGCCATTACAATTACTGTCAATATAACAGGCATGGGCAAAATCTCTTAAGAGGATTTTTAAAAATTATTTTTAACTATACAGGCAGGCAACTGCCAAGGATTGAGGGGCTGCATTGGCTGCCACCCATTTCACGCACACCCAAGTTTTAATTTTTTTTTTAAGACTACAAAGCTTTCCCCTCCCCAACATTTCACCAGGGTTCCACTTTGCCATGTTTTGGGACCTACCTGGGCTGTTTTAGGCCTAGGGGAAGCCCCTTTTTAACCAGGAAGTAAACCAGAAATCATCTTTTATTTCAGGGGTGCTGGGGAGCCCTGGACACAGAAAAGTAGCCTTGGGGGCCACACACAGCCTTTACGCTGTACTGTTCCCCCTCCTGTTTTACTAGAATGCTAAGATTTACCACCCAGACAGAGCCGAATGCCAAATGAAAGGCAGATTAATAATTGAGTGACAGAGTCAGATACTTAGGGCCTTTGCAGACTGCCAGAAATAGTGCAAATTGAGTCCACTTTAACTGCCCTGACTCAGTGCTAAGGAATCATGGGAACTGTAGTTTATTGTGGCACCAGAGCTCTCTGACAGAGAAGGCTCAATGACTCAGAAAAAAATACAATTCCCATGATTCCCTAGCACTGAGCCAGGGCAGTTAAAGTGGACTCAATTTGCACTATTTCTAGCAGTCTGAAAAGGCCCTTAGTTCTGCCCATGAAGTTCACTCTGGAATATCTACAGATCTATACGAAATTGTAGTTTCTTAACTCTCAAGACGTGGCTGTTGCACAACCAATCAACATTCCTATTTTATAGATAACTAACAGTGAAGCTGAAATATTAATCAATTAGCATAGTGCTGGATAACATCTGACTCTCCAGATGCTGTTGGAAGGCAGCCCCCATCTGTCCTAGCCAACACAGTCAATGGTGAGAGAAGAAGGAAAATATAGTTTAGCAATGTCTGGCTGATCACAAATTGGCCTGCCAACGTCTTTATTTCAGTTAGTCTCAATGGTGCTACAAGATCTCTCTCTACATACTGATTCTACATACTAACACAGCTATATCTTTGAATGCTGGTCCTCCTTGAGTTAGCTCAAGGCTAGCTATGCCAGAAGTTTACTGTTGCTGCTGTTCTCATTCTGTCATCCCTTAATTATCATTAAACTCTTAAACCCTTGGTCATCTACTGTAGTAAATGCTGGTCTACTCTGCAATATAACACCATCAACAGGCATGATGGCTGAAGGCAGGGGTGGGCAACTGTACGAAGACCAATTTTTCACCCCCTGAGTACCCCAAGTGCACCAAAGCCATATACCGAGAATACAACTTTGTTTTCCTTCTACTACTCTTCTAAAATAGCAACAAGTGCTGTTGCATCACTTCCTGTTACTGTTTCAGAGGAAAAATGTGGGGAGGGACAAGGTATATAAGAGATTGTTCGGAGGGATTGGGGAGAGATTTTTTGGATGGTTGGACAGATTTCTAGGGGCTTCAATCTGACTTTTAGGTGATTTTCATCCCACATTTGGGTGGGTTTGGGGAACTATGGGGGCGGTTATCATGGGCTGCAAAAATGGGGTCCAAGTAGTGCATGTGTTATGCAGGATGCACCTTCCCCCTCAACTGGTTTAGGGAGTACAATAGGACAGGTCCTTTGGGAGCCTGTATCCTATAATTCCATACAGAAAAAATACAGAGGGAGGGAGGGAAGGAGAAGGGAGATCTATATGCAAAGCTGACTGATGTACCATTCCAAAGAGAACTCAGCATCTCCTGTTTAGAATCCAAAATTTACTAGCGGAACATATTCAAGTTTGAATACTGGAAACATGCGCTCTGAAGCTGGACTTCAGGATGATATGTACAGTCAGCCTTCTATATCCATGGATCTTACAGCCACGGATTTAACAATGCACGACTTGAAAATATTTTTTAAGAATCCTAAAAGCAAACCTTGCCATTTTATTTAAGGGACACCATTTTACTATCCCACTGCATATAATGGGACTTAAGCATCCACAGATTTTGGTATCTGGAAGGGAAAGGGGGAACCTGGAACCAAATCGCAGAGAAATACCAAGGGCCTACTGCATATGCAAGCATAGTAACAAAATATTAATGTCAGATTGACAGGACATTTTAAAACCAGATATCTCATTTCTGAGATTCAGACAATATTTACAGGAAATGTTGTACACCAGTAATCTCCTTGTCTGAAAGATCAGGTTTGTAGTCTGAGGATACTCTTGGATTTAATGCTGGTGCTGGGAAGTCAGCCTGCTGTGGACTGGGCTGCCCTTGCCCAGATTCAGTTAGTGTGCCCTTTCCTAAGGAGTGTGGATCTGGCCAAAGTGGTTCATACAGGGATGAACCTGTACTGATTAAATGCCTGTACTGCAGCCACTCACTCATAAACCACAAGGTTGCGAGTTCAATACTAGCCAGGGCTCAGGCTTGACTCAGGCCTGCATCCTTCCAAGGTCACTAAAATGAGTACCCAGCTGTTGGGGGGCAATGAGCTTACAGTTGTAAACCGCTTAGACACTGCATAGTATGGTATGAAGCGGTATATAAATGAAGCTGCTTTGCTTTGCTTTAAGAAGAACCTCCTGACAGTAAGAGTTGTTCGACAGTAGAATATGCTGCCTTGGAGAGTGAGTCTCCTTCTTTGGAGGTTTCTAAACGGTGGCTGGATGGCCATCTGTCTGGGGTGTTCTGATTCTGTGTTCCTGCATAGTAGGAGTTGGATTGGATGACCTTTGTGGTCTCTTCAAACCCTGTGATTCACTGTCTTAATACCTCCTGAATAGACAACTGTGACAAATAGACAAATGTGGGGCTGCCCTTGAAAAGTGTTCAAAAACTACAACTAATGAAAAATGCAGCAGCTAAGCTGCTATCAGGTGCACACTTTAGAGACTACATAAATCCAGTCTTACAAGAACTGCATTGGCTTCCAATTTGCTTCCAAGCCCAATTCAAAGTCCTGTCTTGACATACAAACTCCTAACTGGCTTGGAGCTAGAATATCTGAAGGATTCCCTTTTCCCATATGAGCTTCCCCAAAATCTAAGATCATCAGCAGTGGATCTGTTATGTTTCCCACCCCTTTGTGAGACTAGATTGTGGGTATGCATGACAGGACCTTCTCTGTAGCAGCACCCCAACTGTGGAACTCTATTACAAGGAAAGTCAGACTGGCCTCCATCCCTTCTCAATTTCTGGTAGGCAATGGTTAAAAACACACTGCAGAAATAATCCAGTATGAGATCGCTTTAACTGCCCTGGTTCAGCGCTAGGGAATCCTGGAATTTGTAGTTCATTGTGGCACCAGAGCTTTCTGACAGAGAAGGCTAAATGAATGTCTCACAAAACTACAGTTCCCAGAATTCCCTAGCACTGAGCCAGGGCAGTTTAAGTGGTCTCAAACTGGATTATTTCTGCAGTGTGTTTTGGACCAATGAAGACTATGCTGTTCCACATCTTTGGCTCTTTAAACTAGGGGTATCTATTCTGGTTGTTTTTTAAATTGTTTGTTTGGTTTCTTACAGAGGAGTTTGGACTGCACTTAATTGGTTTTTAGTTATTTATTTTATGTTTTTAGAGTGTTTTTATCCATTGTGCATTGCCCAGTGGTCCTGGTGGGTTGACAGATGATTAATAAATGCTTTAAAATAACTTCCTCAGGACCCATGTACATAACTCCAGTTGGCTGACTACTCAAAGGCTGCACATCCAAAAGGGATGAATTTGATAAAAGCAGCCACAAATCAGGTAAAAGTATATTCAAATGGGAAAATATAGGTGTGTTTTATTATAAACATATAAAACATTTTATTTTATTATAATAAAACATTTAGTATTAACCAATAAAGTCCCCAAACCCACTAAGTAATTAATTGTCATTTCAAAAGATTAATGTATTTCAATATCTTAAATATTATTGTATTAATTCTAATTCATCTAAGATTAAAAATAATTATAAAATAAATTAAATTTATTATGGAGTGATTTTAATTCATTACAGAATAATCTTCCACTTTAAATCAGCTCAGGAAACCATAATGTAAATTGACTTACTATAGTAGCACAGGCAGCAGCAGCAGAAGACGCAAACTAAAGGCCTCCTACTCCAGCTGACTGAGGCCATGCTTTGAAATTCTTGCAAAATCAAGGTTTCTGCTTGACTAGTAATTAACAAAGCAATTGACTGTGTTAGTTAACTGCACCATGTTAATACATTTAATAATTTACATTTCAACTGATAACTGACAAGATCATTGACTATGGTCTAATCTGCACTGCAGAAATAATGCAGTTTGACATCACTTTAACTGTCATGGCCCAATGCTAAGGAATTCTGTGATTTGTAGTTTTGTGACATATTTAGCCTTCTCTGTCAGAGAGCTCTGGTTCCACAACAAACTACAAATCACAGAATTCCATAGCATTGGGCCATGACAGTTAAAGTGATGTCAAACTGCATTATTTCTGCAGTGCAGATTAGACCTATATTAGTCAATTGCAATGTTAGTGCATTTCCCATCAAATTTCAGTGGCAAATTGTACCATCAATTTTCAGCAGTGGATCAGGATTTGGGGGTGACTCTTTCCTATGCTGCTGGGGATTGGGGGTGGGGAAAGGGGGCAAGGCCCATGGGCCACCTAATAAGGAAACAATATGCTTGATTCTGGCACCTTTTTCCAGGTAAATCAGAGATTCTTACTGAGCTAGAATTATAGGGCAGGCAACATTCTCTAACTTCAGTTCTGTGAACAGATTATTCAAATTCCATATTCAAATGTTGAGAATTGAGAGTTATATTTTGTTACATTTTGGACTACAACACCCATATTCTTCCAACCAGCATGAGGAATGTTGGCTGGGGATTTTGATAGCTGTAACCCCAAAAGATAACACTTCCAAGCTCTGGCATGGGGGGTTGTTATTGCTGTTATTTACTCATTTATATCCCACCTTTTCTCCATTTTGGAGCTCAAGGGAGCTTACAAAAGTTAAAACAAACACAACTAATCTACTTTTATTTTATAAAGTCAAAAATGAAAACATATTTTTAGTGATATACCATGAGTAAGTTGCCTTATGCATGCAGAGCAAATTATTCACCACAGCACAACAGACATGTTCTGTTCACAGCAGCAAAAGCAACATTGCACACTGCAGTTACATATTGTGGATCAGCACCCAGTCACTGAAAAATTGGGCAGCATTGCTATACTGCATGGCAGGGCATATAGTGCTGGAATAGACTATTGCCAATTGTGGACATTTAGGGTATGCTAAGAGGCTGTTGGACTGCAGCCTTTGCTTGTGTGGATTGTTGTGATTACTCCCTCCATGGGGAGCAGCATATCATAGGCCTTTGACTCCATAAACTCTCAAAGAGTTGCCATGCCAAAAGATCAAGTAAAGTGGTTTGATTTGCACCAGTACTTAACAATAAATGTAAACACCACCAAGATTAGGGTTACCACATGCCCTAGAGTTAGGACTTCCAAAGCACTTGATTAAACCAGTAAGTTTAGGTTGTTTGAGGCTCTGTTGGTGGCTATCGGGTTAAGCTGGTGCAGCACCTTTCCTGGGTCTTTTCTCCCTTTCGCTGGGCAAGATTGTCTATTTCAAGGGGATGTCAGGGTGTTCCTCCTACCCCTCCCTGGGTCTTCTTCCAGGACTGTCCTCTTCCTTGAAGATAAGTCCAGCACCCCTTCTACAGGCTGGCTGCTTCTGGTTCCTAACACATCCCCTGGCTACAGTACTGCTTTTTATAGTTTGATTGCCCCATCCCCTTGTCTGTTGAGCATCTACTGTCTCCCTGGTGCTTGTTAACTGTTTTTTCAGAGCAGCCATCTGCCTTTTCTAGATTACTAATCAGCCATGCAACTGAGGGTTTCCTCAGTTTAGGAGAACCAGCAGAGGACATAGGTAGGTAGTGTGGCAGCCCCCGAAACCCTCTCAGAATTATGTATCCCATTTGGAGAAAACCAGATTCAGTTATCATTCCAGAATATGCTTGTGCTTCCTCCATATCAAGGATAGATGGGAAATGAACACAGAGCTACTGTGGGAAACATGAGCTTGCCTTCCATACAGATTAAGTTCTGAGAAAACCATTTAGGCCCACTCTCCACTAGGGATGAGGACATGGGAATCAGGACAGGGTCAGAGGCCTCACCTCAAGGATTTGGTTGAACTGAGCTTTCAGCTCAAAGTAAGGCTTGCTCTTCACAATGACACGCTTCAGGGACTTCTGCAGCGACTGCACCTTGGCTTCGGCTTGCTGGCAGAGCTGGGTGACGCGTTGATGTTCCCGTTCGCTACGCAACCGCTCCTCCTCGGCCTCATTCACCTAGAAGACAGAGAAGGGAAAACAGATCATGGTCAGGATGTCTTCTTCCTCCAATTTCACACTGGGCAGCACCTCTCAGTTCTCTCCAGAGTTTATAATCTCTCTACTCCTTTTGATTACAACACCCATAATCTACAACCCACATGGCCAAAGGCCACACTAGCAGGAGGAGTCTGGGAGCTGTAGTCCCAATGAACCATTCTTCTGTGCTCTCCCCTGAGTTTCTCTCTACAGCTACCCCACTTTCAACAGCAACCAAGGCAAAGAGATCCTGAAAAGTTCACAAGCCACTCTAGCAGAAGGTCAATCTGTAATGAACATGTCAATGTGTTATGAGAGATGGTAGCACCCTGAAGAGTGGTGGAGGGGATGGCACACATCCTTTCCTGGAGGGGCAATTTCACCTTGCACGTTGCATGGTTCAGCATCTCCTGCCACGTGGGATCCAGCCGGTTCTTGTCTGCCATGACTCCCTGCTCAGCCACAAAAACCATCTCACGGGCTGCGTTGTGCATGCTAACTGCCCGTTCATACCGAAGTGCAGCCTTTTGGGTCTCCTGCTGGGCCTATAGGGACAAGTGAAGAGGATGGAACAG
>CM034703.1:315660026-315671904 GCA_020142125.1 Phrynosoma platyrhinos
AACAAACAAACAAACAAACAAACAAACAAACAAACAGAATATTTCCAAGCTCTGCCTCTAAACCAGAGGTTGAAAACTTGGTAAATCTAGATACTAACTTCCTCCATCCAGATCCTTCCATGGGTCTCCCCTTACTTACACTACTTCCACAGCAAAAATATTCAACAGCAAACTGGGGAAAACTGTTTACATCAACCTGGAAATTGTAGCTTTACACCAGAGGGCAGTACTTTAATATCCAACTTCAGCAACGTGGTTTTGAAGGGTCATAAAAATGCCATAGGGAGCCACATCCACCCCTACTGTCTGATACCTCACATCTTTGTCATACACTTTACCTACAACAGGAACTGGGAAACTTTACCCCTGTAGAAGCTATTTTGTTGTTTTACTAGAGCCCTGAAGGCCATTAATCAGATGCAAAAAGTGCAGGTGGGATCCAGATTCAAATCGATGTAAGGGAACAGCAGGAAACAAACTTTCCTGCCTCCAGTCTCCCCATGGCAGTACCAATCGCCCCCTGAAGCACAACACAGAGGGCTGGGGAGCTTAGCTGAATGAGAAGACCTTATGGTTTGAGGAAAAGGAAATTGTGGAATTTTGGATGCAGACATCTTCTGTCAAGAGAGACCTTCTGTTGAGGGAAGGGAGATCCTGGATCCACCCCTAACAGAGCAGGGAGGTAAATGAACTATCACAGCCCATTGTGTATCAGTGCTGGAGCAGAGGATGACACAAGCAGAAGAGGATCATCAGTCTCTGAAAAAAATTAATGGCTCTCCTTCATTCTAGCATAAGCAGATACTGCTGGATCCAATAATAATAATAATAAGTCACTTCTGAAAACCCACAGCTGCTTTTGAGTCTCTTACACAGAATGAGTGCTGAATAATCACAAAGTCTAGTTCTAGTCCTTTAATGTTTCTTGCTCTAAAACAAGCCAGGGACAGCAAGAGTCTCAGCATTGCAACACAACGAAAGCAATGGCATATTATTACCTCCTTGGCCAAGCGCCTGGCCTCATAATAAGGCCGGGCTTTCTCAATGCAGTTCCCCAGCTGGGAGCCCTGAGCATTAAGCTTCCTGGCAGATTCTGACAAGATCCTCCGATAGGTGGTACGGGCTTCCTGTTGAAACCAAAGGCACAAACTACATCAGCATCAGGAGGACAGCCAAAGACACAAACACCACCACACTTTTTATTTCCCCATTCCCTTCATAAGGGGATGCCCACAAAAAACTTTTACAATAGCCCCTCCCAATTTGAAGGGGGGCCATTCTGGACCCTCCTGTGAAAATGGTGGCTTGCAAATATTCAAGCCCCATTTAAAATAATGGTGCGTGCACCACCATGTTATTCCACCCTACTTGTCCCTCTCACAAAGAGCAAGAAAGCAGACTCAAAGTCCACAAACGGAGAGGGACAACTGTATTCGAAAAACCATATTCTCCCTTACAAATCTGCCCATGTTGAGATCTTCTGGGAAGGCCCTTCTCTCTGTCCCATCCCCCTCATAGGTGGGAATGTAGAAGGACTTGTCAGTGGCTGCCACCAGGCTCTGGAACTCCCTTCCCAGAGAGGCTAGACTGGCACCCTCCTTAGCATCTTTCCGCAAGCAGGTGAAGACTGTTTTGTTCAGGCAGGCCTTTGAGAAATTATTTTTTTTTAAAAAAAGGAAATAGGCCTTATATAATGTGCCACACTTTTATTTGTTTTTGTGTGTAATAATTCATGGGTTTTGTTGGTTTGAATTTCTTGATAGTTTAATTGCTTCTTTTGTATGCTGAGATATTTTCACTATGCTTGCTTTAATAGCTATAAGATGCCTTGAGTCCCAAACTGGGGAAAAGGCAAGATATACAGTACAACCCCCTCCCTTATATTCAGGGGATCTGTTCCCATGATTACCACAATACTGCCTCTCTGTTTGTCCAGCATGCTTTTACTATGTGGAAAGTAATGAATAACACTGTAAATAAAGCAACTGTAGTTTTCTTGTCCACACACATTTGATCGCAGCATCTCTCTCTATATCTTTCTCACTCACTCACCCTCCCTCCCAAAAAAATCGTCTTTTTTAGCAAGGAAGAAGAAGGCAGAGCACTTTCAGTAATGGAAGGGATGTGTCAAGCATTTTGAGCACTGTTCTCTTACATCCAGCTGCAGCTCCACACGATTTATCTCCTCATTGGCCTGATTGAGATGTTCCAACTCCTCCTGTGGTTAGAAAGACAAAAGAACAGGACTCAAGAACAGATACTAACTAGGGTTCATCCCAAAAGGGCTGGTTTGTATTGGACAGTGTGCCTGTTGATGTCTGCAACCTCTTCCCACCCCACTTACAAACAAGGAAAGTTACTATATGAATCAAAGAGAAAGGCAATTACTCTTTTGGACCTAATTTCACAGAATTTGCCTGCCAGCACTGCCAGGTGCTGTCCAAAAGACTTTTCTGTAATTCTGGTATAAATAGATGGAGAGAAATAAAAGGAGAGAATCCTGCTTTGTGTTTTTTTTTTCCTGAAATGGGAAAATGATGGGAGTGTTATAAGCATTGCCTTAATATAAAACTCCCTTTTGTGAGTCTCCTGTCATGGCCCTAAACCAGAAAAGTCCAACTGCCATGAATCCAAAGCGAGGACCTCACGTAGGCACTTGAGTGGTCATGTCTGCCTCTACAACAAATTAGCAGATCAAAAGGACAGGGTTAGGAGCTGCAAAACAGAACATTCACACCTAGGAGATTTATGAGTACCAGCCAGGATGTGTCTGGCTGAAGATGAGATACTATCAACACCCCATCTCTCTTCTTTGGAAATTGTCTACTTCAAAGAGTATCAATTCAGAAACCTTTGATATACAATAGCAAAACTTCACCTCAGGCTAGGATATAAAAGACCCCTCAAATCTTAGACACATTGGGTCTGGTTAGATTTCATGGTGACACTGCCACTGTGAACTCTGACTTGGGTCCCTATTCTTCCCGTTGTCCTTTCCCTTTCATACACGGCTGAGTCTATCCATTATTCTATCTACCATTCATCATTGGAGCAACCTCCACCAGGTAATTATCACCATTAGAAAGCCTTCTGTTTCCTATCCAATCTAACTATTTTATTCCTGAGTTCTTGTGTGCTTGAGTGTATGTTAGAGTGTCTTTATATGTTTGAATCCCCAAATAAATCTATCAATCTATTCCCTAGCCCCCTTGTAAACATAGGATAAAAGATCCCATTGGAGACTTGAACTTTTAGCATTTCCCCAGGTCCAAGTTCTTATAGGAGATTACAAACAGCTGCCTACTAGACAGCTTTCCGCCTGTTTAACAGATGCAGTTTCTAAAAGTATTTCTATTTCATGTTTAATTTTGTTGACAAGAGCTTGGGATGAACGAAGATGAAGATGAAGAATGAAAAGAAGGATAAGGCGGCAATAAGCCAGGCTCCCACTGGCACATTTTGCCAGGGGTAGGCAACCTTTCCCCTTTAGGGCCGAGGGACTTCAGCTCCCAGAATCCCAGCAGCTATTGGCCAACATGGGGCTACTGGCCAACATGGCTGAGGCTTCTGGGAGCTGAAGTCCCTCGGCCCTTAAAAGGGAAAGGTTGCCTATCCCTGCAAACAGAAGTGATGGAAAATCACAAGCTTCTAAAATAAAAGCGGCTTGTGATTTTCCATCACATGTATCCAAGGTGGGGCTGGTTTCAGTTTAAATATAAACATGTTGCTATGTTGTTTCCCTCCCCAAGCCCCCACCCTCTACCAGTGTCATCTGCTATCAGGTTTTTAGCTTTATTTTATCTATTAGTGACACTTCTATCACACTTCTCCTCTAAAGAGTTAAAGGCATCATACACGACCTTCTTCCTCATTTTATCCTCATGACCACCCCATGAAGTAGGTCAAAGATAAAAGTGACTGGCTCAAGTTCACCCAATGAACTTTACAATCAACTGGGAATTTGAACCTCATTTGCAGTCACAACACATTCTTCACTATGACACTACACTCTTGAAAGCTTCAGTGTGGGTTGAACTAGGTAGAGAAGGGTACCAGATGATACTTCATAGTCTTGTTTGGAGGAGTTCATACTTAGAGAGAGAGAACTAATGCATATCCCTGTTTTAACAATTTTGGGGGAGTATAAAAGAAGTACGGTGTTGTGCCTTTAAGGAGAAGCATTTTTCTGCTGATTACTCAATTTGGGGTTGGTCAAGAAGACTGGCCCAAACTTGCATATACCCAAATCAAACTAATGCTGTTTACGTTTGCTAAAAGACATTGTGTGTTTATGTAAAAATTACTGAGAATAGGTCTCAAAACAAAGAAGAACAAGCACCACCACCCAAACTGACCCTTTCAGAACCTATTTGGTTGGAAACTCTAAATTCCTCTGGTGAGAAGAGAGCAGTTCAGTCAGTTTATGCTTGAACTTTGTGAATGCCTTTAGAATGAATTTGATTAAGAGTTTACATGGTGCTAACAGTGAAACACAAAATGACCTACAGGTCTGCTTCTCAGATCCACAACAAAAGAAAAAAAGAGTCTAGCACAGGGGTGGGGAATCTCTGAACCCAAATCTGGCCCTCCCACAGACCTTTAAGGTTTTCCAGACAGCCATGCTCCCTTTCTTATATAACTATCAACTGATCATCTCCCAGCTATTGTACAGTTTTTTCCAACCCTAAAAAGTTAAATGTCTCTCCTAAAGCTTGGTATTTTCAATTCTTATATATGGATCTGAAAGCCTGACAGTAAAGGAGGCTGACAGGAAGAAAATCAACTCATTTGAAATGTGATGCTGGAAGAAAGTTCTGTGGGATGCTAAAAAGACAAATGAATCTAAGAACAACAGAAGCCTGAAGTCTCCCAAGAAGCCAATATGACTAAACTGAGGCAACTGTACATTGGTCACATCATGAGCTGACATACCAAATTAGAAAATATGAGAATGACTGGTAAAGGAGGAAGCAGTAGGGAAAGAGAAAGATTCCACTACAGCTGGACTGAGGAACTAAGGGCCTTTGCAGACTGCCAGAAATAGCGCAAATTGAGTCTACTTTAAGGGTTAGGGTTAGTGCTAGGGAATCGTGGGAATTGTTGTTTTTTTTCTGAGACATTGAGCCTTCTCTGTCAGAGAGTTCTGGTGCCACAATAAACTACAGTTCCCATGATTCCCTAACCCTAACCTTTAAAGTGGACTCAATTTGCACTATTTCTGGCAGTCTGCAAAGGCCCTAAGACTGAGTTTGAAAAACTGAGCAGAGCTGTTGTTAACAGGGTCTCTTGGAGGTCTCTCACTCACAGGCTTGTCATAACAGTGCATAACAACAAAAATAAAACTTAGTTATTGGCAGTAAGCACTTCTAAAATGTGGTGGATTTTTGCCTTTGGCCTCACCCACCATCCTGAGAACATCTGTTAAAACTTCATATGGCACTTGGGCTGAACAAGATTCCCCAAACTTGAACAAAATGTATCTCACCTGGATGCGGGGGTCAAGTTCTTCCTCCTCCTCTTCTTCCTCTTTCCTTTGGGGGTTCTTGGAATCCCCACCACCATCACAGATGGCTTCAGGCACAGGAATCCTCTGCTCTTCCCCCTCTTCTGTGGGCGTCCGCAATTCCCCAGGAGGTGTCTGTCGCCCATCTCCCGTGTTCATGCCCAGCACCAAACGCTGGCTAGAGCCTTCCATGTCAGGCTTCCGCTGCTCCTCTGTAGCCTCCGATCTCCCTGTCTGGGCGGTTGGCCTTTTCAAAGAAACTCAGGCCCCATTTTAAAGGCAGGCCCATCAGCAGCAAGTTGGCACAGGGCTCCTTGATTCACCAAGATGCATTTGGCACACACAGAAAAGGAAGGAGGCAGAAATTAAGAGCTCCAATTGGGAGTGTAAAGAGGCACCTCTAGGAACACCAGACCAGTTGGATGTCTTTAGAAAATTGCAGTGTTCTGGGTGCTACAGATTTCCTAACTGATGGAGGCACACACACCAGCTTACTCACGCATGGAGGGGGTGGAGACCATTTCCTCCCAGGCATATCCTCCACCCCCTCAGCTGCTGACCATCCTTAAGGCACCTCTTCCAAGGTGGTGTCCAGCACCAGGGACTGGGACTGAATCACAACTGAAGGGGAAACACAAAAAGAGAAGAAAAGTTAAATGAAGCACCTTGGGATTTTTAACTGATTTTTTTAAAATTAATATAATGATATGAACATTATACAATGATCACATTTTAGTTTTTGCATTCATCTCTGAGCTGAAATAGAGAGCTAAAACTGGCTTTGAATGATGTAATGTTTTCATTCAACATTCCTCCAAATATTGACCTGCATACCAGATGGAAAGTGAGGTCCACATTATGGTTAATAAAGATATACCATCTGATGAAAAACTTTGTCTTAGTCTGTTTATCTCTTGTGTTTTCCATGTCAGAGGTTAATTTGTCCATCAATGCCAAATTCCACACTTGTTTCATTTTATTACGTAACTATGTAATATTACATAATATTTTGAATAATGTTGTGCATGAAACAAAGTTTGTGTACACAGAACCAACAGAAGGTAAAGGTGTCACTATCTCAGCAACCCATATGAACAATTTTGGCTTCTGGGATATTTCAAATTTCAGAATTCTGGATAAAGGATACTCAACCTGTATAAAAAGAGAAAGGAATCTTTATGACTGACCAATTTGTTTCAGCATAAGTTTTAAGAGAATGCAGCTCATTTCTTCAGATGCATCTGAAAACAAAAGACTGATCAAAGGTGCTATAAGTCTCCTTCCTCTTTTTAGTTCAAAAAATTAGCTTCCAAACTCTGCACAGGACTGGAAAACCCCACGCGTATGGCTGTCCCACAACCTGGCAACCTGAATAGCTTGAGATACTGGACAGTACAGAAGTGTAAGAAATAAATAAAAGCATACCATTTTGAAAACCATCATACCAGTCAAAACACATTGATCTCTGCATTTGGAAGCTAAGCAAGGCTGGGTTGGATTAATACTTGGATGGGAAAACACCAAGGAATATCAAGTATCTCCAAGTACAGCTATGAAAGAATTCTGCCTGAAACCCTGGAGAGCTGCTGCCAAACTAAGCAGCCAATATTGATCTAAATGGACCAACCCTATATACCTCTGGCACCTGAAAATGCAATTCTGGATCTAAAAAAAAGAGATAAAAATGTACAAAACCAGAAACCTTTCACCAGATCTACTCCTGGGTAATCTTGCCATTGTATTTACATTAATTTTTAATTAGTATTAATAATTTACATGGTCATGAACTGCTTTTTCACCCTAAGAGTTGAGCTAGCACTGCAACCATGCAATCACAGATATAACTCGCAAAAACAAGGGCTCCAAAGCCCCTTAAAGACAAAAATATTATGTTGTGAGCCTGAGGTGGAGGAATCGGGGGAGGGTCTCTACAGATGTTTTTAGAGAGCCAGTGTGGTACAGTGGTTGGACTCTGCGAGACCAGGGTTCAAATCCCTGCTGAACCATAGAAATCTTCTGGACAACCTTGTGCAAGTCAGCTTCAGAGGAAGGCACTGGCAAACACCTACTTAACAAATCTTGCCAAAAAAAAAACTCTGTGATAGGTTCACCTTACGGTTGCCACAAGACAGAAACAACTTGAAGTTACACAACAACAGATTTTTTACTGCATTTCCCAATAGCTCTAGTAAGTATAGCCAAGGGGTAAGCAATGAGGGGAGTTTCAGTCCAAAGAATCTGGAGCCATACATTCCCCACTGCCAGGAGAAGCTTTGTGAACTACAGTCCACTTCATCAGATGGCAGGAAGTGCAATCTTCATTTGCAGGTAGATAATAGCTGTCCCTATTTCTGCAGAGGACTCACTATTCTCATTTTGCATCCACTCCAACTCATGCTGAAGAGCCAGCATGGCGCAGTGATTTGAGTACTGGACTGAGGCTCTGGAGACCAGGGTTCAATTCTCTGCCAGGCCATGAAACCCACTGGGTGGCCTTGAGCAAGTCACATACTCTCAGCCTCAGGGGAAGGCAATGGCAAACCTCCTTTGAACAAACCGTGCCAAGAAAACCTTACGATAGGTTCGCCTTAGGATTGCTATTAGATGGAAATGACTTGAAGGTACACAACAACAATAACAACAACAACAACCAGTTCTGATTATATTACCATTGTCGATATTTCTAGTGAGCCAGCGTGGTGTAGTGTTTTGAGTGTTGGACTACGTCTCTGGAGACCAAAGTTTGAATCCCTGCTCAGCCATGAAACCCACTGAGTAAACTTGGGGCAGTCACACAGTCTCAGCCCTAGAAAATCCTGTGATAGGGTGGCCTTAGGGTCACCATAAGTCAGAAACAACTTGAAGGGACACAATGAATATTTCTAGCAAGAGCCAGTGTGGTGCAGTGGTTTGAGTACTGGACAATACTCAACACTGGGAGGCCAGAGTTCAAACTCCTGCTTGACCATGAAAACCCACTGCGTGACCCTGGACAAGTCACACTCTCTCAGCCTCAGAGGAAGGCAAAGGCAAACCTCCTCTGAACCAATCCTGTCAAGAAAACACCACGATAGGTTGACCATAAATCAGAAATTACCTCAGAGCACACAACAACAACAACAACATTTCTTGCCCTTGCAATATTTCTTCCCTAGAGTGGGCTGGATCTGAAGACCTGGGCTCTTCTGGTTGAATCCATGTCCAGTACTTGGAAACTCACTGGGAAAGCCTTGCAGTTTTTGTAGTCTCTTCTCTCTCAAGTGTGTAAATAAATATATTTACCAATTTAAGGAACACACACTGGGTGTGTATAATGAAGTGAACTTCAGTCCAGGTCTATTCCATTATAAAATAAAATCTGTTCTGCGAGACTGTAATATTTTTGCTGCCACACAAACTCTTATAATAACTTCCACCTTATGTTGTTGCTAACTGCCTTTGGGTTGATATCAACCAATGGCAACCCTATGGATGAGATATCTCCAGGCCCCCCATCCTCTACTGCTCTGCCCAGCTCCTGCAAACTCCTATTCGTGGTCTCTTTAATAAAGTCCATCCATCTAGCAGGTGGCCTTTCTCTCTTTCTACTCTCCTCCACCTTTCCTAACATTATTGTCTTTTCCAACGATTCATGCCTTCTCATGATGATGTGTCCAAAGTATGACAGTCTCAATTTGGTCATTTTGGCTTCTAGGGATATTTCTGGCTTGATCTGTTCTAGGACCCATTTGTTTGTCCTTTTGGCTGTCCATGGGATCCTCAGCACTCTTCTCCAGCACCACATATCAAATGTGTTGATTTTCCTCCCATCGATTTTCTTGACTATCCAGCTCTCATATCCATACATGGTAATAGGGAATACGATGACTTTTGTGCTGAGTTGTATATCTTTGCATTTTAGAACCTTTTCTAGTTCTTTCATAGCCACCCTCCCCATTCTTAATCTTCTCCTGATTTCCTGGCTGCAGTCTCCATTCTGATCAATATTTGATCCCAGATATAAGAACTCTTTTACTATCTCTATTTCCTCATTGTCTAGTTTGAATGTGTCTAAATCCTCTGTGGTCATTATTTTTGTTTTCTTTATGTTCAACAGTAAGCCTGCCTTTGTACTTTCTTCTTTGATCTTCCTTAGTAGTTGTTCCAGGTCTGTGAGATTTTCTGCTAGTATTATGGTGTCGTCAGCATATCTCAAGTTGTTTATGTTTCTTCCTCCTATTTTCTCTCCTCCCTCTTCCATGTCCAAGCCTGCTTTCCTTGCAATATGTTCTTGATATAAATTGAACAGATAGGATGAAAGGATGCAGCTTTGTCTGAGTCCTTTGCCAATTGGGAACCATTCTGTTTCTCCATGTTCTGTTCTGACTGTAGCCTCTTGTCCTGAGTACAGATTCCTCACCAGAGCTATCAGATGTGTTGGCACTCCCATGTCTTTAAGGGCTACAAGGCTACCCCAGTGAGTTTCCAGGTTTGGACATGGACTGAACCAGAGGAGCCCAGGTTTTAAGCTCCAGCCCATTTTAGGCAGGGCCACACTCTGCCTCCATTCCCCTTAATTGCCTTCTGCACCCATCTAAAGGTAAACTCCACCTTTGCTTTCCCCACTCTACACTCAAAGACACTCCCAGCTGAACCCAAACAGAAAAGCAAGGAAGAAGGACAAAACAAAAATGTTGTATTTACCTTCAGCTTCCAACTGCAACCCCCCTTCCATCCCAGCCCAGGCGGAAACGGAAATGGAGAACCCCAGATGAAAGCCACCTTTTCCCTTGTCCGTACAACATGGCGGCGTCCATGAGAAAGGCATATTGGCTGTTTTGTAAATCTCACGAGGCACTTACCGTCCCCTATTGGGGTGTGACTATAGCCCTGCTTTGGGTCTATACATTGGATCGCTCCAGGGGTTTGTGAATACGAAAGAGAAGGGTAACATATTGCTCTGCTAATCTGTGAGTTTGGTGAAGCTGAGTGGGAGGCGCCATTTTGGGTTACGAACAAGCGGGAGGTGGTTACCAGGCAGGAACCCCCACAAGATGGCGTCGCTATCTGTGGAAAGAGCCTCAGGGGAGAGCCAAGCCAACAAGAAGACTGAATGTTTTGTTTTTTGGCTCTGTAGCTTTTGTAACCCTCTTTCAAGACAAACTATTAGTGGCTTTTATCTCTCTTTTAATTTGAAACAAAACCTCCACTTTTAAAAAATATTTTTTTACTACATTTCCCAATTAGTGGCTTTTATCTCTCTTTTAATTTGAAACAAAACCGCCACTTTTAAAAAATATTTTATTTTATTTTTAAATAAAATAAATTGTACTTTGCATCCATTGCTCTGTGTCCTAATCTCTGTGTCCTAGTGTTTTCTAAAATATTTTCTTAAAAAATAATTAAAATGTATTATTATTATTATTATTATTTAAATGACAGTTTAAGATCTTGTTTCATTGAATAATTATTATTATTATTATTATTATTATTATTATTGTTGTTATTGTTATTGTTGTTATTATTATTATTATTATTATTATTATTATTATTATTATTATTATTATTATTAGGACAGTTCTTGCTTCATTGAATTCATCCTGAAGAGAAATTACACAGGTAGGCAACCTTTCCCCTTTAAGGGCTGGGGGACTTCATCTCCCAGAATCCCAGGAGCTATTGGCCAACATGGGACTATTGGCCAACATGGCTGAGGCTTCTGGGAGCTGAAGTCCCTCGGCCCTTAAAGGGGAAAGGTTGCCTACCCCTGATAGATGAAGGAATAGGGGGCATGCTTCTCAAATTTGCAGATGATAGCAAATTAGGAGGAGTAGCTAATACCCCAGAGGACAGGATGAAAATTCAAAGTGACCTTAATAGATTAGAAAGTTGGGTCAAAGCTAACAAAATGAATCTCAACACAGAGAAATGCAAGGTACTGTATCTAGGGAGGAAAAATGAAATGCATAGATATAAGATGGGGGACACCTGGCTTAACGTGACTACATGGGAAAGGGATCTAAGCGTCCTCGTAGACCACAAGTTGAACTTGAGTCAACAGTGTGATGCCGCAGCTAAAAAGGCCAATGCGATTTTAGGCTGCATTAATAGAAGTATAGTATCTAGATCAAGGGAAGTAATAGTGCCACTGTATTCTGTGTTGGTCAGGCCCCACCTAGGATTTTATCACATGGGGGCCAGCTCCATCTTTAAAGAGATAATAAAGCGCAAATAAGCCAGTCCTTAAATAAAGCAAAAATGGAAACTATGCCCTATGAGGAACAACTTATGGAAATGGGTATGTTTAGCCTGGAGAAGAGATGGTTAAAAGGGGATTTGATAGCCCTCTAAATATTTGAAGGGATGTCATATGGAGGAGGGAACAAGCTTGTTTTC
>CM034703.1:315694885-315716399 GCA_020142125.1 Phrynosoma platyrhinos
TCCCAATGAGCCTCACCCCACTCACCCCATCTCTTCCAATGAGCTCCAGTGTTTAATTTAAAGGGTCGCAGGGAAATGCCACAGTCCAGTTTCTGCCCAAAGGCAGATATTTGGGGAGCACTGGTGTCACCCCCCCCCCTTAGGGTGCCACCTAGTGTGGCCTGCATTTTCTGCACCCCCTAATGATGCCTGTGACTCTGGGGGCTGCCCCTGTCAACATAACCAGGTGAGGCTCAATCTCTTGGGACAGGGGTAGGCAACCTTTTTGAGCCGGGGGCCGGGTTGCTGTCCCTCAGACAATTGGGGGGCCAAAGGATCAAAAATAAATAAATGAATAAAATATGCATGCACTCTCTCTCAGCCCCAGAAAAGACATGGCAAAACTCCTGTGGAGATTTTGCCAAGAAAACCCCAAGAACAAGTAATAACAACAATAATCAATATCATCATGGCGGGGGGCAGCGGCGGGGACGGCAGGACCGGCCTGGGGCCTGTCCAAAGGCCTCGGGGGGCTGCATCCGGTCCCCGGGCCTTAGGTTGCCTACCCCTGTCTTGGGACATCACAAGGGACACGCCTAGATCTTAGATTCTGGCCCTGAATTCTCAGGCTTAATGATAATCCTGAACTGGTAACACCATCCACCAGGTTGAGAAGAAAATATTCTTGGCTATGTCTTTCTGTTTTGCATGTTGAGCCTTGAATTTAATATGTTTTCTTTTCATTTCTTTTTCAGCCAACAATGGAACCCCCTAGTAATGATGAAAGAGAGCAAGGAAACTATGCTGCCGGGAGTGAATCCGGTATTCTTGCTGTAGTCCAGACAGTCCAAAAGAGCCACCAATGCCTGGAATGTGGGAAAAGCTTCCAAAGGGCCCCAAGCTTGTTGACTCACCAGAGAATCCACACAGGCGAGAGGCCTTATCAGTGCCCAAAGTGCGGGAAGAGCTTTACTCAGCAGTCAAGCCTTACCATTCACCTGAGGATCCACACAGGAGAGACCCCATACCCCTGTCCCCAGTGCGGAAGGTGCTTCCGACAGAGTTCAAACCTCCTTAAACATAAGCAGCTCCATGCAGGGGTGAAGCCCCACCTGTGCGCCGAATGTGGCAAGTGTTTTGCGCAGCGCTCCAACCTTCTCATCCATCAGAGAATTCATACAGGGGAGATGCCTTATCTGTGTGCCGAATGTGGGCAAACCTTCCGGCAGCACCGGAGTCTGCTTGTCCACCAGAGATTCCATAAGGGGAATCTGTCTTCGGGTTACAACTGCCCTGAGTGCGGGAAAAGTTTCATGCAAAGCTCAGACCTAGTGAAGCACCTGAGAGTTCACACAGGGGAGATGCCCTACAGCTGCCTACACTGTGGGAAAAACTTCCGCTATGTCTCCAACCTCAACAGGCACAAAAGAACCCACACGGGGGAAAAGCCACACGCTTGCCGGCAGTGTGGCGAATGCTTTAGCCACTTGTCCAGCCGAAACACCCACGAGAGGATCCACACGGGCGAGAGGCCCTACGGTTGTGCAGAATGTGGAAAGATGTTCATCTCCAGCTCCAAGCTAGCTCGGCATCTGAGGACCCACGCGAAGCAAGCGGCCTATATTTGCAGTAAGTGTGGGAAAAGCTTTGGTCATCATCCGAACCTTGTTAGACACCAGCAACTCCACAAGGCTTGGAATTCCCGCTCAAAAAGGAAAGGGACGTGAAAGACAAAACCGGCTTTACCGAGTTGAGCTTTGTGGATCAACCCCTTTCACCAGGTAACAGCTTTCACTGTGGGCTTAGGATCCTCCCAGAGCTTGGAAGTAACACATTACAAATATCAAGTTGCTAGTTATTAGTTCCTACCCCCAGTAATAAAGATATAAATATGCTGCAGAGAGGCAGTGGTGTAGTGGTTTGAGTGTTAGACTAGGAAGCCAGGGATCAAATCCTGGCTTAGCTGTGGAAACCCACTAGGTGACTTTGGGCAAGTCACACTCTCTCAGCCTTAGAGGAAGGCAATAATAAACCCACCCTAGTACAAATCCTTCCAAGAAAATCCTGTGATAGGTTTGCATTAGGGTCGCCATAAGTCAGAAATGACTAGAAGGCATACAACAGTAACAACAGGTAAGCTGCTTTATCATTGTAACTTGTAAGGAATAACCTTCAGTAGGGTAACTATTACTTTTTGGTTCCTTTTATAGTCATGGAAGGGAGGAGGAACAGCACATGTCCAAAGCTGGCTTGTGCTGCTGCTTAAGATGATTACGGATATTTTTAAAATTAGTTATCGGAGCTATTTCATATGAAATAACAAAAATGGTTACTTTAAAAATTGCAACAATAAAGGTGCCTAGTGACTTTAGGTCAGGAGTGGGATTTGGATTTATAACAATAACAAATTACTTTCTAAAAACAACTATCCAAGCTTTCAGTACTTCTAGATATTAGACTCTTAAGCACTTTTATTTAAAAGGTATTCTGCAGCCCTTCAGTTTTTCTCTTTAATGTGTACTTTTGTGGAAAGAGAAGAGATAGAAGAGACAATGGGAAAACACAGGTGGGTTATAAGTGGAAGATGCTTTTTTCCCTCTCTCTCTCTCTCTGAACAGGTTTGCCTGTAAAGTCCTCACCTGGTAAAAAGTCCTCACCTGGAAGCACCTGACTGTAATGCCCTCCACTATGTAACTATTAAAGGTCCAGGAGCCTTGCCCTTTTTTCCAGGTGCTCTCCCCTCAAGCAGAGTATATCACTCTCTTCAAACAGCAGTTCCCAGAATAAATGCTCACGCTGCTGGGAGCTGTAGTCTATCAACATGTGGAGGGTATTGGGATTCTTATTTTACTTACTTATTTAAATCCTGCCTTTCCTCCAGGACAGAAAACAAGACAGCCCACAGGACTGAAGGCTAGATGAATTCTGACTCATGGATAACCTGAACTTGAAGATGCCTCCATTGCTGACCCGTACATTTAAGAATTAAATTCTTAACTATAAATACAGCAATACAAGTCTTATGTTCATCCTCTTAATAGATGCTTCGCAGGATCACTCTAGGAAACCTGCTGTATCCTCTGAAGATGTTCTGGGCTTTATCATCAACAAACACTTGGGGTGCATCTGCACTGTAAAAATAATGCAGTTTGACACCACTTTAAGTGCTATAGCTCCATCTTATAGAATCCTGGGATGTATAGCTTTACAAGGTCTTTAGCCTTCTCTGCCAAAGAGTGCTAGTGCCTCACAGAACTACCAGTCCCAGGATTCTGTAGGATGGAGCCATGGCAGTTAAAGTGATATCAGACTGCATTATTTCTACAATGTGGATGCACCCACAGAAGCATTTTTCTGTTTAAAGAAACAGGACAGGGAATCCAATGACCCTCCAGATGATGTTGGATTGTAGCTCCCATGATTCTTCATCACTGGCTACAGAGGTTAGGGCTGATGAGACTGAACAACATCTGGAAGGCTGCACAATTCCTACCCTTGCTTTATATGGAAAGATAGCAGAGACAGGGCTATGCAAGTGCTAAATGTTTCCAGTAGTACACCTGTAAATAACAATAATCATAAACATGTAGTATACATACCCAGCTACCCATCAAATAGCCTTCATTTGTGTATATAGATGTCTGACGTTCAGAAATGAACACCTGAGGTTCATAGTGCAGGAAATGCTCATGAGCTCAAAGGATAAAGCTGAATGCAAAGTTGACTAATGTTCCTCCTGAAAATGTTTTGAGGAAACTCCTTGTTGACAGGGATGGGCAACGTGTGGCTCTCTAAATGTTGCTGAACTGCAACTCCCTGGATGCCTTCACTGTTGGCTCTATTGGTCCAAGGCAGATGGGAATTTTGTCCAACAACAATTGGGAGAGCCATGTGTTTTTGGCCAGCACTTAGTGTTACAAGACCAGTGCTTTTCTACAAAAAGCAATTAAAGGGAGTTCTGGATCTCATCAGAACTTGTGTAAAAGAGAAATACTATAGAGGGACCTTTTTCCTAGAAAAGGAGAATGGTATGGGGAAATAGTACATTCCCCTGAAAAAGGAGAAAAAGTGAGAACAAGGCATAACTTTGCGTGTTCTGTTGTATTTGGTTTTATTCTGCTGTTGGTTTTCCTCTTGATAGGACTATTACTAATCACTGAGCCATCCCTGCCTCGAAATGTGGAGCTTGGTTATTGATTTATCTAAAATACAAAGACTAATATTTTGTCTAGCTGAAGTTTTGGTACAGCCTTTGAGCTCCACCAGAGAGAGTCTAAATATGTTTATGTGTTGGGTTCAAAATCTTCTTTGAGAAGATTCCTTTTGTTACATGTGCAATAACAAGGACTCTGATATTAATAAATAATTTAATTACACTTGTTTCTCTTTCTGGTCTTCCTTTGTAATTTCCTTGTTCAAGTACTGCATCCTTTAAATCCTGTCTTTTATGTCCAGGGAGGTTGAAATGTTCTGCAACAGGATTATAAACACACACTATCATTTTTAATGTCAAGTTTATCCTCTTGCATAGAAAATTTGTCCAGTGCAATGTGGAGAGGGGCACTGCTGGCATAGGATGGCATATATAACATGGGAGAAGCACAAGTGAATTATGTTGTGGGTTATGTTATTGGTCCCTTGCACTTCACAATTCTCATGTTTCTTTCTTTTGAATCTCATCCCAATTCCATATGACGTTTTGCATAAACAGAGTGAGAAAATGCAGCCTTGTCTGTCTGCCTTCCCAATTGGAAACCATTCTGTTTCTCCTCCACTTCATATATAGTAAATGTATTTATTGTAAAATCTTCAGCATCACTTTGCTTGCATGAGAGATAAATGTAATTACTAGAATCCTCCCCCCTCCTTTTCTCAGAGACTGGCAAGTATATTGACCTTTTCCAGTCTGTGGGTCACTGTTTTGTTTTTCATTTTTGTTGGCCAATTTTTGTTAGAATTTTAATGGATTCCTCCTCTATAACATGAAATAGCTGCATGGACATGTCATCTGTTTTGGTGATTCCCCCCCCCCCCCATTGCTTTGAGCATAGTTTCCATTTCACTTTCTAAAAAACACTAAACATTCTTTGCTCTGCTCTCTATAGTCACTGTATTGCCTCCATCTTATTTTGTCCTGATCCTATATTGCCCTGTTGATCATTCAACAGTCTTCCTATCAGTTTAAATTTCCCTTTGATTTCTCAGATCTTGTGGAATAGGTTTCCTGTTCTTTTTTTGGTTGTCTTCTCATGTTTCTCTGCATTGATTGTTATAAGGCATTCAGGATTGTAACTGTTTTTCTATCCCCTTTTTATTTTTGTTTCTCCCCAGTCCTTAACCATTAGAAGACTTTCATCAGTTAGACTTTTTTTTCTTTTTCAGTACAGATGGTGTCTTTTTGCATTTTACTTTAATAATGTCCCTGGTTTTAGTCTTGATCTTTTCTGGCTCGTTAGTAGTGCAAATGTGTTCTTTACATGATCTTTAAAGTCGACAGGGATGTTCTTTTGATTGTATTGTGACACTTGATTTATTTAATGTACTACTTTAGTTATACTCTAATTTTTTATATTAGCAGCTCATGGACTGTGTCACAATCCTCTCCAGGTCTTGTTTTTGCAGAGACAATCAGCCTTCTCCATCTTTTCCTTCCAGTTATATAGTCTGTTTGATTTCTATATTGACTACCTGGTAACATTCATATAAACAGTCCTCTGTTCAGTTGCCTAAGGAAAGTGGTTAAAATGAACAAAGTGTTGGCCTCATAAAAGCTAAATTGATCCACTTCATTTTGAGATCCTAGGTCCAGTTCTCCTATATTTGGTTTTGCTGTTTCCTACTTTTGCATTCCAGTCATTTATGTTTATGAACGTGAGCTGTTTTGGTGTGTGATCAATTTGTTCCTTGATGTCAATAGAGAATCCTTTGATTTCTTCCTGTTCTTGCTTTGCATAAATGTGGATTACGTATTGTTAGGTTTTGCATGAAGTCTTCTTGACATTGTTCAATTATATTATATCCACTCTTTTTGTTAAATTTCATTACACTATTATTGTCACTCCATTTCTTATTAGCTTGACATTTCCTGAGCAAAACACTGTGGTTATCCAATTGAAATTGTCTCATTCCTGTACCGCAATGTCTGTACATTTAATTTGTTTTACAATGTCTAACTGCCCAATTCATGCTTCTCATACTCCACCTTAGTCTTGTGCAGCTTCAGACATGACTTTCACATCTGAGCATGTAACTAGTTAATTTTTAGTTTGAGCCCAGTTGCACCATTGAACACAGTGCTACTTCTTCGTGTCCTGTTCTCTCCCAGTAGCTGGTTGAGTGCCTTCCAACCTGGAGTTCTCATCTTCCAACACTATCTCTTCCTTCACTCTGGACTGTCATCATAGGGCTTTCAACTCAACCTGCAATTCTAGAACTAAGCATCAATGAACTCAGCAGGACTTCTGAGTTGACATGCATACTCTAAATCCTAGGTTGTATAGCATCGTCCAGTACCCCACTACCACTATGTGCTTTTAACACCATGGAAGAAATTGGGTCAAATGAGATCTCATCCAAAAACATATACATTTGACTTACCGTATCAGATAAATTAGTTCTGCCTTCTGTGATATCGCTAAGTGGTTTTGGGTCTTTAACACACTTTCAAGATTTAGGCTGGAAAATATGTGTAACTGCGTGCCTTAAAGGCAGTTAACAACAACATGCCTTGTATCATACAAGCCAATATCAATCACTATTGAAATGGTATCATAATTGTGAATGCTTTTTAAAACCAGTGGTTCTCAAACTGTGGGGAGGAACCCCTGGGGGGGGTGCCCTGATCCTTAAAGAAGGCACTTGGAGCCTCTGCCAGAGGGAGGAAGAGGAGAGCCATTTCCTTATAAAATGTTAAAATATGAATATATATGAATGTGTGAATGAAAATATGCACACTAAACAAACAAAATATTTTTATTCATATACAATGTCAAGCTGGGGGAGGGCGAGGTCCACATGTAGGGCCACAAGGGTAAAAAGTTTGAGAACCACTGTCTTAAAGAATACAAGCATCAACTGTCAAACTTCATGGAGTCCAGTCTTTTTTCCTTTTAGGTTTGGACTTATGTCCGCAGTTTACAGACATCAAAAACACATTTTAAACAAACTTTATTGACTACCATAAGAAACCAGAATACAGTAAATTCAAAATTTAGAAGTCCAATTCTACATAGATAACAGTTTAAGAAATAAAAGGAGTACAGGTAGAACAGACAAGAAATAAAACAAAATTGACCCATAAACAAATTAAAGAGACAGAAATTTTAATCTAATCCAGACAGGAGTTAAGAATCCCCTCCTCTCTTCAAAAAACTTACCTTCTTTCAATTCAGCTGGCCAAGCCAAAGAGAAAGTGCAGTTGTGATTAAGTTAACACTCTTTGGATTGCTCTGCACCAGAGGTGTGAATCATGCAGCTTGCCAAATGTTGTTGGACTACAACTGTGGGCATTTTTCACTAGCTATGGGGCTAGGGCATCTGAGGCTTGAAGTCCAACAATATATGGAGGATGGCATGCTTCCTTCCCCTTCTACAAACATGGAAAAACCCTACATGTGGTGAAATTCACAGTTTATTTGTCAGGTGGCCTAACATTTCTTATAGTCAAATAAATAGCAGAGTTTAGAAAAGTTACTTTTGGACTACAAGTCCCAGAACTGTGGGAGTTGTAATGAGGTTCTGCGAGATATGGTTGCAGACTGCCAGAAATAGTGCAAATTCAGTCCACTTTTAGGGTTAGGGTTAGGGAATCATGGGAATTGTTTTTTTCCTGAGCCATTGAGCCTTCTCTGTCAGAGAGCTCTGGTGCCACAATAAAATACAGTTCCCATTATTCCCTAAACCTAAACCTAACCCTAAAAGTGGACTCAATTTGCACTATTTCTGGCAGTCTGCAACCCCCCATAGTCAAAAAGTCAGAAATATTGTAATCTTGCAACAGTGTGAAGCAGAAACTTAGGGAAATTGCTTTTTAAAAAACCTACAACTCCCAAAAACCTGCAGCCAAGACGCCATATTTTCCAAAGTCTGACTGACAGAGAAAAGCAGTATTTGTGTATGTATATGTGTGTGTTCAGGCCTGTACACACAGAGAAAAGACAAATTTTCAGATGACTAAAGCTCAACTAAGATTCCCCTATATGCTCATTTATCCTTTCTTTAACTTGTGCACTTTGCATTCAGCCAGTAAAGCTTAATTTCTATTATCTTTAAAGAAAGACACAGGATCACACAGTGCAACAGCAGGCTTACAATAAATAAGACAGCTGGCTGCTGCCAACAATTCCACCTTTGGTGGCAGCATGGTATCATTCTTTTTCTTTTCTTTTAATGGCAGTTTACTTGCAAGGAGTTATAAAATACATTTCTGATTTATACTTGCAAGGAGTTATTAAATACATTTTCTGATCCAGTTCAGGTTCAGCTGTGATTGAAATTGTCCTGGTTGAGGCCAACGATTTGTTGTTCTGTTCACCTGAACTAGTTCAGTTTCAGTTCTTATGTGAAAATTTAAATATTCACATTATAGATGCTGATTTGTATATGCAATGGAGTGATTAATAACATCACTATAGCACGGAAACCTAGCCTTAATACTAGATGGTTAAGCATATATCTAGAAAAACTACAAGATCCACAGGCAATTGGAACATAACAGTGAGGAATGTACAAAAATCAACTCACAGAAAGTGATACACCAATATTGCATTCTGACTTAAGAAATATTAACAACATGATGGGGAAATGGCAATTTTAAAAAATGCACCTGGTCTCTTGTGTGCTCCATGTCAGTTTTGGTGACACTAGTTGGACAATGGTTGCCTTCTTCACTGCCTGAACTCTTCTAAGAACAGCGAACATTTGGCCTTCCAGATGTTTTGACTTCTGGCTCACATCAGCACCACCCAGCTTGGCTTGTCCAAAATATGTGGAAAGCCAAAGTTCCTCTCCTTCCTTTCATAGGCCTTGTTACCACCGATGAAGCCTGTGAGAGAACTAAAGTTCTATTAAATGATGTTGCCCATATTTTTAAGCACAGATGAGAAGTTTCAGTAATTGCTACTTCAATTTTTTAACAGCTATGGAGATTAACATCAAGCGGCACCCTGGGCTACAAAGAACATTCCCCTTTTCTGTTTCTTTCTACCTTTAGCAGAGCTTGGAAACTGAAGCTCTTCCAGCCATCATGGCTGGGGTGGGGGATTCTGGGAGCTGTAGTCTTAAAAAGTTAAAATGTCCAAGGTCTGCCATTTTGATATGTTGTCACTGTATGCCTTCAAGTTGTTTCTGACCTATGGTGACCCTAAGGCAAACCTATAATGGAGTTTTCTGAGGCTGAGAGTGTGTGACTTGCCCAAGGTCACCCAGTGGGTTTCCATAACTGAGTAAGGATTTTGAACCCTGGTCTCCAGTGTCCAGCACTCAAATCACTATACCATGCTGGCTCCATTTTGTTGCAGTGCCCTTGAAAATTCCTGTTACCATGCCTGAAAACATGAGTTATTTTGCCTACTTGCCGCTTGCCATTTCCCAGTCTGGAAGGAAGGATGAGTAGGGCAACCTAGACAAACCAGTCATCCAGGAGTCAGCTTCATAATTAACCACAATCAGACTTTATTCTGGGAAAATAAAGCACAGTTTTATTTTAACTGTCCTCTTCTAGTTTTGGCTCAAGATGTTTTCAAATTTCATTCCAATATCGGTTGTGGTAGGGAAGATATATGGTTTGTAGAACAAAACCCTACTTCTTCACATTACATTAGATACATCAGGATTCACATACACTCGTCCCTCCACATTTGCAACTTTGACTTTTGTGGCATTCATTATTCATAGATTTTATTAATATGTTCTCCGTAGGAATATCTAGGTTATGCAGCACAATTCTATGATCAATGTCTGGCAAAGTTGACCAGAGTTGCACTGCAGGACCTAGAGATTCCTAGAAAAGCATTCTTTCAGGTAAAAACATGGTGTTTTTGTTATTTGCAGTTTTTCCACATTCATGGGGGCCCTGTGTCCCTAACCCCAGCAAATGTGGAAGGACTAGTGTATTGTTATCTGAACCAGAAACTGCTCTTTAATGGCATGTGACAGATGTGTGGCCCAGAAGGAGACAGATGCTTCATCAAATAAACCTTTTCTGGACCCAACACAAGTGAGAATATTGTACCCATTATACAGTATTCCTGGAGATCACTTTCATTAGGGTTGTATGGTTGAAGTACCTCAAATCATTTGTTAGCAAGCTGACAGCAAGATGTAAGTTATGTTGCAGTGGCAACTGAAATTTTTTGGAATACATTTGTGCAGATCATAGCAATACACTGAACTGGAGACTTATCAGATATAGTCACCAAAGCAGCTTGTTTAGGACTAGTTTTATTCAGCTCATTCCTATGTTCTAAGTATGTGTTTGAATATTTTGTCTTTCCCTCCTGTCCACTTTGTACTTGATTTGTAATACACATTGAGTTTCCTTTATCTGAAATGCTTGGGACCAGACGTGTTTTGCATTTTGGATTTTTGGAATACATGTATTTGTTTATACATATATAATAAGATACCGTGGAGATGGGGCCCAAGTCTAAACACAAAATTTATCATTTGTGTTTAATATCCACCATATACACATAGACATTAAGGTAATTTTATACAATATTTTAAATAATTTTGTGTATGAAACAAAGTTTATGGACACTGAACCAACAGAAAGCAAAAGTGTTGCTATCTCAGCCACCCATGAAAAAGGTTTTGGTTTTTGGAATACAGTGGACCCTTGGTATCCACTGGGGTTTGGTTCTAGGACCCACCGTGGTTACCAAAATCCATGGATGCTCAAGTCCCATTAAATACAATGGCATAGTAAAATGGTGTCTCTTATATAAAATGGCAAAATGAAGGTTTGCTTTTTGGAATTTATTATTTTGAATATTTTCAATCCGTGGATGCTTGAATCCGTGGATAATCCATGGATACAGAGGGCTACTGTATTTTGGTTTTTGGAATTCTAGATAAGAAAAACTCAGCGTGTAATACTATTAAGCTACTAGCCTGCTCCTCTCTATTCTATCATTACTGGCCTATACTGGGAACTGCTAGGTGCTCTATTTCCACCATCTTATACCCACCTTATTCATTTCCTTATTGTCTATATCAGCCAGGTGAGGCTTAAATACAAGGCTAAAAGAAATACACTAGACTGACTAAAAAGATTATGTCATACTCATTTGACTAGCAGTTACCAAACTGACTGTGCAAATCCTTCACTTTTACTCAGATAAAAGCCCCATCAAATTCAATGAGACTCCCTCCCAGATACATGCATAGGATTGCAGTTCAAGTTGATGTAAGGTACTGGAAACTCTTACACTGGCATCCCCACCTCCCCACTCAGGGTGGAATTGTTAGCAAACATTTAAGACATCAGGACAAGAGAAAAAAAAACTGTAACACCAATACAGATAAGCAAAGCAAAAGGATTAGTGAGGAACTATTAAGGAACAGAGTATATGCTTTTACCATATCAGAAGATATGTATTAAAATCTGTCATATTAGATTTTTTAAGAAAGCATTTGGGGCATTTGGATTGAAATCCTTTGGAAATTATTGAAATAAAAAAACAAATGGGCATGATTCCTTTCCACATAGGTGCAGAGTAATTTCTACATGGCCTATTTCTCTCTCCCTATCCAGTACATGCATATGCACCGCAGTTGCAAGCCATCAGAGAAAGAGAACCGATGTACACATCTCACATTTGCAACCAGCCTTCCCTGTACTAAGAAGAGCAACTGTATTTGTGTTCCTTGAAAAAGCAGAGGTAGAAAAAGCTATTCCTTGGACTACAACATCCAGAATCCCCACAGCCACTAGGGTCAACTGCTGGAGAATTCTGAACAAGGACATCCACACACACACCCAAATAAAAAAAATTCAAAACTAGATTATCATCACTGGATTATCTGCTATTGTTGGCATCCTCCTTAACAATATGTTTATTTGCTGCTTTCACTTTTTCTTTTTTCTTTAGTCTCTTTACCTTTCCTTCGATAATCCAGTGATGACAAGTAGGAAGTAAGAGTGAATAAGAAGAAAGAAAATATGCAAGTGAAGGGGATGAAGGTTAAGAAGAAGGTGTAAGTAAGTAGTAGATGGTGTGTAAATGTAGATAGTGAAGAAGTAGGAAGAGGGAAAATGGGAGGGGAAGAGTTTAGGAAAAGTAGAGAACAGAAAGAGATGGAAGATAGAGAAAAGGATTATGAGGATGAAGGTAAAAGAGTAGAAGAGAAGGAAAAGGAATTGAGAGAAAGGGAATGAAAATGACGAGAGTGGTGAATTGAATAACTATTAGATGTGATATTGTATTAATTGAGGAAACCTTACTGGAATGAATACTTGGAATCATTTGTACAACTAAAAGAATTGTTGGTATACGGTAGGTTTGTATAATTGTTAGAATGTATGTATGTGTGTAAGAATGTTTTAATGTTTTTTTCCCAATAAAATTTATATTTATAAATTAATTTTTTTAAATTCAAAACTGGGGTAGGAGGGGCAGGCTGGACAGGGGTATGAAACAAACATTCTCTGTATGAGTCTGGCATGATTCTTGCACACACCCCTACACTCACTCCAAGAAGAAAGAAAGAAAGAAAGAGCATCTCTGTGTTGTCCTATAGGGATCCCTCTGGGTCAGCCCTACAAGGAAGAATTTCTTATAAATTAAATTAAATATTCTTTTAATAATGACTTAAAGCTCTATACTATCCAACTAAAGTACTTGATTATACTGAAAACATGGGGAGGGGAGGATTCACCCACCTTCAGAATAAACTGCTATTACATGATAAACAGCAGAATGTTGTTTTTATGAGACATGTAACTGTACTTACAGGGAGAACATTTGCTGCCATGTATATATGGAACTATTTTCAGAACCATGGCTTCTCATAGGAGCAGAAGAAAACAGGAAGGCTTACTTTATATGGGAACACCAGGGGTGGGGGTGAACAGGAGATGATATAAAATCAACATTAGGAAAGGTTCATTGCAGTAAGAAACTTTTGGGGTGGTTTCACATTTTTTTTTCTTGCTTCTTTAATCATTTCCAGTACTTTTTGTTTTGTCTCATGTTTCTTTTAATTTCTCTAAAATGGGTGTGTACAGGCTCAACTCTAGTTTCGTTTATTTCTTCACTACCAAATAAATAAGCATTGTTTTTAAGTTCTAGGAATTTCTAGTGAAAAATTCTCAACACTCCCCAATCTATATTTATCAAGGATTCCATTGGGGTAAGCAAAACCAAGTGAACAGCTTTAAAAATGGCTTTTAATGAAGATGTGTTTGGTGGTAACTATGCCATGAGGCGAGACATGATTTAGTTCCTTGTGCCGATGCACGCATCCTCTGAGGTACACAATGAGAAAGACAGCTCAGAGATTCAACAGTTTTGTAAATACAAGGCTTACTTCAATCTTCCCTTTAAACTTCCCCAAGTGAAAAGGGATGGAGGGAGGAATCCATGATACTGTTCCATACTCTGTTACTGGAAAGTCAAGTGTTTTTGTATCCCGCTGTTGCCTCACTGCTCACACAATATCATGAATCAAGAAAGACACTCCACCTTTATCTCACCCACGTGGGTTGCTTGAGAGGTATTGCTGAGGACAAACTGACTCGAATTTGCAAGTCCAGTCAAAGCGGCAGAGTCACTGCTTTGCTTAAGGGATGGAGCTACTTTTTCCTCTTGTCCCCAGGGACGTTCAGAAGCTGGGGACCAGGCAGTGGCCCCAGGGGATGTGTCAGTTTCAGAAAGGGCTGTTCCAAGACTTCCATCCTTCACATGGACTCTCTGATGGGATACGAGGCGCGAGCTCCGAGCAAAACATTTCCCACAATCAGCGCAGGTATAGGGCTTTTCTCCTGTGTGGATTCGCTGATGAGTGACAAGGTCAGCGTTGATCCGGAAGCTCTTTCCACAGATGTGACATTCGTAAGGTTTCTCACCCGTGTGGATTCTCTGGTGTTTAATCAGGTCTGAGCTATAACTGAAACTTTTCCCACAGATGCCACAGGGGTAGGGCCTTTCCCCTGTGTGGACCCGCTGGTGGCAGATGAGATGGGAACTCCGCTTAAAGCCCTTCCCACAATCAGGGCATTCGTACGGCTTTTCTCCTGTGTGGTTTCTCTGATGGGTCACTAAGTCATAGTTGACCCGAAAGCTCTTCCCACATATGGAGCACTCATAAGGTTTCTCACCAGTATGGACTCTCTGATGTCTAATCAAATGGGAGCAGTCTCGGAATCGCTTCCCACAGATCCCACAGGGATAGGGCCTCTCCCCAGTGTGTACTCTCTGATGGGAGATGAGGTGTGAACTCCGGGTAAAGCTTTTTCCACAGTCGGAGCATATGTAAGGTTTCTCTCCTGTGTGACTTCTCTGGTGGTTGACCAGGTCATAGTTGGACCGAAAGCTCTTCTCACAGATGATGCATTCATAGGGCTTTTCCCCTGTGTGGACTCTCCGGTGAGACATCAGCTGGGAACTCTGGGAGAAGCCCTTCCCACACTCAAGACAGATGTAGGGTTTCTCTCCTGTGTGGACTTTTTGGTGAGAAACCAGGTCAGAGCTGAAGAGGAAGGTTCTCCCACATTCCAGGCAAGAAAATGGCTTCTCATCTGTGTGGCTCTGCATGTGCTCAGCCAAGTCAGCCTCCTGGCAAAAGCCCTTTCCACAGACAGGGCATGTATGTGGTTTCTCTTCTTTGTGGATTTTTTGATGCTCAACAAGGCAGGAACTCCCATTAAAACATTCTCCACAAACAGGGCAGATGTACTGTGTCTGTGACTGATAAGCACCTCCATTGATGGGAAGAGATTCATTCTCCAGTTCTGGGGCTGAGCTTCTTGCCTCTATTTCCGAACTGGTCTCACTGATTTCATCTCCTTCCAGTTCACTGTCTGGAGAAGCATTCCTTGAGCAACTTTCTGAAGGCGTTCCATGCAACGTTAGTTTGGGACCTCCTTGCTGAGAAGTACCCTCCTCTTCCTCATTCACCATCTTTTCACTCACTGCTCAGAGAAAAGAAAAGAACCCACACAATAATTAGTATTAAATACAAATATTTGTATCATGCTTTTAAACATTCACTTCACTTATATTCTACAGCTGGACAATGCAGTTATTAGAATAAACAGAAATACCACTAAAGTATGCTTTTGAGTTCTGCAGAACTCACCATTCAACTACTAGATGGTTTTTAAAAAGTAGGGGAAAGAAGGTAGAGAAGTGCAAAAATTAGGGTAGATGAGGTAGTCATGACACCTGCAGTTTAACTCAACATATAGCGGGCTTATGTGGTTCACCATACCCTATATTATTCAATGGTGGTGTGTGCATGTGGACATGAGGATGTTGCTATCTACTTAATGATATAGGGCATGATTGTCCGCATTTTCCTTCATCTGTAGGAAATGGACAGAACTGAATCCCAGTGGATGGGAAAGGTCCACTGTACTGAATCAATGATTGCTAGTTGTTATGTTATGCTTAGCAGTAATTACAGTGATAAGAAATCAATGATTAACTTTGGTTCACATAAATGTTTAACATACATTATCTGTTTCAGTAAATCTTACTACAACAACCCTATAAGGTAGATAAGTACTACTGTCACCACAGTGAAGAATGGGGGAGACACATAAACTGAGAAAATAAAGGCTAGCTGAAAGCCAGATTAAATTGAAATAAGAATTCATGATTTGTTGCTTGACCCCTAGATTGCTATGTCATGCCTTCAGATCCTAGTTACATTCTTCACCACCTTTCAAAAGCTTAGTCTTATTCATCTGTTGCAGAAAAATACAGTAATGGAGAGTCTTGTTGCATGTTAAAGATGAGCAGATTTGGACTCGATACATACACACAGAGGTGCTGGGAGAGGGGGGAGAGCAAATGTCAATGAAAAGCAAAAAGTGCAGCCTGCAACATTTCTATGCAAAGCTTAAGATAAGCACAGTGACCTTAAGATAAGCAAAGGGACAACAAGAAGAACTGGCAGCAGTATGGATTATCCCAGTTTCACAATGTTAATTAGCAGCTGCAATAGAACTGAAAAAAACAACGGTTGCCTCTGTTCAAACCTAAAAGGAAGAGAATCCAACTTTGTGGTTTTAACTTGGCAGTTCTCCCTTTGGAATTCTCTTGCTGGAGAAGGGCAACAAAGTTTGATTCCTGAATAGAGATAATGATTTTCTGACTCATAGTGTGTGTTAACTAACACAGTTAAAAGGGGGTGATAAGTGATCACCAGTTACTGCTTTGCCAAATTATCTGGCCCAATGTTTTTCAGAATGAGGTAGACCCAGAGCACTGGATTAATCTTGGAGTAGATGGAGGTAGTTATCTTTATTACAGGGGAAAAGGACCCTAAGACTTTCTCTTGCCTTCAAAATCTAATGCTGTCCTACTTTTACAGCATACTGGCCCCACAAAAATGTATGTGCATATATTAAGTACATTATGAATTACTACTGGTGTGAAGTCATTTGATTATTGTCAGCTTTATATAGAATTGTATCAACCACATGTTTTGTATTTCATTCCCCCGCCTATATACCTGTGAGTATATGTATGCCATTTGTATATTACTTACGTGGGAGTAAGCCTCACCAAACACAATGACATTAACTTCTGAATTATGATTACACAGTTAGTCTAAATGTTCCCTAAGACCCATGATTGCTTTTTTTTTTAGTTATAATTCCAATTTTTTTACTACAAGGAATCAAAATAGAAGAACAATGGACATCTATGCACCACACTATATCGCAAACCCACTGACCACTGCACATACTTACATGCCTCCAGTTTCCACCTTGAACAAACCACCCACCAGATCCATAGCTTCCAGCCAACCCTCTGATACAGTTGCATCTGCTCACTCACAAGACAGGGGTGCCAAGCTCACAGAATTACAAGTACAGTGGGCCCTTCGTATATGCGGGGGGTCCATTCTGGATCTCCACTCCCGCATATGGCAAAAAACGAGGGACCTCAAGCCCTGTTTGTTTCAATGGCTGTGTGCTCCCACGCACAGTGCGGCCACTTGCACCATTTTGGAGACCTGGGCTTGCTGCCCATGCAAGCTCAAAGCCATATATGGTGCGCCCGTGTCTCCATATTTGCTGGGATTAGGGGTGAAGGTCCCCCGTGAATGTGGGAAAATTACAAATTAAAAAAAGACTATTGTTTTTACCTAAGAGAACACATCTTTAGGAATCTCCAGGTCCTCCAGTGCAACTCTGTGGTCAACATCTGCCAGAGGTTGATCATAGAATCATGCTGGAGGACCTTCAAATGCCTAGAGAAGTGTTTTCTCTAGGAACATCTAGATTCTCCAGCACAACTCTATGGTCAACTTCTGGCAAAGTTGCGTTGGAGGACCTAGGGATTCCTAGAGAGGACATATTAATCAAAGCCGCAAATAATCAAATCCACATAAGTCAAAATCACAAATGTGGAGGGTCGACTGTATTCCTCAAGCTACAGTATTCACCATACGAAGTTTAACAAAAACACAACACGAATAAACAAGGCAAGATTTGTACCCAGGACTAATCTGTTATAGAACAGACTGAAGACAGAAAATGACAGAACCCTACTAATACAGATCCCAAGTGAGACCACTCAGACATATCATCAATGAAGTACCACCCATTCTGGACAATAATGCTGCCCTCACAAGGAATCTTGGTGGCAAGCGTTTACTTGCTTACAGGCAGCCTCCAAACCTCAAACAGTTACTTACTAATAGGAGGGCACATAACACAGATGGGGAGATGGGTACAAGACCTTGCCACAAACCCAGATGCCAACTCGGCCCACACATCTATTCAGGAAATGTCATCACAGGACCTAATCACATCACCCACAATCCTGGAGGTACTATGCTACCAATGTCTTTCTTTCCCTCAGTTAAGTCTCAAAGGTGCTACAAGATTCCTTTGCATAAGGATAAACTCTGTAAACTTCCAAAAGGGATTTAATTTACACAATTGTTCTATTTGTAATGTCTGAGACAGTTCTGTGAATTTCGAAATTTTACAAATAGCATCACCAACAATCTTGCCCCAGAACTTATATAAAGTCCGTTTTTGTAGTAAAATAATGGGTTGATTCTGGTATGTGTATGTTTTTGGAGAATTTAAAATATTTACTCAATAAACAGAGCAGGCTGCAAGAATATGGAAACAGGGAAAGCTGTGGAAAAGAAGAACCTGTGCAGAAGAAGCAATAGGGCTTTCTTAAAGGTAGTTAAGAAGAACAGAAGCTGATCACAAGATCATATACTCCCCTTTCTCTCTGGAGAAAATCTCCCCTGCCATTCAATGCACACCTTAAATGTAGTGCTGGACCGTGCCAACAGTGACTTTAACTGTGGCGAAGACTGACAAGGGATGTCACCTAACAAGGACGACAAGCAACTTTTCAAACTGGCTTCCAAGTCCTTAAAAAGTGGGATACTTACTCAGCTTAGTTTAGAATTGATATCGGTGCTGGCGCTTTACTGTAATGCTTCACTATTGTTAACAGAGACGGAAAGCCTTCGCTCCAAAGAGGAAGAAATACAGTGGGCCCTTGGTATCCGCTGGTGTTTGGTTCCAGGACCCGCCATGGATAACAAAATCTGGGGATGCTCAAGTCCCATTATACACAATGACATAGTAAAATGGTGTCCCTTATTAAAATGGCAAAATCAAGGTTTGCTTTTTGGAATTTATACACTTTGGGAATATTTTCAAGCTGTGGATGACTGAATTTGTGGATAAAAAATCCAAGGATATGGAGGGCTGACTGTATATAACTCTCCTGCAACCCTTTCTCCATCTCTTAAATGGTTAAGAGGACTTCTCGGTTACATCTGTACTGGCCCAAAGTCAAGGCAGGCTAGAGTTAGGTACACACAAGATTGGGTACCAAAGGGTAACAATATGGATTACCTCTACCACGAGATTTTCCCCATGAATTCCTTACACATTTCTCTGTCGGTGCTACTTGCTTGCCTTTGCACACTGACCTGCTTTCTTTCAAGATGCATGACCTCTATGTACTGAAATTCCTGTCTCTAGCCATGAGGATTAGGAACTTGCTTTGCAAAATAATATAATCCTTACTAAAGAATTGTGTAATACCACAGGTAAATTTAACTATTTAATTATTTACTTAAGTAAAAAGTATTTATTTAGTTACATTCACCTCTCCTTTCGTTTTAAGTTTTTTAAAAATGTAACTTTTTAATGAGTAGTGACAATATTTGCATCCTTCCTTTTCTCCAGAAGTTTCCGGTCCATAGACGGGGGGCGGGGGGGGGGAAGCAATCATTCCTTCCTTTGGACTCAGCCCTCTGTCTTCAACTGTTAAGAGATTAAAATGCAGCCTATTTTGTGGAACTATTGTACAGAAATCAATGTGTGTGTTTGTGGGGAAGTAATACATTTGCAACAACCTATATGCACACCTAGTATTATGGCAGAATTCGGAGACACAGCCCTATTAGTCTGGAATATCAGTATTCAAAGGGATCTTGTAGCATTTTTGAGACTAACTGAGCAAAAGAAGTTGTAGCATAAACTTGAGTAGACTGGGTCTACTTCTTCAGATGCAGTCTCAAAGATGCTGCAAGATCACAAAGGACTGAGACATCCTGGATCTCAGAGGAAGTACCTTTTTGTGTTGCTAATGGAGCTTAAAAATTTATTTCCTGGACTTTGTTTCCCAGTATCACATGGCCAAAAGGACCAGTGGCCTGCATAGATGTCCCTCCATACTCAGAACAGCACCAACAACATCTTGACAAAATGCAGGCCTATAACTAACAGTTGTCCAAAAAAAAACTTTGTATGATATCTAACACCTTTGCCTGATGAAGAAGCCAATGGACCTTCAAAAGCTTACAACATATATTTTATGCATTTTGGTTGTCCCAATAAAAGTATCATTGTTTTGTGGATTTTGGATGTTATTGTACTTTACTTTATGGCCCATATGGATGTAAGATCTCTTTGCAAACTCAATATTATGATAGGTTCACCTGAGGGTCACCATAAGTTGGAAATGACTCGAAGGCACACAACAATGACAACAACAAAGATTTTTAACAACTTAGCATGGTGTAGTAGTTTGAACATTGAACTACAACTCCATAGACCAGGGTTCGATTGCAATGGCAAACCTCCTCTAAACAAACTTTGCCAAAAGACTGGAAGGCACACAATAACAACGGGTGAAAAAGTCAGTGGTGCTTTGAAAGCTTGCAACGTGTATTTTGTGCATTTTTGTGGATTTTTGATGCTACTGTACTTTGCTACATGGTCAACGGTGAGCCAGAATACCATAGCAGTTTGAGCACTGGCCTATGGCTCTAGGGAACAGGGTTCGATTCCCAGCTTAACCATCAAAAACCACTGGGTGACGTTGGGCCTGTCACACACTCTCAGCTTCAGAAGATGGCCATGGCAAACCTCCTCTGAACAAACCTTGTCAAGAAAACCCCCATGACAGGATCACCTTAGCTTAGGGTCTCCATTAGATAAATGAAGACACACAACAACAACTGATGAAGAGCATTGAAAGTTTGCAACATGTTTTTTGTGCATTTTGGTTGTCCCCATAAACAGGATGCCCAGAGGTCCTCACCACAAAGAAGGACAATGTAGGACACTGTGGAAATGTAGGCCACAGAAGCAAAAATGTAAGGCATGACCAAATAAAAACACTGATCTAAAGATAAATCCATGCTTCTCAGTCATGCTCAAAATGGAGGACGTTATGGAATTCCTCCTGGACAGAAAAGGTGAAATGTAGGACATGACCTGTGAAAGGAAGACCTTTTGTCACCCTGTCCTAACCACAAAGGACAAGTCACCACAAAATGTAGGGCATTCTCAAATACAGTAAATGCTCAAACCACTCCTCTAATGATAAAATCCATGCTTCCTTAAAATGGAGGACGTTATGGAATGCCTCCTGCACAGAAGGCTGAAATGTAGGACATGAGTTGAGGAAAGGAGGGCCTTTGGTCACCCTGCCCTAACCACAAAGGACAAGGCACCACAGAATGTAGGACATTCGAGAGGAAATGTTGGCCATTCCCAAACAAAAGCTAAAAACACTCATCTAAAGATAAATCCATGCTTCTTAAAGCCATGCCCTCAAAATGGAGGACGTTATGGAATTCCTCCCGGACAGGAAGGCTGAAATGGAGAACATGAGCTGGGAAAAGGAGGACCTTTGGTCACCCTGCCCTAACCACAAAGGAGGACAAGGCACAGCAAAATGTAGGGCATTCCCAAATTACAAAAGCCCAAAACACTCATCTAAAGATAAACCCATGCTTCTTAAAGCCATGCCCTCAAAATGGAGGACGTTATGGAATGCCTCCTGGAGAGGAAGGCTGAAATGGAGGACGTATC
>CM034703.1:315723039-315738459 GCA_020142125.1 Phrynosoma platyrhinos
AGGAAGGCCACATGCCAGATGGATGGACTCTATTAAGGAGGCCACAAGGATTAAGGGATTGCAGGAAATAAGCAGAGCAGTGGAGGACAGGGGGTCTTGGAGATGTCTCATCCATAGGGTTGCCATGAGTCAAGATCAACTTGAGGGCAGTTAATAACAAAACAAAATTCCAATGCTCAAACCCCAACATCATACTGGCTTTCTTCCTACTGAATGGTCAATCTGAATTTCCAATCTGTCTCTGGGAGTTGTCCATCCTTCCCATCCCACCTGACTCTATACGAGGGTACTGGAGGGGAGTTTTGCAGATACTGTATGATGGACCACCAAAAAGACAAATGGGTCCAGGAGCAAATGAAGCCTGAACTCTCACTAGAAGCCAAAATAACTGAGGCCATTGTACTTTGGCCATTTCATGGACTCTTTGGAAAAGATGACAATGCTCTGTAAAATGAAAAGCAATAGGAAAAGAGGATGATCACCTTACAGGTAAATTAACCCAATTAAGGAAGCCACAGCCTAAATTTGCAAGCCCTGAGCAGGGCTGTTGATGTCTAGGTCTCTCATTCATAGGATTGCCAAAAGCTGAAGTTAACTGATGGCCAATTAACAACACTATACAGGCATGGTATCTGCAAAACTCTCCTCCAAGTATCCTTGTACAGAGTGCTCATCAGTGTTTCCAAGATGAGGGAAACCATGGGGTGGCCTTTTCCCTGACAACCCTTGTAAAGTTCTCAATGTTATGATAATGTTGCTAGGTTCACCAAGATACACTGAATGGGTTTCAGACCTATACTAGGATTATTTCTCTGCTTGTCACCAGTGAGCAGGCCTGCTCCAGAATCTCTGCCCCAATACTTTTTTCACAAGCCTTCTGAAACTTAAACTGCTAAAATGAACTTCACACACCTGCCTATGTATTTTACTACAAACACTGCATTTTACTACATACGCTACCTTGTTAAGGCTGCTACAAAGCACTCTTAATTCCTCACAACACAAAGGATATAAAAAAAACCTAGACTACTACTCTGCAAGGCTGGCATAACCCGCAGTCTCTTACCCCATCCCATCTCCTGAAATGTGGGTATAATAATAATGGCTTTTACATTAAAAGATCTCATTATGCAAAATTATTATATTAGCATAGGAATATAAATTCTCAATTATCTCATATTTGCATGTAAGAAGGAATAATTACTTTAGTTTTCTCTCCAGTATGGAAGAAAATAATTATGTTTGTGCAGTATCCTGCTAGTCAATGAAAGCTCTCCTCTAGAAAGTGTAAGGAGTTCAAACCTGGATCCTCAATAGGAGTGGTCACTCCAAACCAGTGAGTGGGATGTCTGTCTGTCTGTCCATTAAATTGAATGAAGAAATACATTTAAGGGAAAGCCTTAACCAGTTTGTTCTATGTTTCATTTTGTTCTGAAACCAAGTGACCATTTCTGTACTTCTCACTGGTTGAATATATTCTTAAATAAATGTACTAAAGTGGTAACTACTCAATTTAGTTCTTTTGCATAGCCTAAGATTGATCTTACCCATGTGCTGGACTAGTTAGGACACATGCTAACATGGTCTTCACAAAACTGAAAAGAAGCTGTCCTTTTTCTTTCCAATTTATGGCCATTTTATCACAATTTTTTTCTGGAAACATTTGTTCAGGCTGGATTTGCCAGAAAATGTTCTTTAAAGTTGTGGGGCTGTGACTTGCCCAGGTTCAACCTGACGATTTGAACCCTGAATCCTAAGCCAACATTCAAACCATTACATTAATGCTGGATCTATTGCCTGTCCTTTTTACTGTACGTATAAGCCCAGTCTGACTTGCTTGTGTGTTTATCTTCAGGATTATTAATATAGATTGTGGCAGCCTGACTTCCAAAATGTCAACAAAAGGTGTTCTACAGCCTAGCCTGCTCAGATATTGGGAAATACAGATTCCCATTTAATGCACCACAAATCACTTTAAAATTGCTCAGCAATGGTCAATAAACATCTTTTTTGTTCTACAAAGCACACACACAAGACAAATGCTAATTTAACTGTTGTAATATTAATCAACACTATATTAGTCTCAGTTCCACAGCCTTTCCTAAGTCACCCTGAATTAAGATCACAAAGCAAAATGTTTCCTTTACACCAGTGGTGGGCAAACTGTGGGAGGTTGGCTGCATGCAGCCCTTGGGACCCTCAAGCGCGCTCCTGAACCCCGCAAACTAAATTAACAAAAATTCAAGATGATTTTCAGGTGATGTTTTGCCCCTAAACCACAGTAGTTTGTTTCCCTGACCCTCCAAAGCCCCCCAAACACAACCTAAAAACACAAAAGGAATCTAAAAAAATAGATGAAAATTAGACAATGTGGGCTATCAGGTACATGCAAGGTGGGGAAAAATAGCCTCTATTACTGCACAGTTGCCCATCCCTTCTTTACATGATCAAGATCACTGTAATTTTGTTACTAAAGAATACCAATATATATTTAAAAACAAGCCAGCATGGTGTAGTGGTTTGTTCTGGACTAAGAGAGGGTTCAGGGTTCAAATCTCTGCTTGGCCATAGAAACCCACTGAGTAACCTTAGGCAAGTCATACACTCTCAACATGTGAGGAAGGGAAGGGTAAACCCCCTCTGATCAAATGTTGCTTAAAAAAAACAATCACATAAGCCAGAAGTGACTTGAAGGCATACAACAGCAGCAACAACAGTAACAATTATATTGAGATTTGTCTATTTCCTTGTATATGCTTAGGATCACTGTAAGTTGGAAATGACTTAATGGCACACAACAACAATAAAAAAAACTATTTGTTAGGCAAAAGTGCATAATGTTTTACATGAAGTCCTGCATTATTACTCAACAGAGTGGAACCATCTGTACAAATAGCATTTGTTACACTCCACACTAACATAGCTTGAAACACTGTGGTTAATTTTAAAGGCTGTGAAGACAGCTTTTATATCAGGATAGGGAAGGAGGGAGAGAATCTGCAGAAGCAATGGAGGAGTTTCAGATGGACTTTGATTCACTGTTCCATCAGTTGTTGGTTCTGACCTCAGTGACTGGTAGAAAACAGACTTCTACAGGTCTTCTTGACCAAGAGTCCCCATATATTTTAAAGGGCCTTTGCAGACTGCTAGAAATAGTGCAAATTGAGTCCACTTTAAGGGTTAGGGAATCATGGGAACTGTATTTTATTGTGGCACCAGATCTCTCTGACAGAGAAGGCTCAATGTCTCAGAAAAAAACCCCAATTCCCATGATTCCCTAGCACTAACCCTAGCCCTTAAAGTGGACTCAATTTGCACTATTTCTGGCAGTCTGCAAAGGCCCTAATACTCTGTGTCTGGGGGCATAAAATAGGGAAGAAAAAGTGATAACATTTTACTTAAAGTTTGTTGCCTAATCTAAACATACAATGGCTGGAATCCTGTTTGTGAACTACCCATGCAAAAGTAGCATTATGCATGCAGAGTAATAGTCTCCACATTGCACAAGCAACATATTTGACAGCAGTGGAAGCAGAGTTGCGCATCTCCACATGTGGGTATTTATGCTGTGCTGAGGGAATGTCGGATTGTAACTTGTATGTTCAGGCTTGGTCTATTACAAGCAAAATAATGAAAAGAAAAAGTTCTAAGCTGACAGAATAGACTGACCATTTCAAAAGTGTAGGGGACAGAATCAGGTTAAATTTTTCCCTTATATGAAATGTATTTGCTGCACTCAGCAAACTAGTTTGCTAAGGAGAAAATATTACAATATTCTGCTTAGGGGTGTACAAATATTGGTTGAGTCTCCCTTATCCAAAATGCTTGGGACCAAAGGTTTTTGGGTTTTGGAGCGGGGTGGTGATGGATTTTGGAACACCTCTACTTCCATATACATACATAATGAGATATTGTGGAGATGGGACCCAAGTTTGAACACGAAATTAATTTAGGTTTCATATACATCTTACAAACAGAGCCTGAATGTAATTTTATACAATATTTTTAATAATTTTGTGCATTAAACAAAGTTGTGTACACTGAATTATCAGAAAACAAAGGTGTCACTATCTCAGCCATCCATGAAAAAAGTTTTGGGTTTTGGAGTATTTCGGATTTCAGGATTCCGGATAAGAGAGATGCAACCTATACACACACACCCATACACACATACAGACATATATATTAAAAACTCCCTGAAAGTTACAGGCAGATATCTGTCAGTTCAAGGAAGAAGTTCATTTTGTCAATGGAAGTGCATTCAAAAGTAAACAAACACAGACAATCAAATAACATACATTGGAGAGTCTATTCAAATGCTGGTGGTCTAACAGAATAATCGTATGCCTGTTTACCCAAAAGTCTCACTATGTTCAGTGGGGCTTACATGGGATTTACTGCTTTAAACGTACTAGTAAAGTACTAATGCTAATATTATAGGAAGGAGGAACAAACTCACATATCCAATGAAATGATAACCAATGAGACCCAATCATTCTGGAGTAAAAATACAGGTTTGCCATCCTAGTTCTGGATGAAAAGTGGTTAGAAAATATAAAAATGAAAGTTGGGAATTGAAATATGCCACACTGGAGCAGCAACATGGTTTTCTTGAAGAAAAACCCCCCACAAAACTCTCAGAATTTCAAAAAGCAGAGAGTTGCAAATTTCAAAAAGCCACAGTATTGCAGCCCCTTTTATATTACCACGTGCAGTTATGACCTCCTTCATCCCAATCCCAATGTAAGGATGAAAGAGTAATGTTGAAGATTGTACAGAGGGCAAAATGATCCTTATATGTCCCATGGCTACTTGGTGTGGCACATCAAACCCCAGCCACTATTCCCTACAGTTCAGGGGATTTACAAGAAATGGGTAACTGGAAACAGTGATCTTAACTGGGATGGGGGAGAGTTGAACAGTTGAAGCCCCTCTTCCCATCCTCATCAAGATTGCTATTCTCCACTGTTAATAAATGTAAAGCCAAACTAGTTGCAATGGTAGACTTGTTTAAATATAGGTCTGCTACCATATGAGTGTTCTGAATGTTGAATTAGGACTCTGGGAGACAAGGTTCGAATCCCTGCTTGGTCATGGAAACCCACTGAATAACCATAAAGTCACCATAAGTCAGAGTTGACTTAAAGTTACATAACAATACCATCACAAAGTTGAATGGGACTGCTAAATTCCTACTCTGACTGGTCCACACTGCCTAATGTAGGAATCAGTCCTAAGATTACAGGTTGAGTCTCCCTTATACAAAATGCTTGGAACCAGAAGTATTTTGGATTTCAGAATTTTCAGATTTTGGAATATTTGCATATACCTAATGAGATATCTTGGAGATGGAATCCAAGTCTAAACCTAAAATTCATTTATGTTTTGTATACACCTTATACACATAGCCTGAAGGTAATTTTATGCCAAATATTTTTTAATAATTTTGTGCACAAAACAACATTTGCGTACACTGAATCATTAGAAAGCAAAGATGTCACTATCTCAGCCACCCATGTGGATGATTTTGGAGTATTTTGCATTTCATAATTCCAGATAAGGAAGACTCAACCTGTACCACTAACATAACTGGACTTTTGAAGGATTTAATAAATGCACTGTGGATGGCTACTGACCACAAGCTCCATTTTCAGAAATGACACCTCCTTGATTAGATGCTAGCGGCTAATAGCAAGGGTGAATGCTGCCTTCCTACCCTACTGTAAACATCTCTGTAGCATCTGGCTAAAACAAAATGCTGAATCAAAGAGGATGTCGATTTGACCCAGGAACTCAAGGCACTATTGCAGAACTCATGTTGAAGGATTTAGAACAACAGTGCAGCTTTATTACTCTTAAAAGATTACCTTTTTACAGGACCTGGTCATGTATTAAGTGTATTTAAAAAAACATTTCACTTTTACATCAAACACTGCATTCCTCTGGAAACAAGGATGGAAGAGAAACTAATGTAGGTACACGAAAAAAAACCCAGTAAGAAAAAATCTAAATGTACATTGTTGGCAGCCGTTTCCACAACTTTCAAAGTTGTAGGGCAACACACATAATGTGGTGAAAACACGTTCTACCTATGCAATTAAGAAAGGCAGTAAGAAAAGCAATATATATGTCATAACAAGAACAGAGAAGAGCTGGAGGGATGGTTTCCATAATGACAGCAGAACAGCAGTGCCTCTCTCATCTATTTCATTCGTTTCCTGGGGGAGATGTCTCCATTGCTGGTGGCCGATTGCTGGGACGTGAACGCAAGGCTGGAGGGGGAGGGACATGGCATCTCTTGGCCATTTGAGGAAGTGCCCCCTGTATGCATCATACTTGGGCCAGGAAAATCGTAATACTGTGATGGGTAGGGGGGACTGTAGGACGTTCGGCCCCGTATGTCCTTCATGACTTCCAGGATGCCCTGCAAGACACTGGTCTGGCTACTCAGCTGCTCCTTCAGAGTTTGATCACTCGATTCCAGAGCACTGACCAGCCTTCCAATGTCCTCAGCACTCTGCTCCATCTCATCTTTACGGGCTGCAAGGTCCTCCTTGTAAGCACGCTCAAAAGAGGCCACCTCTTTATGTGTGAGTTCAGAGAGTGTCCGGACAAGTTCACTGGTGGCCTGGGAGGTAACTTCCATGAGCTCCTTCAAAGTGTCCCCCCTCCTCTTTCTCTGCCTGCAACGGAGATTCCGCATTCGCTCAGCAGCAGTCAGCGGTCGAGGGCGCAGATTTGGTGCTGGAGGAACAAACAGCAGAAAAGTGGGTTGAATTAGTGCTGCAAAATGACATAGGGAAGACAGACTAGGGCTTGAATCTTACTGTTAATCCCAACTACAGCAGATTCAACAAGGCAATGACTGGCATTCTGTTATTAACATCTGAAAGAATAACACCTTGTTTCCCCCAATATTCACTGTATCATTCCTATAGACTCCTCCAGCCATACTGTTGCTGTTGGAGAGTGAAGGGGATCAGAGACGTCCGGCTATGTTCCCACAGTCAGACAGAGATTGATCACATCATCTGCTAAGATCTCTGCAGGATTCTGACAGAAGATGTTCTCAATCTGTGTTTGGCTATGGAAACAGTAGGGAACATAGCCAGACACTTCTACAATTCTGTCCCCCACCTTGTTATTCTCTAACCATGTAATGGTGGGAACAGGTTATGAAAACAACACAGTGAGTCCTGTAATAGAGAAGCCATAGTGGAGTTCCACATATGGAACACTTACATTATATTCAAGTATGTAGAATCTTGGCCTTAGTTACGTGTGTTGACTCACCATTCAACTGGGGACAAGTCTATTCAATATGATTCAGGATCAGGATTGTCACAAGCTGTACTACAAGGGTGTGCTGTGCACAAAAAAAATTAAAAATAAAAATCCAGACTTGTACCAACAGGAAACCTGCTTAGCCCTACCAGAAATCTTGAAGTTTCACTGGACAATATATGGCTTTTAAGGAATCTAAATATCCTAAATGCACTAAATTCCTTCTGTTAAGTTAAGCAGGGTCAGACTTGGTTAGTATTTGGATGAGAGACCACCAATGAATACCAGGTGCTGTAGGCTATATTTCAGAGAAGAAACTGACAAAACCACCTCTGAATATTCCTTGCTTAAGAAAACTGTGAAATTCATGGAGTCACAGTAAGTTGACAGGCAACTGGAAAGCACATACACACATACACAAGCCTTCAGTTTCCATCCAAGTGGGTTACAGGCTTGAATGTCTTCCCCTTATCCTTATTGCAAACTGTGATTCTCAACTTCTTGACCCTAACAATTCATTACTCACCACTTACAACAACACATAAATTCATCGCTCTCTGCTTCCAATTTACTCAAAGACAAAAGTACCCAGATGTCCATGGACAGCTGAAACAATAGATTATACAAAAGCCCTTAGATAGGACACAAAGCCACACGAAACTCACCAGAGATCAAGTCACTGGGTGGCAAAGGATCTGTGGGAGTGCCTGGGCCAACACTCCCATCCATGGATATATCGGAGTGTGCTGCTGGAGAGGGGACTTGGTTTTCCATGTTGGCTTCACTCTGCTGAGATCCAGCAGATTCAGGCAACAGTAGACAGTCCCCATCAGGCTCTTCAAAAGTCCCTTTGTCACTTTTCCCTACTGAAGATGGTGGTTCGTAGGCTGCATCCTGTGTTTCCCGGTGTTCCCGGCGTCGACGGTCAACGGGTGGCCTGGCGTTGCTCCCTGAAAGCCGTGGAACAACCAGATTTTGCTTGATGCAAAGAAAGCGGTTAAGTTCTTCATAATACGGCCAGACACGGCGCCCGTGCCCAGCGTTGCTGTTCCCATCTACTATCTCTTTGAAGCCACGCCGAAGCACCTTTGCACGCTCCCGGCACTGTTCCCAATCCCTGTTGTACCCCCGGGCTCGCATTTCATCTGCTATCCATTGGAACTGCGCCACTGTACGGTAGTTTGATGCCAGGGCATTCTGGACAGCGTCATCACCCCACACCTGGATGAAGGCCCGGGTTTCCTCATCAGTCCAAACGGGTTGGCGCCTGGATTTTGTGGCAGAGGAAGAGCCCTGCGAAGAAGCCGTCATTGTGCCGTGATTCGGCATTGGCACGGTCTCTGGAAGGGTATCAGACAACATGGTGTGCTCCAGGGATGACACGGTGATATTGGCAGCAGGATATTTTTTAAATGGCAGCAGGAAACCTTTGAATTGATTTGGGTGGAGTAAAAGGAGCACTACTAGGGAAGAGGGTGTAACAATGACAGAGTGCAGCTAGAGAGAGATGGGATGCTCTGCACAATGCACTCAATGATCATGCTGGCAATTCCCCTGCTGAGACATGTGCATTTCACACAAATGTTACAAGAGACACGCATCTTACATCTTTGTTCCCGCAAGTTGGCCTGCAAAGAAAACACGTGTAACCTCAAGAAAATGACACAGGAGTCTGCATTCCAACATGCGGAAAAAAAGATTCATGATAACGGTGCAATACACGTGTCTAGCGTAACGTATGAAGTGGGCTTAATGGTCTGTCCCTCCATAAGCCTCCACTAACTCTAAGCCCTTAGACAAACAACAACAATAATAGTTTAAAAAGTCAAACAAATTTTCCATAATATATTTCAATCACTACATTCTTTAAGAGCAAATTTCTAGACACACTTGATTTTTAAGCCTGCCTGACCAACATGCAAAGGAACAACTTACTCACCTGTATAACTGCCATCTGTGGAAATATAGGCCGCTCGGAGAGAAAAGAAAAACAGATAAAATTAGAGGTGAAACTTTTTAGATCCCTGAAGATACCTGAAAGGTTAATATGACTGAATGTCATTAGGAAAGGGCAATCAATCACTCAGTTCACAGAAAGGCTATCCTATGAACCCATGAGGGCTGGAAACCTGACTGAATGATGAATCAACAGAAACAACACACAGGTTGTCTTCAGAATCCATGTTTTAAGTCAAATATCCATAAAAACCCAACATAAAATAACTTACCAAGAGTATAGGTATTAATAATACTTACCAAGAGTATAGATTTAGCTCAGGGCTTAAAATGAATTGAATACAGTGTAGGTGTACAGGTAAAAACCCCCACAATAACTGCAGCAACAAAAGGTGAATCCCTAAAGCTTCCAACAGCTGTTGGATTTTTGTTTGTTTGTTTGTTTTATTTTACAGTACAACCCCTGCAGTTTCATTTATCCACAACTGAAAAAAATATGTTTTCTCTAGGCATTTTCTAAGTCCTCAAGTGTAATTGTGCCATGATTCGGCATTGGCGCAGTCTCTGGAAGGGTATCAGACAATATGGTGTGCTCCAGGGGTGACTCAGTGATATCCCAGCAGAAGCTGACTAAAGAATCATGTGGGAGGACCTAGAAATGTCTAGACAGGTGTTCTCTCTAGGTTCTCCAGTGTGACTCTATGGTCAATGTCTACCAGAAATTCATTTCAATGGGGTTCGTTATAATCCATGTTTTTATGTTTCCACGGTAACTCCAGGAATGTATCCCTCACAGTTATGGGGGTTGTACTGTATTGAAGTGAGCATGTATGAATCCTAAGCCATCCCACTTGAAACAAAGCTAAAAAGCTTTCTCCAGATTCACATTCCAGTTTAGGCAACAAGAAACCAATCTCTAAAATCACCACCAGGCAAGATTGGGAACTTTAGGGCTATGTGAATATATTCTCATTTAAGGGATCTGATACACAATTTCAGTCCATCTAATCTCTACAATCCTTATTTTCAGACTGCTTTGGGCAGGCAGGAATCTTTTTAGGACTAGCAAACAGGGTTGGCTGGTCTAAACTAGCTTGGTTTAAACCAAATGACACTCCTGTTTTGTTAATTCATTCTGATAGATAGATAGATAGATAGATAGATAGATAGATAGATAGATAGATAGATAGATAGGCAGGCAGGCAGGCAGGCAGGCTATTATTACTATTTTCCAACCCTCTTACTGGAGGAACAATGACTGTTTGAATTTAAACATTTTAACTTTACCAGTTTATTGAGTTGTTCATTGTTCGACCAGTATCCAGTATCAGCTACTTCTTTTTAATCACTTTATTTTATAGTGCAAGCAATGCCATTCAGAATCAAATTCTGCAATTTACGTAAGTACAACCAAAACAACTTGCTTCAAAAGAGCACTTTTCTGCCAATTATTTAAGACAGTGGTCATATCTGAACTGCATTTTGCTATGTAATTTTCTGATTTAATCCTATATTGATGTAGTTCTACACATTAATAAAAAACAAAAAAGTGGTTTAAAAAACAATAACAACAAAACCCCTGGGAATTTTGGTCTTGGTGTTTTTTAACCTGTTTTCCCCCCAACAGTGCTAAGAAGAGACTATGCAGGCCTTGTAAACTGTTCCTTCCCTTAGAGAAAATGGGTAATCAGAGAAGAGAATAACTGACTTTTCTTACAGAGATGTTTTTCATGCTTCCTCTTCAACCTCCTTCTTTTGCCTTTTTAAAAATACTATTGTATTGAATCAGAAATACATGAAGCCATTTTGAATATTCCCTTTTAGGATAATTTTTCAGATGGAGGGACCAAAAATAGCTCACAGTGAGGAACAAACTCTGCACTCAACTGCTTTAGGTCTACTGCTATCAGGGCAACACTTACAACAAGCCAAAAAGGATGGTCATAGAGGAAAAGCCACATCAACCAGAAGAGTACTGTCTAAATCATGGGTAGGCAACCTTTCCCCTTTAAGGGCCAAGGGACCAGCTCCCAGAAACCTCAGCCATGTTGGCCGATAGTCCCATGTTGGCCAATAGCTCCTGGGATTCTGGGAGCTGAAGTCCCTCGGCCCTTAAAGGGGAAAGGTTGCCTACCCCTGGTCTAAATAGTTCTATGCAGTGAAAGTTATGAGACTGCATATCAACAGGGAAGAGATCCTTACCCAGGGAAGCCACATCTTCACCATTCTCCTCCATGATCTTACTTGGGGGTCTTCTTTACTCCCCACTTCTCTTGAGGTAGTAACCAAGCCCTCAAAAAGTACTGGCTCCTGAAAAAGACAGCAAAAAAGGCTGTTAGATCTCTCCACCCAACCACTTAGCATCATAGGTTGGGGCATCAATATAGCAGAAAAGATTTGTTACTTAATACTTCCCTTTGAATCATCACAACAAGAGCCCTATGTAGTAAGTCATGCAGAGAGGGGGGAGGCGGGAGGAAGAGACTCCGACTCAAGGGCCACTCAGTGTGTATCCCTGTCACACCAAGAGGGGACTACCACTTCGATCTCCAACACCCTAACCTAGGGATGAACAAAGTATGGCCTTCCAAATGTTATTGGACTGTGGCATAATCAATCCTTGCCAGGATCAGTCAGTGGAGATGGATGCTAGGAGATACAGTTCAACAACATTTAAAGAATGTACTGCCCATCCTTGCTCTAACCACTATACCACACACACTCAAATTTTAGTTCACCAAGCTTAGGTGAAGATAAGCAACTCAATCCTTCTGTCATAAAATACCAATGCAGGAAAAATAGTACCACCTAGAAAGGAAGACTACAATCCTACATTTGCTTATTTGGAACTAATCCCCACCAAAGACAATAAAGGCTGACAACAGAAAACTAGTCAGAAGTGATTTACTGTGTCATATTTACAAGTAGGGTACTGACTGTGAAAGTTTTTGCCACAAACAAACCAGACTCTAGTGATTGTTGACTAGTATTTGTTGAATGACATACTGTATTTTCTACTGGCAAAGCAATAGGAGCAATGTAAAAACCTTAGTATTAATTGTGAAGACATACCCAAGGGCTTCTAAAATTTACTTGCCCTAGAGTACATATCATATTATACAAACATATTATTTATGTAAACAAAGAAGAACACAAAGTCAACAGCAACCTGTTGACACTCTCCCAAACTAGTTTAGCTCCTCCTTAGTTTTTCCAATTTGTTAAAATTAACTTTCATACAATCTTTGTTTATTATAATACAACCCTTCTCACTTGAGCTATCAGCTATTTTATAAACAATCTCAGCATTCCTATTACTTGTCAGTAATCCAGTAAATAAGACTTCTCTCTTGCCTCTGTACAATAGCTGTATGTCTCTCTTTTTCTATATAACAGCCAGGTCATATAATGCAAGTTAAAAGGCTTAATGTTGCAATTACTTTATTTATCTGACTGTATTTAAAGCCTTTGCAGACTGCCAGAAATAGTGCAAATTGAATCTACTTTAACTACTCTGACTCAGTGCTAGGGAATCATGGGAACTGTAGTTTATTGTGGCACCAGAGCCCTCTGACAGAGAAGGCGCAATGTCTCAGAAAAAAATACAATTCCCATGATTCCCTAGCACTGAGCCAGGGCAGTTAAAGTGGACTCAATTTGCACTATTTCTAGCACTCTGCAAAGGCCCTTATCCTCTGCAGAATTCACTTGAAAGAAATAAATTCTGATGTGCTCCAAGATTATACAAATTAACACAAATGTTCTTCCCTGTTAAAAGAATTCCAAACTACTTTCTCTTCTCAGTTTCAGCTAGAACCAATTCTGACATTAACTTTCAATGCAAAACACAGATTTGCGGCAATCCAAACTCAATCACAAAGATAAACTTTTGCTCCCAGTTTATCCAGTATTTAAATCTCTCAGAACTTCAGAACTTTTTAGAACAGGGAAATTTAAAGAACATTCATTAGATGAACATTTTCATTCATCGTAATTCCACAACTATTTCTTTTCTTGCTGTTTCCAGCCAAGGTTACTGCCTTCCACTCTGCCCTGAACTCTTTGGGACCTTAAACCAGCCTAATATTTTTCACTTCAGTCTCTCAATCAATGTGTGTTTGTGAGAGAGAGAGAGAGAGAGAGAGAGTGCACATGTGTGTATCTTCAAGATGCCTGCTGACTTATGGTGACCCTCACGGATTTCAAAAGTTACTTAAACAAGGAAAACACAGAGGTGGTTTGCCATTGTTTTCCCCTGAAAGTAGTGCTATTTAAAATGGTGTGGTGGTCCCTGGACCAATGCCTGTCCCTGAGTCATTGGCTACCAGTTCCTGGTAAACTTCCAGGAAAGAAACAAGCAAGAAGCCATGGGCATAAATATGGTCCTGGTCCCTGGCACACTGGGGAAAAATTACTGTCAGTCCTCCACATCAGATTGCCTGAGAAACACTAGCCTATAGTACTTGGTTTTCTTGGCTGTCTCCCATCCAGGTATCAAATGGGTCTGACCCTGCTTAACTTATGAGATCAGACAGGATCTGGTGCCTTCAGGGTACTTAGGCTGCAACTCAGTCTGAAAAAACAATTGCGAGGGGGGGGGGGCAAGACTGACCTACTTTCCACTACAGTTGGCCCTCCACATTTGCAGCTTTGACTTTTGCAGATTTGATTAATATGTTTTCTCTAGGAATCTCTCGGTCCTCCAGCACAACTCTGCCCGAAGTTGACCATAGAGTTATGCTGGAAAACCTAGAAATTCCTAGAAAAAAACACTTTTCTAGGCATTTGTAGGTCATCCAGCATGATTGTATGATCAACTTCTTTCAGATGTGTTTTCTTTCAGATGTGTTTTCTTTCAGATGTGTTCAGAGATGTTCTCTTAGATAAAAAGAACAGTGTTTTTTATTTGCGATTTTTTCCACATTCATGGGTGTCCTTCACCCCTAAACCCAGCGAATGTGGAGGGACCACTGTGGTTCATTCGCTCACCAAGCCATCATCATTTGGCAATTATTTTGTGAATAGCATTACTGATAGAATAACTCTCTTAGAATCATAGTTGGAAGAGACCTCAAGGCCATCCAGTCCAACCCCATGCCATGCAGAAACTCACAATCAAAGTTTCCTCGACAGATGGCCATCCAGCCTCTGTTTAAAGACCTTCAAAGAAAGAGACTCCACCACTCTCCAAGAGAGTGTGTTCCACTGTCAAACAGCTCTTACTGTCAGGACGTTCTTCCTAGGCTGCATCCTCACAGAAGAAATAACCCAGATTGAGACTGCTTTAATAGTCCAGGCTCAATGATACAGAATCCTGGAGTTTGTAGTTTGTGGGGGCACCATAGCTTTCTGGCAGAGAAGACCAAATGTTTCATAAAACTACAGTTCCCAGAATTCCCTAGCATTGAGCCATGGCAATTGAAGTGTGTCAAACTGGATTATTTCTGGAATGTGGATGCAGGTGGAGACTCTTTTCCTGTGGATGCAGGTGGAAACTCTCTCTTTCTCGCTCTCTCTCTCTCTCACACACACACAGAACAATTTAGCATAAGACTTCAGGCATTGGATAACAAAAGCATTTTAATCTGTGAAGCCTTTCAGGGGCCCCCAGGACTTCTTAATTCATAAATTGACAGGGTTGTTGCAAGGACTCTTATGCAGGGCTGCCTCTGGTTGCATCCACACTGCAGAAATAACCCAATTTGATACCACTTTAACTGTCAAGGCTCAAGGCTCTAGAATTCTGGGATCAGTAGTTTTGTGAGATAGTTGGCATTCTGTTAGAGACCTCTAGTGCCACAACAAACTATAATCCCCAGAATTCCACAGCACTGAGCCATGGCTGTTAAGGGACTGTCAAACTGAATTATTTCTGCAATGTGGGTACAGCCAGAGGCAGACCTGCATAGGAATCCTTGCAACAGCCCTGTCAACTTGTGAAACAAGGGGTGGGTCGGTGAGGTGTCAAACTGGATTATTTCTCCAATGTGGATGCAGCCTAAGGTCCAAAACACACTGCAAAAAGTCCAGTTTGAGATTGCTTTAACTACCCTGGCTCAATGCTAGGAAATCCTAGGAACTGTAGTTTATTGTGGCCCCAGAAGACTAAATGTCTCACAAAACTCCAGTTTCCACTAGCACTGAGCCAGGGCAGTTAAAGCAGTCTCAAACTGGATTATT